>JAOXNZ010000166.1:18037365-18052911 GCA_028566095.1 Kryptolebias brasiliensis
AGGAAGATGAAATGAAAAATTCATATTCTCTTGGGTGATTTATAGACTAGTAGAAGAATATGCTAATTCTTTGATTTTTTTTTGTTGTTGTTACTTTTAATCTTTTAAGAAAACAATCAAAAATAGCACCAGGATGCTATTTTTGAATTGCCATGTTTTATTCATGCAGTCGAGCTTATTTGCTTCTCCCGACTTCAAAAGGTATTTCAGCTAAAATGACTTTCCTAGTGTAGGTTTTAGTTCGGTCTGGTGCAGAAACCTGCATAAATCGGGGAAGAAAATGCCATCATTCACCCTGTAGAGCCCCCTAATGCTCCACCTCCGCTCGTCAGTTCTTAAGCCATAAAAATACTGAGTTGAAGCCATTTCTCCTTTAGTTTTAAGATACTCTACTCGTAACAGTGTCAGTGTTGTTAGCATCAGTTAATAATCCCTGTTACGCCTCTTCTTCGTCCCCCTCTTGAGGTTTGCCCCTCCCCCCCAGAACTTTAATCTCAGCACGTCACACAGAGTATCCGATTGGTTGAAGAAGTTTATGTAATCATCATGTCTGTGCTTATGTAAGGTCTGCATGAGCTTACACACTCCTCTAGCATGCAGCTCTTTGTGAGAGGAGGGGCGGTCGTGCGGTTTGTGGATCAGTGGAACATATGGGCTTTGTGTATTCTGTGATGCTGTGTGCGCACACTTGTTTACCTGACCCAAGGTAAACTGTGCTAGCAAAATAAAACCCGCATATGATTTGCATTTTCCTTCAAGATGCGATCTGTCTTGATTAGCGGCGTTGTTGGGTAACATTGCCTGAGGATGTTTCACATTTGAAGCTGTTACATAATCCTATTATTCACGCTTGCATGTTTGTGAAACTTTTCTGTGCACTTTAATTATAAGGAAAATAAAATGAAAAAGCAAATTAAGGTACAATACTATCCATCAGTCAGATTATGTACATTTTGTGTGTGTTCTTTTTTTTTTTTCTCCCTTTTGAATAGGTAGTGGATATTATGCGCGTTAATGTGGACAAAGTGCTGGAGCGAGATCAGAAACTGTCCGAACTGGATGACAGAGCTGACGCCCTGCAGGCTGGAGCCTCCCAGTTCGAGACCAGTGCTGCTAAACTGAAAAGGAAGTACTGGTGGAAGAACTGCAAGGTAACTTTGCTGTCTGGTCCAAACATGTCAAGATTTTACCCATCCATGAAGAAGACTGGATCTAATCTTAACTGGACCATAGTTCCACTATGAATGGAAAAAAACTTTTGTACTTAACCTAATTGTAGCATTATTAAAAATAAATACAAAAAATGTAAGGCCTTACAAATCATAGGTTCAATTCTCCCCTAATAAATAGTTTTTAGCTCTGATTCTTTTTTTTTTGTGGCACACCTTTTTAATTTTATTTGTCCTTCTTCAGATGTGGGCCATCCTGGTAGCTGTTATAGTGATCATCATCATCATCATCATTAGTAAGTATTAAGTTGGTCATTAAAAAGACTTGTCAACAGTTTGGCTGTAGTTTGTGTATGTATAAATTAAGTTAATTGTTAAACAGTAATTGCTGTATTACATATTATTGTTCTCAATGTTTAAAGCCTTTTTGTAGACAGACTTCTTTGGAAAATAAGTTTTTACCTTCCTTCACAGTTTGGTCCTGCTCCTAAAGCAGCAGCAGGATGAAGAGGAGTGGAGGGAAAAATGAAGAGTGGGGCAATGTGCACACTTCAAATCTCACAAAATTCACCTCTCCCAAGGGTATTCATTCCTTGTCCAGTAATGCCATGTGTGGTTGTGTGTGTATCCCTTGTGTGCTTTAGTAAAGGTCTGTTATACTGCAGGTTTACTCTTTCACTTAACACATTACAAACACATTACAAAACTAATTTAAAACCCACGTCATCACAAGCCAAAGAAAAGATACAAGACAAATATTTTACATTAATAATTTTCAGTACTGTGACACGGTGCACACATGCCATCCTTCAGACTAGAAGTGTATAGTGTTGTTGTAAACTTTTCAGCTTATTATATTATGTATTACCAGACACTGAGTTTGTGTGCCAGGCTAAGAAATGTGCCTTTGACGATGTTCTGTGTCCAAAAATACCCCTTTGTACAACATTTTTGCTTTTCAGTGTAACGCCTGTATTTTGATGATTCTTTTCATTTTAAAGATGGATTTTGTCTGTTTGTCAAATGATTACAGTTGACCAGTGTATTGTGGGTTTCAATACGCTGGTGTATTTTTGCACGTGGTTAAATGCCAACTGAGTTATTTGTCAAAGACATAACAAACAGAAGTGATCGAAGCGGCTGTTTAGATTCATTTGAACCACCTGATCTCACATCCCTGCGTTCATACCTCCCTTGAGGAGCACTTCTTGATGCTGTAAAGCTGAAATAGGCTTGTTCAGAAAAGTGCCTATGCCAAGACCAAACAGCCTTGTGTCCTTACAAAGGTCAAAAACACTGCCTCAAAAAGTAAAAAAAAAAAAAAAAGAGAGAGAGAGAAAAGAACAAAAGTGCTAGCATTAGGTAAAGTGTCTCCATATAAGGGGTCTAAAGATGGCAAAAAGTAGCTTTTGCGAAAATTTTAAGCACAAGAACATACGTAAATGTAGTTTTAGACAGATGTAATGTGTTTCTCCAATGGAGAACAGCAAATACAGCCATAACTTATTGACCGCGTGTACCTGTCAGTGTGGTGCCTTCGGAGCGCTCAGCCTTTCCAAACAAAGGCTGTGCCCCTTGCTTCAGTCAGCTGAATTTAACCTCTAAACTCTTCTGTTAAATCCCACTGGCAATTTATTCCATGTGAATAATGTAATATACTTCTCACATGTAATATCCCAGTTTTAGTTTATAAAAGCTTTTATTTGCATCTTGTTAAATGTACAACTAATGGAATGCTAGGGAGATTTTTTGCCACAGCTGAACATTAGAAGTGCTATTGTAATTTATGCTACACCAACACTGGATTTGAGATTTTTTTTTTTTCTCTTTTGTTGTGCATTATTTCAATCTTGACTGTTGACTTATGGATACATTTTGTTACTGTCATTTGCAGTTCACCTATGATATTTACACAGAAAAACTAACTGAAAGATGGGCTCTTTAAAGTTGTTTTTTTTTTTCCCCCTTTTAGTTTAGACAGACTAGCCTCCTTCAAAGAGGTTTGTCTACCATTAAAATGCAATTGAACTGTTTGGCTCTAAATAACTATTGAATAAAACATTACATTTACGATAAAAGTTTTTTAGTATTTTTTTCCCTGTTGGCTGCTGGGATTGTCAGCTGATACCAGAATAATGTCCTTCATGCTGATAGCTTGGAAGAAAAGTGTTGGGCTACAAACGTATACGTTAATTTCACTGATCAAGCTACCAGATATATCCTCTTATACACTTATAGAGTGGATTTTAAAGGTCAGTGCCTGCTTTTCTGTTTGAGCAGTTTAAACTTGCCAGCATTATTCCTGTTTGTGTTAAGCACAAGCAGAGTGTGTTTAATAAAAATGAATTGATGCAGATTTTAATATTTGTACTTTGTGCTCAGCTTTCAAAGATTTTGGGCATTAAACTGAAAGCTGAAGGGGTTTTTAAAATGTATAGATAACCTAACTTTAAGCGTGTACTGCTTAAGCTCGAGCATGCAGCATCTCTCTTCATTCATTTATTAGAAAAGGCGTGAATAAAGTGGGGTTTGGAGGTGGCACGGTGCTTTCTGCAGTCTGCTCCCGCTTGTTGTCCTCTTGTGTAACATGGGGATACACGTGAGCCGTCGGCAGCTCCTGACAGGCTGCAGACGTGTACACGCCCGCTCTTCGCCTTCTGTCCAATCAAACAAATTATTCGCATTTTTATCCGTCCAATCACCGCGGGGTGGGCGTGGCTGTTCAATGCCCGGCTCACGTTGGGCATATGTGTCAAGCGCCTCGGAATCGATAACGTTTTGGATTCGTAACTGGGAAATAACTCAGATTTGTTTTTGTAATAATCGCTTTCGAGAACCTTCACGTTCTGGATAATAACGCTAAGGCAAACGTGGATCTATAAGAAGGTAAATATTTGATCAAAACAATTAATTTGATGCTTAGCTCGCGAGTTGGCTAACTGGATAAGCTAGCTAAGCACCTTACCTTAAACACTAGATCGAGCAGTAGATACAAACAAATACAATTGGGTTGATATGTTGTGTCTTTTAGTCCTAATATACTATTGCTACTATGTTTTATATGCATCTTTGGTTAGATACTTCACAGTGTAGCGGGATATCACGTGGCTGTAGGCAACTGTCAGTAGTTAGTATAGTTAAAAACATGACTTGGTTTGTTAGAGAGGGATATGTAGTCGAGGCGTGACATTATCAAGTCGAACTGTTTTAAACATTACCAAGCAAGGTTTCAATTCACTGAAATACTTAATTATTTTTGGCCTCAGTTGCTGTCCTGGCGATATTTTACATTTACGTTGTAATTCTGGCACAGTAAAGTAGCTGATAGCTGAGCAGATCAAGTGTGTCAGTTTAGACAAAATGTCGTAAAACTAAATGATGGATGTGTGTTATTTTGAGGTGTGTTTAAATATTTTCCTGCACGTATTAAGAAGAGGCAAGCAGTGGTTAAGGAGGTTATTAGGGTCAGTGGGTTTACTTTGGGAGGAGCTATAGAGGCTTGTGGTTGTTTTTAGTTAATAGGGTTGTGGGCTGTTTGAGACTGTATAATTACTATTCTATTTTTCCCCCTACAAGTGAAAGCATATAATTCAAGCAATAGCATCTGCATTTATTAAATCGCTATCTTTTGTTTCTGTCTTTACCCCCTAAATTCAAAGCTAGAACTCAGAGATCACAAATCCCCTTTTCTAAGTTTAATCTCTTTAATAATCCGCCCCCCACCCCCACCCCATGAAATAAATGAGCTTTGCAAAGTTGCCATGACTTTAATGTTTATTATCATCCATCCATCCATCTTCTACCGCTTATCCGTAGTCGGGTCGCGGATGCAACAGGTCCAGGAGAGAAACCCAGACATCCCTTTCCCCATCAACACTCTCCAGCTCCTCCTGGGGGATCCCAAGGTGTTCCCAGACCAGAGAGGATACATAATCCCTCCAGCTAGTTCTGGGTCTACCCCTTGATCTCTTTCCAGTGTTTATTATGTAAAATGATTTTATAACTAATGTATTACTTATCCAGGTGTGTGCATCCTGCTAGAGTTTCACTTTCGTAAATTCAGGACCGCTGTGTGTGTTATTGTTTAGAAGCTCAGCATCGTTTCATTCAAACATAGATGGTTCTAATCATGAGGTTGGCATGTTCCTGAAGAGATCTTCTCTCTCACAAATATCTTTTTATTATCATTCACGGATCCTGTGAGGAGACGTTTTCTTGTGCAAAATTGTCGCAGACTCCTGTTTGACTTGTTGTGTTAATTGTCAAACATTACCAGAAGTGCGGGTTTAGATTCGGTATCATAGTTTTTGGCAATCATACTAAGGATTGTCTCGCGATTTGGTGTCTAAATGAACTGTTTATATTTGTTAATAAAAACTTTTGTGTCACAGAACTTTTTATTAGGTTCGGCTGTTTGCTTTGTGTCATTAATTTGTGCTGTTGTGTACATGTACAATGGTGTAATAGATGCTTATAGTAGAAAGTACACATTTTAAGCTTTATACCTGTATGTAACCGCACTTAAAACATTCATAGAAAAGTCTGCACTTTCAGTGTTTCTCTCCTTTTTATCTTTCCTCTTTCTGTAGACAATATTTACTTTCTCAGATCATCACCTGGACCAAAAGTTATTGTGGAATAGATACATTTGTGTGTGTGTGTGTGTGTTTTAGTATTTCTTGTTTTAAATTACCTCAAGGGCAAATTAGGAGTGACTTTACTGTACAGTCTTGCAATAAATCCTAACTGTATGTTCAGTTTTTGTCAAAACTATTAGAATGCAAGAAAAAGTTATGGTCATTTTTCCTGTTGTATTCTGTGATGCTTTTGAGCTGTAGTACACAAAAGTCAAG
Source organism: Kryptolebias brasiliensis (assembly GCA_028566095.1). Taxonomy (NCBI): domain Eukaryota; kingdom Metazoa; phylum Chordata; class Actinopteri; order Cyprinodontiformes; family Rivulidae; genus Kryptolebias; species Kryptolebias brasiliensis. The sequence continues at coordinate 18,043,388 of JAOXNZ010000166.1, forward strand.
TAGAGTTGGCTTCATAATAAAAACACATTTTTAAAAAGTGCAATAAATGAGGGAATCTGTGGCTAAAGTGGTAAGTGAAGTGGTGAGGTTGGCAACTTGATCTCCAGCACCATCACGTGTACCGGTCCTTCGGGAAGGCACTTAACCATACGAACTGTGCCGTACAGCATTCACTGGTCTATGAGTGTGTTTGTGATTTAGTAAAGGATGAAAATGCTGTAAAGTATTTTGAAAAACATTAGGATTATAATATGTTGACAAAGAGCAGGCTGTTTATTAACCTACAGCTTTCAAAATGACAAAAGGTTTGACTTGAAGCCCCTTTTAAAAAAAAAACTCTTTAAAATAGAATCAGTAACCTTGCAGACTTGCTGAATTAGAATAGATGGAGTACTTTAATTTGTCAAGAGGTAAAAATATCAGTGATTTACTTCACGTGTCAGTTTCAGTAAAGTGCGACCTACCGCAGTAACATATCTGTCACTTTAACCGCGCCACACCAGTGTAAATTGTTAGGCATTTAATAGATATTCACAGCAGCGGTGAGTTAACAGGGTCAGCTGTTTAGGCTCCCATCACACTCGATGATGACCCTGTTGCCACGAAAAAAAAAAAAGAAATCAAAAACCATGACGTGGGCCTCGCACACACCGGTGTGGCTTGGGTATTGACAATTTGAAGCAGGACTTGCCACGCTGGCCTCATGCATGACAAACAACAAAGGCAACACCCCAGTAGCAGGAAAAAAATTATTTGGCGAGTACTAAGAGTGTTGAAGCATCATGACTGCCTTCTCTCTGGAGGAGTTTTTTTTTTTTTTAAATTTGCCACAATCCAATCCAGCCTCGTTCTAATAGGTCATAGAGAGAGGAGCGGGTTTCGTCATCCAGTGTGAAGGGGTGCTTAGAGGATTCTGACAGATTTGTGTTATTAAATAAATGAATAGAGCTGGCAGAAGTTTCCTCTATAATAATTATCAGCAACAACTAATCATTGATTTACAGCTGGGGTGTCAAACTAGCCAAGGACCCATCTTGATGGAATGAATCTTGATTTTTATTAGAAAAATACATAAATTAACCTTGGTTTTAAATGTAATATGTCAAATCATTCATCTAGAAATACCAATTACCTTTTCCCAATGATAAATCATATAGAATTTAGAACAAACATGCTTTAATGAACAACAAAATAGATCAAACTTAAAAAGAGACATCATTACTGTTCATGTCTTATGCCTTACTCTCTGTCATTAGCTTTTAAATGATTTTTCTTGGTAATACTTTTTTATCACAATCCATTAAAACAGCTAAAAGAATATTCAAACATACAGCTAGCAATATTTAACCTTAAAACAAGAAGAAAACAGAGATAAAGACGACATACATTCGAACTGACTTGCTGTTACTTGGATGCACGTAAACTCCAGTCAGTTACCCGACATCTTTTCTTGGCTGCAAGTTTATCAGCAAGATTGTGATTGACCCCAATTGATGTTCTTTTTGCTTTTTACTCGTCAAAAAAAATAAGGTTACTGAGAAATTAAAGCTTAATTAATTTTCTTGGCTTAAAAGTAGCTGTCACGAGAAGACTTCACTAAATAGGCTCAGTTTTTTTAAGCAAAATGAGAAGCGACAGAGTCTTGATCTGTCACAAACCGGAGGACCGGATCTAATCAAATTTAAATGTTATCTTGGGGCCCCAGATAAAATGTTAACAAAGGCTGGATCTGGCCCCTGGGCCTTGAGTTTGACACACTGGTTTTACAGTGTTGAAGATATTAAGAGTTTAAGCTACAGCATCTATCTGCTCAGTGTCTAATTAATTATCCATTTTTTATCTTCTCTTTATAAAATGAAGTCAGGTCACATACAAATATATATACATATACACACACACACACACACACATACTCCAAAATAAAGGAGGTAACGTAGTAGAAATTGCACATCTCTTATTGCATTTTGAATGAGCAGAAAGGTAGAAACGTTGTGCATTCAGTCGAGTGTTGTTTTAACAGGTTGATAGCAACCAGGTAGAAGTGGTTAATGACTCTAAGTGTTGTTCGGCTGGCTTCTGTACCTCTCGTCTAAAGGCAAGAGAGAAAACAGTCTGACTGGGACCAGTGGGGTCACTCAGGATGCTGGACACGTTGGACAGCAGGTGTTTTTGAGCCGGGTTCAGTGCCCTTCTGTCTGAAGTGTTGATGATGTGCCTGGTCGACACACTTTTTATGGTTCTCGTGTAATGAGTGGTGTGAGAATGGTTGGATTCACATGAGGCCTCTTCGGCTGCTGTGAGAAAGGTTGTCTACCTTATTTATTTATTTACTTTTATTGCTAGAAAACATGCGTGGAGTTTCATTGTTGAAGATTGACATGTTTGGACTGGGTCTTCTTTAAGTCGATCATCATCTTGTTTTTTTTTTTATGTTTTGTTAGAGTCGCACCAGTCAGTGAGCAGCCTCAGCTCTTAACTGTAAACTCTGCTAGTTGTTCTGGATCAGGTCCATTATTATGGCATTTTTATAGTGTGATTGCTTGTCTTTGCATAGTAGTCCAGGGCCATCAATGAGTAGGGGGCTCGGGACACATCCCTGTGGAATTTAGGTGCTCAGTGAGATGGTGGGCGAACTCTGTAGTATGGATTGTTCTGCTTATATGACATAATGTTGTGGGAAGATGTGACCATGTGTCAACTTTTTTATTATTAGCTACCTAACCCATTGCACTGTCTAATCTTGTACAAATAGGTACAAAATGATGGCTCTTTTTATCACTTTCACAGGCAGGTGTGAATGAAGTGTGTGCAAGATTAACAAACAGCTAACTAATGAGTTAATACTTTTGTTTGTAACAGATTTATGAATTTATTACTGTTTAATATCTCTGATGTGAAAAGGGCTTTAGCGCACTGAATAAATTACCAAGAGTGTATAGTCCAGTAACATGTGTATAGTTTGTTTCTTTATAGTTGATCACTAATTATGTATAAATTATAAATGACACAGCTTTGCTTAGGGCTTTTTGTGCTTTAAAATTATGGCAAAGTCTGAGCATCATAGTTGCACAACAGTGCCTGTGTGCCAGTGCAGGTGTTTTATATAAAGCAATTGTTTAAACGCTCCTAATGGGATAAACCAGTTATGCTTTCCTGCAGCAGTGACATAAGGAAGTGTGGGATGTTGATTTTCCTGCATTTCACTGTATATTATCAGTGTCCTCCTTCGCTGCCATGTGTATGTGCCTGTCGGCAGATTATAAGTACATCACTTCAGGTTTTTTTTTGTTTTTTTAACTATGTCCAATAATTTTTAACTGAAACAATAAGATAAGATAAACTTTATTGATCCCACAATGGGGAAATTTGCACGTTACTGCAGCTCAATAAGAATGATTTGAAGCCCAAAAATGTAAAAGACGAGGCACTTGTAGTAATTTTTTGTAAGTTAAAGCTACTATAAAGCTAATTCTCGTGATAATAATGATTTCTGTGTGGTTTGTAGTGACGGCCAGAGTTTGGGCACCACTGATGGATGAAATGTGTTCACAGCAGGGATGATGTGAGTGAGTCAGACAGCAGTGAGTCAGTTTGATAATCAGACAGACCAGTAGTGTTAGATAAGAGGGCAGATTGTGTTTGTTCGCTTTTGTAAAAATGAAAACATCGTTCCCTTGCTCAGATTATGCTTTGGAAATTAAATTTTGAAGTGGTTCTAATATAAAAAAGAAGAAAAAAATTTTGTTTTTAAATTTTTTTATTTAAGCTTTTGGTAAATCCCGTGACTCAACTTTTATGCTGTTAACCTCAAGTTTTTTGAGCCAAGCAAAGTCATAACATACAGGTGCAGATAAATCCACTATGTTTTACTACAGCCCTAACTAATTCAAGGAGAGTTATTTTGACTGGTGTAGTGGTCCACACCTTACAGAAGTCCAAAGAAATTGTTGGTTTCAACTGCTATTAGTTCTTCAAGAAGTAAATTCAGCACTTTAAACTTTGTCGTGCTGCTGTTTCTAATTGTTTCTTTTTACGTTCTTCTGTCTTGCAGAGCTCCAGACAGGCCGTTACATCCAGGATTCAACACTAACTGCTTGAATGTTAATTTATCTTCCCCACATGGAACCTGTTCCCTCTGTTGAACATATGAAGACTCTTAGTTACAAGTTTGACTGGACAGAATGCTGTTAATGAGTGACCAGAGTGCAGCGATGTCAAGAGGTGACGGGCGTCCAGACGGGGAGGAGCCTGCTTTGCTGTCTTCCTCAGCAGTGGCTGGAGGGGGAGAGAGGATGCCTTTGGGGCATCGGGATCAACTGGTGCAGGGCGACTGCCTTGGGGGAGGGGAGAGAGGAGCTTTGAGAGAAGAAGTGGGGCAGGAAGATGAAGAGATGACCAACAGTTCACATGATCTTTCTTCCTCAGCCAATCAAAGCCCTGAAAGTGTCACAGGATCCGCCTCACCGTTTACTAAAAGGTACTGACTTGCTTGCATGCGATTTAAATTTTTGGTTTCTCCCTCAACCGTGGTGTTATGTCGATTATTAACTCTAAGTTTAAATAAAACAACAACAAAAACGCAATTCACTCCAAAGATTTGTTTTTGCTTTTTTTACTTGGAGCTTTTGCATTTAGTACATTTTGAATTTACACTTAAAGTTTTACTAGAGGTTTCAAAACATGGCAGCTTTTCTAGAAATAGATCCAAAAAAGCCGGATGCATGAGCAGCACTGAGCTAAAACATATTTTATTTAAGAGATAAAATCTGAAATGGATGTGATTGTAAAGGTTTAAAGAAGAAGACATTTACTTTTTATAGATCATAGCACACATAGCAAAATACAGTTTGATTACTATAACAATTAAATGAATAAATATTGACATTTGTCCCCTGCTTGGAAATTGTAAGTCTTTAAAGTTAAGTTGAACTTAAACTAGTGCTGTAATTTATTTAACTTATATACTTTCAAATCCAAGTCTGTCTCTAAATTGTAGATCTAAAAACTGCTGTGCTTTACAATCTTTGCACCAAATATATTGTATTTGTACATTTCAGAAGTGTCTGATCTGAACATCTTAATTTTTAATGAGGTCTCTGGCTGTGTTTGTCAGTGAGCATGCAGGTAGCAGCGGAGGGCAGGACCGCAAAGAAATGATGACCACAGTTGCTGAGATGAAAAAGAGGCTTCCATCAGAAAAACGGAGCCGCAGCAAAGCCAGCACTGTGGAGGCCTTAAATTATGCTCTCAACTGTGTCAAGCAAGTTCAAGGTAACCTGAGTAACCAGGCAAACAGAAACATGGAATCCCTCAGAAGATTTAAACTCTTTCTTCTAACGCTTATGGAGTTTCATATTATTTTCTAAACTACATGTGTGTTTGATCACCTGTAGCCAACAGTGACTACTACAAACTGCTCATGCGAAATGGGCAAGATCAGAGGAGAGATGCCACCGTTTGCACTCTGGAAGAGCTGGAGAGAGTCACCTCTGAGCACAACCTTAAAAATACGGTATGCAGACCCACATGTATTCTTTTATGTAGATGCATTACTCATAGGAACTGAAACTGTTGTAACATTCTTACCTTTTTTTCCTGCATAGTGACCACGTTTACAAAGCCCATTTGTTGAATTAGACTCATGAATTGACAGTCTTTCTCTGGCAAACACACATGTACATTTGTTTCTCTCTCAAGCCTCCACTGCACGTATATTAACTCTTTCCGTGCGTCTCTGACTTGCTTCGCCTGTGCGCATGTTTTTTCTACATACGCGCACATACATCTCTGTGTACCTGTGTGTAGGATTCGTTCGTCATGGTTTTCGCCCTGTCGAGCGGTCGAGTGCTGTACACGTCAGAGCAGGCACCCAGCTTACTGTGCTGCAAGAGGAAGTATCTAGAATCTGCAAAGTTTGTCGAGCTGCTCTTCCACCAAGATGTCAATGTCTTCTACTCACACACGGCACAACCACATTTGCCACCATGGAGCAATTCGCACTCAGGTATGTTTTCATTTTAGCATACTGTATGTTTTCAGCATGTGTGAGGTGGTGGGAGTGCAGGAGAGGAGGGAGATGGAGTTTGGACATGAGTTTAAAGTGTTGATTTGTTCATTTGTTTAGTTTGCATTTGCCAGGTTTGATTAAAACACTTTAATATATTGCCTGTCATAACTTATTAAATGATAGACTGTTCTGGCCAAGTTGTAGAAAAATGTAGCCTAAAGACAAGACGTTCAGATAACATTGAAATAAAAAAAAATCTTTTAAATGCCTTCTATTAAGGAACATCAGTTTTGAAGCAGACACAAATACCTGATAGTAAGTAAAGGGGGTTGCAAAAATGCATGAAGCCCAAAAGTTGCAGTTTAATTACAAAATACTTTAAATGGCATGCTATAACATACACTTTTAAATCATCTGGGCTGTGTTTTCCCATTATCCTTTCATTCTATTATCTTGAAAAGGGTGTCAAATACTCATGGGCAATGTAAAGAGAGACAACACACAACTGCATCTCAGTGTGACTGAACTGTGTCTGAATATAACTGAACCATGAATATCACTTTGGTATTTTTGAAAGAGTTTCATGATTAAATGAGAGCGGTCCTTTATGGAGGAGATGTGTTAGACTGTGCCAATCCATTAATAGTCAGGTAGTAGAAGAAGCCTCCTGTTACTGAGCATAAAACAGTTGATGTCAAATTCAGCAACTAAACCAAAAAACGGTTTCTGAAAGATGCTGATGTAGCACAGGAAGAAGTCTGCTGCATTTATAAAAGCCAACAAAACTCTCAAGATGACTGAGTAACGACCTCAACCCCTTTCTCGCATGACTTAAATCCTATTAAGACCTTACGAGTCTTTTTTTCAGTGTGACATTTCTAATGAGAAAAGACACAAAGACTACAGTTCTTTGCTGCTGCAGCTACTGTAAAGACACTGTAATTTCCCTTTTTATCACCTAAATAAAAAAAATCCTGCCCTAACAGCACAACATGAAGAGGTTCTAGTGCATGGAGTTTAAATCAGGTGTCTTTAGTTTTCTTCTAGATTTTTAGTTTAGATATAAAAGTGTTTTAAATTTTAGTTTTTTCCTACTTGATTACTTTAACATTCGTATAACATACGTTTTGTATCAGTTTAGTTTGTACAACATTGTGTTTTTGGTGACTTGTTGAAGCACATAAACTGAAAACTAAACTCAGATTATTTAACTTTGTCTTCCCTTTGTCTCTGCAGCTGGAGTTCTGTTTGACAGTGCCCAGGTCAAGTCCTTCTTCTGCAGGATAAGGTCAGTTTTACACATATTTACTTCAAGTCAAAAATCACCTGCAAAAGTTCGTTTTTACCAGCAGATGTCAGGGGAACACAACTAAAACCAACTTTTTAAAGCACATTGTAGAAGTATTCTATAATTCAATGTGTTGTTTTTGTTTTTTAATTATTGAATATATGTTTAGTTTTATTACATAACTATATACGTTAGTCAGCCATAAGATTATGATCAGTATTAGATAAAATAACCAACACTTTGTGTTTTAATGGAAGAAAAAAAGCAATTGCATCTTGAATCATACTTTGACATTTGCCACCTGCCTAAACACTATTAAAAAGAAGGCACAGCAGTCACCTACAGCTGCAGCTTGCCGCTTATCAGGAAGTAGCAGGCCCAACAAAAAAGCTGCTTAGTGGTGTTTCAGGTGTGTTCAATTGAACTTCAAATTCCCCAATTGTAAATTTGAAGAGATATGATATAAAACGGGGTTCAGTCCTCAAAGATCACCCCTACAAACTACAAGGCCAGAAGAATCTGCTGCTCATGTCCTGGTACCAGACACTTCAGGATATTCCAGATGTTCTTTGTCAAAGTCCCAAATAATCAAAGCTAATTTGGTGTTAAAAAGGTGTTCCTATTTAAAATGGCGGATGGACATAATATTATGGCTACTCGGTTTATACAGATAGATGAAGTTCCCGTACATAATGAAGAGCTTACTGATTGATGCCAACTTGAATAAGTTGAATGATGTGACAATAGCAACATTTGTAGCTCGACGGCGCATAGTGTTTTAAAATTTGTGAGTTCGTTTTCACTTCCAATTAACCAAAAGAAGAAAAAAAAAAACATTTCAGAGGCAGCAAGGACCGTGACGGTGAGATGCGGTACAATCCATTTCGGATCACGCCGTACCTACTGAAGGTGCAGGGAGCAGGAAGTGGGGAAGAGGAGGAGCCATGCTGCTTGGCACTGGCTGAACGCATCATTTCTGGATACGAGGGTACAGTTAATATCTTATTTAAGTAGTATCCACCTGTTCATACAACCTTTAATTCATTTTTTTTTTGTATTACTATGTTTCTGTTGGGTTATTTTGATTGGGAATGTATACACACTCATTTTTGTAGAAGCATAAAGCCATATGTTTTCCTGATATTTTTTCTTCTATGATTCTTTGCTCAGCACCTCGGATCCCCATGGACAAGCGCATCTTCACTACAACCCACTCCCCTGGCTGTATATTCCTGGAAGTTGATGACAGGTTGATACACACATAAAATAATGCAGATTCTGTAGCACACTTTGATAAGTGAGCTAATCTGATGATTATTTCCCACAGGGCCGTGCCTTTACTAGGATACCTTCCACAGGACCTGATTGGCACATCATTACTGACTTGCATCCACCCAGAGGACCATCCCCTCATGCTGTCCATGCATCGGAAAGGTGAGTGGTTCAGGAGGATGGGGTCAGAGAAGGTCTGTTGATGACTAAAGAAAATTCCGTCAGTGTGTAAAATGTAAATAAAACAGAATGCAATGATTTGCAAATCATTTAAAAGTTATATGTAAATGAAAGTAGTACAAAGATGAAGTCAGAAAACTTGAAACTCAAGATTTATTTTCAATCTGTTTGAATGTTTTTCTTTCTTTCTTTGCATCTTGCTGCTCACCGCAAAATTGTTTGTTTTTATGCAGTGCTTCCTGAGGTTTTTAAGATGTTGTCTTTGTACTATTTTTTAATAGATACAGGGTTTAAATAATTTACAAAGGAATGCGTCCTGTTTACATTTACTGTACATCTTACACAATGATCTTAGAAAAAGTATTGTGTTGTTTTTGTATCTGGTGTTTGAATAGTCAAACATTTCGTTTAAAAATGTTAAGTTCAGAGAGAGAGAGGATTTCACCTAGTGTTGGTTACTGTGAGAAGTTGGTGTTTATCTTTTCTGTCTTCATGCCTTGCAGTGTTAAAGTATGCTGGCCAGCCTCCGTTTGAGCACTCTCCGATGCGTCTGCGCTGTCAGAATGGAGACTACATCACCTTGGACACCAGCTGGTCCAGTTTTATTAACCCTTGGAGCCGAAAGGTGGCTTTCATTATCGGACGGCACAAAGTGAGAACGTACGTACAATTACTTGCATTAGACAAATATTTTCATTCACCTGTTTTCTTTGAAAGTGATCAATACCATTATTTATTTCTAAGTAAAATGTATTTAGGGATTCAAATCAAACAATG
>JAOXNZ010000166.1:18084661-18100067 GCA_028566095.1 Kryptolebias brasiliensis
GGAAGTTTTGCTTGGACAGTGCTGTGCAAAATCATTCCTCATTTATTTCTCATGAACCTTTAAATGCTCTTAAAAAAATAGTTCAAACTTTTCAATGGTTTTATGAATTTTCGGGAGGATCTTGTTTTGTTTGTTAAGCAAATTAAATTGCAGTAATGATCTATTTTCATGCATAAACACAGAATTAAAGTCTCTTCGGGCTAGTGTGGACCACACGCCAAAGTATACAAGAAACAACAGAAGGTCCTCATATTTGAAAACCCATAAAGTTGGTTTTTGACTTGAAAAGTTTGAATTCTCAAACATCTTTCAATCGTTTTTATAAAAGCACCATTTACACAAAATACACACATTGTTGTCTGTTTGTTTGTTGGCAAGTTATCTCTTGATAATGAGACTCTTAGAAGGTAGCTATTGGATGTACATCTTCAACAGATTAAGCTTTCGAGTCAACCCAATTCAAAATGGCTGCTCTCTGATTGACCTTAGCAAATACAAAAATTGCTGTAATTCAGTCAACTTTTCAGGTATTAGGAAAAACCTTGGTGCGATGGTGGTCAAAAATCATCCCCATCACATACTCTGAGGGGGACCGGATCGCATGAGATCTTTGCCTAAAGCTTTGGCGTGAACAGCAGCGGGTGATAAGCATGCCTTCAAGGAATGCCAGCTTCTTTTACTAGTTCGTTATTCTCTTCCTGTACATCAACAAACCCCTGCGGTTCTTGCCCTGCTCCCTCTTACATCGTGTGGAACATCATCTGCTGCTTTTCTTGGTGCTCCAACAAGCTGGCTGTGACCCAGTTACCCTTCAGCTGGTAAATACAGCTTGTTCTTTCCCTCTCTTTTTCTTTCTTTCTTTTGTTTTTTTGGCCAAAGGGATAAAGAACAGGATGGAGACTGAAGAAATTAAAACAAAACAAAACAAAACAAAAACAACGACACAACTGGCGAGCTTTAATCCTGCCAGCAAAATGAATCTTACATAAACGTCCCAAACTGGGAAAAATAAGGAAAAGCAAGAATGGACTGGCTGACAAAACACGCTGTGCAGTCTGAATCGGGTCTAAAACTACACGAAAGAAGAAGAAGAATTACATGCAGGAGTGGGTGAGGCCACCTGCTTATTTAAACAACTATCTGGGAAATGAGGAATCTACGCCGCAGATCTTAATGCTGCCTCTGTCTCGTCTGATCGGCGGTTCTGATAACGTGGAGCCCAGACACTGGTTTGTTATGAAGATCAGTTCGAGCTCTGCAGAAAAACGTGGGGAATGTCTGTGAGGGATAGTAAGGCCATGAGGAGCTGGGAGGAGTCTGATCGCCGAAAAGCAAGCCAAATCCTTTTCATGCTCAAAAGTTAGCCCAGGTGTTTGAGCCACAGGGTTGATGTAACGTCCATCATCTCGCACAGACAACGCCGTACTGTGGAGCTTTATGTAGCTATGGACAAAGTTATTCTTGGCTGTGAAGCTTGTTTTTGTCATCCTTTGTAATACAGTCACAAAGGTGTCCATTAAAAGCTAATAATTTAGGTGGTAAAATGAGAAAATTAACTTGATAAAGTAAGAAGACTAATGGACTTAAATCATTTCAAACAATGCCACTGTTTCATTTTGACCATTTGGGATCTCCAAAGTCCAAAATCATTGTTGTGACGCCACGCTGGAAGACTTAAATGACGGTAAAAACCCGTGATTACATTCTCCATTCAGCCAGTGTCAGTAGTCCATCAGAGCGAGATAAACCAGGCTCAGCAGAGATAATGGAAGTGACACGAACTGATGACCTACATTCATCCGAAACAAAACAAAAAGTCCCAACAAACAGAGCTTTCAGAGGACTCCTAGTTTTGACTAAAGTCTCAACATTATTTGCAGGATAACTCCAGGATCTGCTGTGTCCAGTTCCTATATGTCTTTCATTAGTTGGTTTACTGTATCATTTGTCCAAACACAGGAATAAAGCTGCAACCATCAGTTTATGTATGAATCACTCAGATCTTAGAAGGACTTTTCAGTACATTTTAAGCTTTTGTAAAACTGTTAAAAACAAACGTTACCGCTAATAGAACAATCAACTAGTATTAGGAAGGAATGCATCAATATGAATTATTTATAATTCATAAAGTAATCATTAGTCGATGTACCTCCCGTGAAAAAGATCAAAAACTGGAGTGAAAATGAGTGAAAAAACAGCCAAAGTCCAAAGAAAAGCTTAATAAAAAATCTTCAGTAAATAAATCATAAACCATTAGATAGATTTAAGAAGTAATCACTGAATAAACAACTGCATCTGATTGACTTTTGGCATCCGCCCCAATTCAATATGGCTGCCACAGCTTATTGATCTTAGCCAACAGAAAATAGCTATAACTCAGTCCGTTTCACAGATATTGAGCTAAAATTTGGTGTGGAAGTAGCTGAGAGTCATCCCCAACACATACTCTGAGCACTAACAGATCTCACAATATCATGGGCAACAGTTTGTAATGCTTTACCAGAACTGTCGATTTTCAAGATATGACGGTCTTAGTTTAAAACAGTGACATTAAAGGTAGCGGGTGATAAGCATCCCTTCAAGAAATGCACGGCCTATAATTGAATGTAAATTTTAACAAATGTTTGGCCAAAATTAAATTCTGATTGATAGAAATTGACGTTTTGTTTAATGTAACTTCTGTATATTTTCTTTTCAGACGTGAAAACATTCCTCTAAAATGCAAAATGCCACCTTTCTTCCAGAGGATCACTGAAGTCAGCTAAACACCTTGAAGGTTTTAGATTGTGCAGTTCTTTTTGTGGTGGAAGATGTTTAGGTTCAACATCGGTGTGCTAAACAAAGTCAGGATTATTATTATTTATTTATTTTTTTACACTTTAGGGACTAATTATTATGTCCAAAGCCTTTCATTCTTTCAAAGCATGGCCATTGGAGGTCATGTGTTCCTGTTCTTTTATAGTTTCCTTGAATGAACAGTTTAGTGAGCATTATTTCACACCCCTCTGTTTAGTTACAGAGGCTCGGTCCTCACCACTTTCAGCATTTGATCTTTGAGTTTGACCTCTTCGTCTGAAGTTTTGTGTGTGTAAACACGGTTGGAGCAGAGAGTTAAAGCCCAGAGCAGAGGGAATAAGGACCCCATTGTTGTTGTCGCCCGGACCTCTCTGAGAGCACGTCACCCACAGTGAGGGGCGCGCTCCCACATACCGGCTGCGTGACTCTGCAGGGACATGCGCGCATGCTTGTTTTTGTGCAGCTGGAAGACGCTCGCTGGTCCAAAGTCACCGTCTGCTGTTGAAAGTTGAATGCCGGTGTTAAAAGTGGAGCTGCAGGAGAAGAGTTTGGCAGCAGATCTGGCTTATATGCGGCATGTGATGCAGCATGAGGTCATGTCTGCTCTGCGAGGCCGGTTTTATCTCCTAATTTCGTTTCCTCACTAATATGTTACCCCATTGCACAGCAAGACAAATTCACTCTTACATAACCGACACTTACTTTTCACTCTTAACACTTAGAATAAACACGAGTTTTCACCCAAAATGCAGCTCTCAGCTGCCCTGTGGGATGTTTAAACTGATCCAGACAGTTGTCCAGCTGGATTTTCAGATATTCCAATGTTGGGGAAAAAAAACGTTTAAAGTAAAGATCAATGCATTTGATTTTTAAAGTGAATTTAACTGTTGTGCCTGTGCAGTTCCTCACATAGTCTGAAAGAGACTTTTTTTCACTTTATGTGGTTGATTTTTATTTTTATCTAAACAACATTTTCTCTTTGGCTTTTTTTAGCGTTCTCTGTCTTCACATTTATTCAATTACTTTGGCAGGTTTATCCCTGACACCCTCACCATGGAGCTGTCTTTTCAGGCTCAGGCTAAAATTTCTTACAGAAAACACAAATCTGTCAAAGGTTTTTATGTTGTTTTCAGTTCACCTATTTAAAACTCTCTGCCTTGACTCCGCTACTACATCATTTTTTTATATTGAGCCTTAAATCATTGTTGAGATGTTCGGAAAGTAATAGCATAACTTTTTTGTATTCATTTCTTTTTTTATTAGAATGCATTAAACTGTAAAGTATGTCGGTCTGTTCAGCCGTTGTCTTGTTGTCTGACCTAACCTCTGTGATTTACACAGTGATGTAGGTCACATGTGCAGATTACATCCAAATGGCTGAGTTACTTTGGACGGTGTGGACATTCTGTCCTCTGAGCCGGCATGCTTGCTGTATGGAACAACACAAACGCACTCGAATATTTTTGTGTGTTTGTGTGTGTGTGTGCATTTTCTGAGTCTTTTCTGTACTCAAAGCTGAAACAATATTTAAGTGACGGTTCAGATTTTTGAAGTGGGTTTCTGTGGAAAGGTTATGAGCAATTAACATCTTACCTGTTGTAGATTCCTCTTTGAATGACCTCATTTTTGGAGAAATGGTTTAATTCTGATCACACTGACGAGCTAACAGCTAGTTCCAGCAGGGCTAAGGCTAAAGTTGTGCGTGCTGTCGTAGAAACCATTACACATACATTTGCATAGTGTTTTATTATTGGCAAGTGCAAATAGCAGGAGATAGCTGTCGAGATAGACTATAACTAGACACAGAACTGGAAGTCAGAAGTTGAAGCCACAAAGGACAAGTGCCCCCTAGTGGCTGGCTGCAATACAAGTTTTAAGTCCCACCCCTCCATGTAAATCACTCTTCTTTTTTTTTAACTAAAAAATAAAAATACACTTCAGATTTTTTTTCAGAGGGTGATTTTTGTTGATTCACATTTTTCTATTTTTGCAGCTGTATGTTCAAATATGCATTTAGTTTTAAATAGTTATTTGAAGCTTAAAGGAAAGTGTCATGTTACACTGTGAGTAGGCAGGACTTTTGTCACGATGGTACAGCCCAACGTCCCGAGTGTGCAGGAATACAACATGGCGGCACCCAAAAAAAATGATATTTTGGCTTCAGTTTTGAACAACAGGAGAAGGAGGAGACGCTTCACTCATCTTTATTAATGTCGATGGGCACTTCCTGTAGTCAAAAACTATCTGCTGGGATTAATGTGTAATCCTCAGAAAATGACGATGTGAATGAAAGTTAATAAAACAGAGGGGTTGGAGTTGTTTTAATACATCAGTTCACTCTGGTTTTGGCATCGCTAATACAAGCCTTTAATTAATCAATTTAAACTTGATTTTTCCAAGCCAAGGCCATTCAAAGTGCTATCTACAACAAGTAAGATATTAATCGTTCATAAGTTAAACTAAAAATCTGAATTATCACTTCAAACAGCTACCTTCTAAGTTTAATACCTTGCCTTGTATCTGCTTATATTTGTTTTAGACGAACATTTTATCATTTTGTTGCTTCATAAAGACTTCACTTCTGATTTCTTGTTATAGTTTACGTTCAAAGTGCGAACACTGGGCTCACTATCAGTCGCCTGGGTGGGAGATGGATCAGGGGTGAGTGTGTTCAGAGCCAGTATGAGAAAGGCAAACAGGTTTTGTTTTTGTTTTTTTTTTACTTCAAGCCCATTTCCTTGCAGGTGCTGCTGGTGCTGACAACATTTCATGTGCCGGTATTCATGATGCGTTTAGGCCAGTCCAACTTGTACAGGAGGTGAGAAATGCCTCCACGAATGGAAACGGATTAGTGGTTGTTTTGATGTTTTCAGTGGGTTTTTTTTGGGTCTGAATGCGAGCTTCTCTGTGTGTGTCAGTGAAGACCACGGAAAGACGTTCAAAGACGTGACTCATCTGATCAACCACACTTTCATCCAGACCGAGTTTGGTATCGCCATTAGCCCAGACCACTCGGGGAAGGTGAGCGCGTCAGAAAAATCAACATAAAAAAAAAGTATTTGTTTTTTTTTTCTGTAAAAAATCTTATTTGTACGATTGGTTTTGTTTTGTTTCAGGTGATCCTGACTGGTGATGTGTCAGAGATTGGTGACTTCCGACTGTTTCGCTCGCAGGACTTCGGCCTGTCCTTTGAGTCCACCAACTTGCCGTTTGTGCCTCTCATTCAGCTGTTGTACAATCCTGCGGACTGCAACACGCTCCTGACCCTCAGCATCACGGTAGTTTGACTAGAAGGTTTAGTTTTAGTCTAATTAGAAAAGCCCCTACCTCTTAAATTGACACCTGACAACACAAATCTTAGCTACACACGACTGCTTAGATTTAGTTGAGCAAAGTTTATTTACTTGGATATTTTTTGTCTTTTCAGTTGAACCTGTGGCTCTCTGAGGACTTTGGCAGCACCTGGAAAAAACTCCATAAGAGTGTGTGTTTGGTCAGATGGTGAGAAGTTCTTTATACATCATTGGTCAGGTTTTGTTTAACCATTGATGCAACAGCACTACAAATAATCAAGACAATAATTTTAACATGAATTTACCCTAGTTTATTACAAATTTTAAGATCTTTCTTTGTGTCAAAGGTTTACTAAAACAATCAGTAATTCTGAGCAGTGGATAAATTCAGGGTTAAAACATTTTTGTCCAATTTTTTGACACCATGATCTCAAATGTTTATTTTGCCCTGGTATTTTTTTTTATACCCTCTTGATAAACAGGGAAAAAAAAATATTGCCCTGTTACTAATCTTTTAAATTTTCACAATTGTTCAGGATGTAATTAGGATACTCCAAACATTTGTTTGTTAAGTTGTTATTTTTAAGATTTTATGTGTCAACTGCAGTGGACATCAGAATATTATACATGTGAAACTGAACCATAATGATAATTAATGAATTACTGGAGTGCGATATAATGATGTAATGCAATATAAATTATGTAAACAGGCCTACTATACAACACTGTTAAAGTGCTTTAAAAAAATATTTAAATGGTTCTAAAGAAACCCATGCAAAATATAACATTTCAAGACAAAATTGTCTGATGATTGTTTTGGACTTGGTAAAATGTTCTTCTGGTGTTTGGCACCGTTTTCTTTGAAGAGAAAGAGGAAATTTGTCTAACTCCAACCCTATGAATTTGGTGCCATATAAAAGTCCTAAGTGTCCTCTTTAGAGGACAAAAGGAGTTAGCTTAGTAGTACGCAGGGGGTGGGAGATACTGCAGGTCACAAATGTCCACTACAGAGGACAAATTTGAACTGCTGGTAGTCAGGAGACAACCAGAAAATTCTGTCAAAAGTCAGAGAAAAATCTGTTTTTACTTTTTCAGTAAAATGCTCAATAAATCAGGCCAATGTTGTTACATATAAATTAGTAGGTTTCTATAAACATGTAAACATGCATGGGATAATTAGTTATTTTCTGTGTTTATGCATAAAATACTTTCTGTCACTGTGAGCTGTGTAATAAATCGATCCATGTTTGTTTCCTCACGGTCTGCATGTTCATCTTTGCTGTAAGCGGATTGTGCGTCTCGTTTGTTTGTTTGCCCCGTCACCGTTGTTCAGATCTCCGTCTCAACTCTGCTTTTTTCTGAGTTCGCATGAGTTGGTCGTGCTGAGAGCAGCGCCACCACAGCAGTCATTCGGGCCTAAACCTAAACTGACTGCAGAGACTTCGAGGTGGTTCTCAATCACAACTCTGTGACGACATTCTTGTTCAGCCCACAGTTCTCCAACCAACCGTGTAAAATTTGTTATTCCCTTTAGCAGCAAATTAAACGTAATCTCGGAGTGCAGCTCATTCATGAAACCATGACCATAATGGGTGATTTCTACAAATCACATTTAAATTTAATGAAAAATGTAGTTTCGGCTTTTTTTCTTCCTCCTCGCTTTAATTCTTTCCTCTCTGGTTTGTTTTTCCAGGGGTCCAAGAAACAGCATCTACTTTACAACCAACAACAATGGCTCATGCAGTAAGAGAGGATAATCTAATCACACATATGTTACCTTGTAATTTAAATTTAGTCGTAATATCATCCCTTTTTGTTTGTCAGATGACAAAGGATCGTTACAATTAAAGAGGACAGATGACTACGGCAGAAGTTTCAAGACCATTGCCACCAAAGTTTACTCCTTTGTACTGGGAGGAAAATTTGTGTTTGCCTCCATCATGACAGGAACGGTATGTATGTGTGTCTGCTTGTGTACTTTTTTTAACTTTTACTGCCTCCAAGCTGATGTTTTAAATTGTGGGGCTTTGAATATGTCTGACTCTTGTTTTGTTTTGTTTTGCTTCTTATTCTCACATACTGTTTCCATCCACTCATCATGGCCATGAATGTCATTAAATTGTGGCTTTAATGGTTTGTTTGAACTGTCTTTTTTACCAGTATGGATTGGATATACAGCATACCATTTCAATGATTTGAAAAAAGAAGAAATGGGTGCACAAGTCTGAATTTATTGGGGATTTTCTCTAATCCCCATAATGTCAGAATTATACATACTGTGTCAAATATATATACACACACATCTTAAGTAACATTTGGTTAAACGTCCCTTTGCAAATTACATTTTGATCAGATGCTTTTTGTATTCATCAACAAGCTTCTTGTATAAGTCTGGGTGAATATTTGACCACTCTTCTTGGCAGAGTTAGTAGAGTTTATTTAAAGTGGTTGGTTTTCTGGCACAGACTCGGCTTTTAGGCACAGTCCACCAGTTTTTAATAAGTTTGACGTCAGGACTTTGGGAAGACCATTCCAGAAGCCTAATGTTTACTTTCTTTATCTATTTAGAAACCTGTTTTGATGTGTGTGATTGAGGTCATCTTCATGTTAGAACACCCGATTATGTCCAAATTTCAGTTGTGAAGCTGTTGATTTAAAGTGAAGGTGAAGAAACGGACCAAAAACATGCATGTTCGGTTAACTGTTAATAGGTGTGAATGAGAGTGTGAATGGTTGTCTGTCTAGTTTGTTACTGTGTGGACTTGCAATTTGATCAGTGTACCCCGACTCTGACTGCTGGAGATAGGCAGCAGCTCCCCAAGCAGCCCTGCATGGAAATGTGAGCAAAGAAAATGGATAGATGGATGGATTGAAGAAATTAGAGGTAGCCCTCCTTCTTCATTATTCCATCCACTTTATGCAAGTTGGTAAAATATTTGTTGCTTTGAAAGCCTCATCTCGACTCCTTAAAACACGCTTCTTGTCTTTGTAGTCAAACAGCTCAATTCCAATCCGACCATAACACCTTTTTTCCGGAAGGGATTTGGCTTGTCCATGTGGGCAGCTGCAGAGTTCAATCAAGCTCGAAGGTGTCACTTTTGGAGTAGGGGCCTCTTTCTTGTTCCGCACCCCTTTGGTTCATGGTGATGTGAAACTGGCTTCTCTGTGGATAGTGACACTGCTGTTCCATCAGTTTACAGTTCATGGCAGGTTGAGCCTTGATTTTCCTGGGTTGTTCATGAACATCCAAACTTATTTCCCTTCATCTAAAGATGGCAGTTTATGTCTTCTTGGAGACCTTGGCAAAGTGGCGACACAGCTGAGTAATACATACTTGTGTACAGTTAGTGCATTAGTTGTTTAAACTCGTGTAAATCAACAAATCCTCCCATTTTAGATCTTCACTGAGTGCCTTGAATTGTTTTGAGTATTAGGCAAGGCAGCTATATTTATATGCCACATTTTAGCAACAGTGCAACTCAAAGTGCTTTACATAAACAATTGAAAACATTTTGACAAAGTGCAAAAGAACAATTAAAGCATATAGAAGGATAAAAATGTAAAATTACAGATGCCTAAAGAAAGAGCATTTCATCAAATTAAGAATTAAAAGCAAGCTCTGATTAAGAACTGGAATAAAAGGTAAAGGAATATAAAATACAGCAGAAACAAATTTTTTGCTGTAATCAAAGGCCGCAGTGAAGGACGATCTTTAACCTCATTTTAAAGGAACTCAGTTGGAGCGGTCCAGCACTTTTCAGGGAGTTTGTTCCACATATTTGGTGCATAAAAGCTGAATGCAGCTTCTGGATGTTTGGTTCTGACTCTGGGGACAGAGAGCAGATTTGATCCAGATGACCTCAGAGATCTCGACGGGTCTTAATGCAGCAGAAGATCAGAGATGTATTTTGGACCCAGAACGTTTAGTGCTTTGTAGACCAGCAACAAGATTTTAATGTCAGTTCTCCGAGCAACAGGAAGCCAGTGCAAAGACCTCAGATTAGTCAGTTCAAAAAGTGTTGTGAAACAAATCCTTTTTATGCTGGCAAAGAGAAACTAGAGGGTGCAGTCAGTCATGATCACTAACCTCCTGTGTATTCTAGGAACTTATACTTATTTATATCTGACGTTAGTGTGCAATCTGTACCATGGGTGTACAATATCATCTGCATGTGATCAATATTGTCTGATAATTGCTTTAAAATGAGATATTAACAATAGCCAAAAAGAAGTAAATTAGGTCAGGTTTGACCTGGTGGTGGCTAATTTCAGGAATCTGAGAGTATCAACCCAGTAAAATAAACAGTTTTTCCTGAAAAGGTTTTTAAAAGGTAACTATAAATTCCTTTTTTAAAATGGATTTTTTTCCCCCTCAAGTGACTCAAACTTTTTCCATCACAATTAAAGTAGAATCGGTGTTTCAGTTCTACTATGTGATGCCTTTGGCTGTTGTTCAAAGTTTTGAGAAATTCTGGCATACAATGAATTAAGAAGAAGTTGTCAGAGAGGTGTGTTTTAAATATTTATCCTTCAAAAATAGCACTTGTACGTGTATAAGTTTAGTACTAATTAATGTTTTGTGTAGCAGAGACATTTATCTATCTGTGCTGTCTTGCATGTATGGAGCCCCCGTATATCTCCTCTAAGATATTATTGGTATTCAGACCTCAGTCTCTACAACGTACAGTCATGTCAACAAACACCACAGATATGAGCACTCACACTGATGTAGGCTGACCTAGATTGAAGTAAAAAACAAAAAAGATATTAGAACTGTTTGTTCTTACTTTCATTCCTAGTGTTTTTGTGGTTGAATCAGAGCAATTTTTGTATTGATAACTAAGTACAGACCACGCTTTTTGGGGTTTTATTTCATTATTTGTTGATTTTTTGTTATTTACCCAACAGAAGGGGCTTGTCTGGAATCCTCACACCCAGGCTGTCTTCCCTTTCAGGCTCAAGGACTAAAACTGTGCACAGGAGTGTTTTGATCTCCTTGGACTAAAACAAACTCTATTTCAGAGAAAGAGAGAGAGAGAGAGTGAGCGAGAGAGAGAGAGAGAGAGACCCTGGGTTGCATTCAGAAACGTTTTGATTTGTCCAAGAGGGACATTTCAGGCACACCGTCCTTCTTCAGACTAGCACACGTATTGTAAATACACCTGTTTTTAAATGCACATAGAAAATCCACATAAAAAAATACCAAATAATGGTTATAGGTGAAAATATTTTCTGTAGGAACATAAATTTGAACCCCATAAAGAGATCATGCTCAGAAGCAATGACAATAATGGAAAACTCTATAACAAATGATATATAGAATAACAACTCAAAGAGTGTGAATACAGTATAAAGAACCTATAAAAGAAAAATTTAATATCAAATTACTCGTTTTAACCTGATGGGGCTGCAGTACTCGGTGTGTGTTCATAACTGTTCACATTTCAGGAGCAAAGAGTTTAAATCACTTCCTGTATGAGGATGTTTCAAAGTCTCAGTTGCAATGCGTCTTAATGAAGAGATGTTGTGTTTATCTTTAGTAAAATGTACAGCTGCTGGAATGGAGGAAACATGACTTTTTATAGGACTGCCACATTCAACAATGTGAGCCTTCAGTAGCCGAGTAGTTTTACCAACATACACCCAGCCACAAGGGCACTTCAACATGTAAATATTATTGGAGGCAGAACAAGACAAAATACTTCTGTATTACTATTTGAATACTTTATATTAATTTGCTTAGATTGGCATGTTGATAAATGTGTATCTAGATGTCTTACTGAGGTAACTGAAAACATTTGCTACGGCGTTAATGTTTGCATTTCGTGGCACCATTAAGCAGAAGAATCCAGAGTCTGATACAAGCAAGTGATTTGGTTAGCAAAAAAACACACTATGCATCTTATCATTCCTAGGGAAAAAAGCTGCATTTGTTGTTTTGTTACCTGTTTTATTTTGAGAGTTGTTTTATCCTTTCAGCCACAGAATAAATGCAGTTAATATATAAAAGCTTTTGCAATCCTGACCTGTGAAAAGTGGAGTCAATTCGCTGCACACGTTCTCATAAACACGTCTGTTTTCACAGCTATGTTTTCTCTCTTGCAAATTTTACACAGGGAGGGAGAGGCAGCTATTAGTGGGTGGAATTAAAATGTCCTGCAAGAACACCTAATGATACACATAAAAAACATTTTTACAAAAAACAGATGAGTTAAATTTGTTTAGTGACCTGTAAACATAGCATTTGTACAATTCCTGAATGTTATTTCATACAGTACGCTCTACTAATTGCGTTTGATTTCCTTTCCATGTCATAAAACCTTCCAAGGTACATTGCTGCGTGTTCTTCAGTGGTTGAAATGAAGCATGTATAGTTCGTCATACTGTATTTAAATGCGTTGCACGTGTTTGTGTCTGTTTGGGTCAGGGTACGGAGCGTGTGATCCATGTCTCAGTGGACGGAGGCGATCACTGGAACATGGCCCAGCTTCCTTCTGTCACTCACCAGCAGTTTTACTCCATCCTCTCAGCCAATCAGGACATGATCTTCATGCACGTGGACGACCCTGGAGGTCAGCAGTGGTGAAGCAGCTTTAGTGATGACCGAGGTGGACTCTGATATTGTTTAAGGCGTTGGCAATCCTTAATAATGCTGATGATTGATGGCTCTGATAACACAAAAAACAAATCTTGTAAAACCGCAAGACTGAAGTTGCCAAGACTTTCTCTGTGAGGATGAAGAATGTTGTCTCAGTGTTCAGTCCAAACCCTTACGCTATGTGTGTGTGTGGAGCAGACTCTGGTGTTGGAACCATCTACGTGTCAGATGACAGAGGAACTGTGTTCTCCAAATCTCTGGAGCGCCATCTTTACACAACCACAGGGAGCGACACGGACTTCACAGCCATTGCTTCTCTCAGGGGCGTCTACATGACCAGCATACTCACAGAGGGTGAGTAACCAGACTGTTTAATATGCAACTACTGTAATCCTTTTGTAATCTAAAGTGTCAGTACATTTTATTTTGTCCGAGTCAAATCTGTTAAAAATTTGAGCCATGCTGCAGACCTCCTTTAACAGAAATGCAAACATTTAAAGGTTTGGTTGGAATTTCAAATACTCATTTCATTTGAAGTGTTTTTACCTAAATAACACAGTCTGTTTTTTATGAAAATGTAGTTGCCAGCATTTATTTTGTTATATTTTTCTGTAAACGGGAACCCCCCCACAAAATGTAATAAGTCTGATAGTAAAAACCTACAATCAACAAACTCTTTAAACATTAGTAATGAGTTTAATGTCAAATCCTTTTTTTTGCAACTTGAATTTTGGCAAACTAAATGTGCTTCGAGCAATCACATAAACTGATATCAGATTTGTCCCAGTCTTCTTCATAGTGGCGTCCGAATACAACAGTATCTTAACAAAAGTGATAAGCTGGCTTTAAACTTATAAAACTGGACAGATAGATGAATGTGTGTGTGTAATTTAAAATACACAAAGTATAAGGATTTATAGATTACAAGTACAGCACTACATAAAAAGATGAATTACAAACATATTTATCTTGTCAGTCACAGGATTGATTTAAGTTTAACCAGTATTATGACAAATTCACAATCATCGTTTACAATCAAGATGTCCTTGTAAAAAAAGGTCTTAGGGGATGACCAGAATTATTTTTTTCGATCCACAAGTCACCTCTCCAAGCCACAGAATATATAGTGCTCCTTGTATTCTTTAATTACTACAAAAAGCAGCTGTTTATCAAATAGAATAAAGTTTTCGTCATTTTGTTTTATTTCTTGAACAGGATATTAAATGAAAGCAAAGGTTGCAAATATTAAATTCAGTAAAACCTTAACATATTTGGTTGCTCGTTTGACAAGTCATGTCACTCCGTATAGCTGTGCGTAATGACATACATGATGACCTATGCAGTACTACATCGCTGGCAGTACCACGTGACTAACCGTTCAAAAGACTGGCTCTTTGAAAGGAACGGACCTGCAAGATCCGGATCCCTTTAAAGAGCCAAAAGTCCCCCGTCTCTAGTCTGCAGTTCATGTGCTACACATACAAAGTATCTGTAGTTGTACTGATAGTATTTAATGTGGATGGTATAGAATTTTCTTTGTGTTATTTCTGCAGACAGTGAGGTGGAAACAGTGATCACTTATGACCAAGGAGCGAAGTGGCAGCCGCTGCAAAGACCAGAGAACAGCCCCTGTAACACTGAGACCTCCACAAACAGACCAAACAGTGTGAGACACGCAACTGCTAATGTTTCTTTCCTTTTTTAACCTTGATATGCTTCATATCTTTACATGAGTAAGTAAGTCAACATTTTTCAGTATGAGCTTCTCACGTCTTCCTGCTGTTTTTGTGATTACAGTGCAGACTTCACATCCATGCCTCCTACAGCACCACCATGAAGATGAATGTCCCCATGCTGCCTCTCTCACTGCCCAACGCCGTGGGTCTAATCCTGGCTCATGGTAAAACAGACAGTAACACACTACGGCCTGAATTCAACAAAATATTGTGCAGTTTTTTCTGGCACTAATCATAATTTTGTGTAGACATCTTAATCATAGGACCCTCACAAAGGTGATGTGTGTCTCAAACTGTGCTGCCAACCAAACAGTGTCTCTCTGTGCTGGTGCAGTTTGCCCACATTTAAATGACGTATTATGCATTCATTTACAGGAAAACCCATATTTATGTAAATTGCTGTTGGGGCTAAAAGTGCCCAATTTTCAAGACTCATAGTTGGCATGAAATATTTACCATCTCCTGAGAGCTGGTGGTATTTGTGTCTGACAAGAAGAGACAGGAATAGGAGCAATCTGCTGCACTGCTGCCTTCACAATAAAGATTGCTGACATTTTAGGAAAAGTATAATTCCTCCTCTGAGTATGAAACATAGCATTGCATCTAAAAAGAAATTGTCAAAAAAGTCTGTAAAATGGGAATGTGGGAGAGTCCCAGTCCTTCCGTGGGGGGAGAGAGTGCAGCGAGCACCTCTTGGTCTGGGACAGAAACAGAGGATACATTTTTAATTCATGAAGTGAAAATAAGAGAATGCAGTGATGTCAAAGGAGCACAAAATGTAATTTATGCCCCTTTTCCACTAGTGCCTCTACAGCACGGTACAGCATGGTACAGCACGGTTTGGGTGGTTTTCCATTACACTTCCGTATAGTTCTAGTGAGTGGGTTCTGGGCAGTCCCCGACTCTGGAAATTGTCGTCACGCGCCTTTGCCAGCTGTTGGCGGTAATGCTCCAGAGCTTTTTGTCAGCCACCATTAAACGTA
>JAOXNZ010000166.1:18101916-18113818 GCA_028566095.1 Kryptolebias brasiliensis
TTTGGGAATTTCAAAATTAGTGACAGAGTTAGAAACCCTTAATTTCTGTAACTTCTATAAATTTCATCATGAGTAACCTGCCTGAGTTGAAATTTTATGAAAAAGTCTCATTTTCCCATTGTTAATCAAATTTTTGCTTGTCACTTCAAATGGATAATCAAGCCTTAATATAGTTTGGAGATAAAATAGAAGCCTATACATAACAAGATCAAAATACTTATTTTCCCTATAACTGTGGACACTTGTGTCTCTGATATCATAAAACATTTCACACCTACTGTGTATTTTTATTAAAGTAACAACAAGGAAGAGGCAAAGTTGGTTTAACTCTTCTATTTGACTAATAAGCTGGATCCTGACAGTTTGGTTCTTGTATTTTTATTTCTTTATTTTTCAACTAATGGCACAATTTCCTTTAAATTTACCATTTGAATTGTCCTGTGTCCTTTTAAGTTGTTTTTTTGCCTTGCTTTCTTTGTTTGACTCTTCTTTCATTTCAGCTACCGGAAAATTCCTGGAAACAAATGCGAAGGAGGTTTTCATCCGGAAAGGCAGGAGACCGACCTGAGGAGGCTGTGCACCAGCAATGCACTTCATCCCAATTCTCTGGTCAGTCCTGCTCATTTGACAAAACAGGAAAAACAAATACACAACAAATCATATTCTGTTAGCAAATGTAGTGCAGCTACAAAAATACAACCATGGGAAAAATCAAGTACATACACAATCAATTCTTGGGTTTCATATGTCAGAGCGATATAAAAATGATCTGATTTTTACCAGGATATAAAGTTATTGAAATAAAACCTCAAGTGTAGAAACACACACAACAGATTCCAACATGTCATTATTTATTAAACCAAAATGAAGATAAATGGAAAAGCTGGGAGAGACCAAAAAAAGGTACATTAAGATGAGATCAAAAGATAAAAGAATAGTATTTCTGCTTGTTTGCAGTTGTAGTTTATGAGCAGATCAAGCATCATCATTGTTTCTGCCAAGCTTGCTCAATGCACAGATTATAAACTCATCTGGACTCATCTCCCAGCAGTCTGATTAAACAGTCTTTCAGCAGGATAATCTCAGTTGATTTATCTGTTTATGTAATAATAACTCATGCTGTACATCTTGGCAGTAAATGTTGTTGCAGTTGAAAGGGGGGGAAAATCCTCATACTTTGATCCATTTGTCTTTGGAAACAGCAGACTGAATACAGCTCACCAAACACTGCCGTCATAGTGATGGTCGTCATAGCGATCCTTCTGATGAGCGCAGTAGCAGGCGTTTGGCTGGTTAAGAAATACGTCTGTGGAGGACGGTCAGTTTTCCCTTTTCTTATCTTGCACCCACACTGCTGACATTCCTTTTTTCCCCTCTCTAACAGACAGTTTGTGTTGGTTTTCTTCAGGTTCCTTGTGCACAGATACTCCGTCATGAGGGAACACGTGGAAGCGAACAAAATAGAAGGAGTAGATGATGTCGACACGAACTACATGGAGACGGAAAAAGCACAGTTCAACGAAGACTCAGATCAGGTGTGAAACTGTGATATTTGCTCCAAGTGAACATAATGTTTTCTTAAATCTTTAAACTCATTTATCCTGTCTGTGTTTCATTACAGGACCTTTTAGTATAAGACTCCCCCCCACACACACTTTTAAGGCTTTCATGATGCCTGGGCATTCCTGTTTGTTCCCACATGGTCGGCTTCCCACTTCTCGCTCTCCCCCCGGTGGCTGGAGGACTCTGCAGCAGCGGGTTTACCGTTACGGCTTCTGTAAAGTGGTGGGAAATGGCACAGAACAAAGAAAGGCCTCTGGGATCCCTGGAGACATTTAGTTACTTCTGTCAGAGTTCTGTAAGAACCATTGAGTGTGAATTTGTGCTCCGTTTGTTTTCTTACGTGCTGACTTTAAACGGATGGCCTTGCACTGCAGAAGCAACACACAGATGCTATAACTTGGATATTTTTAGGGCTATCAGAATGTTTTAGTGAACAGCTGTGCAACATATGATCAGTATTGTTCTTTCAGAGTTGTAGCCTGCTGTCGTTTAATCCTTTTTTATACTTTGTAAATATAAAAACACACCAGATGCTTTGGTGTTGGAGGGCCATTTAATGTACATTTGATCAGCTTCATGAGTCACTAAAACAAGCTCTTTTTAAATATTACTAATTTTTCTGGAGTTTTTTAATAGTTACATATTCAATGTGTTTTGGACTCTTTTTTTTTTTACCATAAAATCAAGTAAATACTGACGAGAATTTAGTATAATCCCACCAAGTTAAAAACAAATCACTCAGTAAACTCTAATCACCTGAGCCGATTCAAGACATACCATCATCTCCTTTTATGCATTAAATTAACAATAAAACGTTAACCAAATTCGTTTGAATTACTCAGTATTACTCTTCATGACATATTTGATTTGAACCCTTTTTTATATATTCGTACCTACTTTAAATTGACAATCAAATTCAGCATTAAATTCACTAACCAAATTATTAAAATAAATACAAAGATTTAATACAAAGCTATTAAAAGATGAAAATGCTCATGGCCCTTTTATGAGAACGTGTATTTATTATTAGCAGCAGTAAAAAGTGTCCAAGTAAATTAAATTTATAAAACACAAGGATTTAAAATAACTCTGGTTCCCTTTGATATAAAAAAAAATCCAACACGTTATTTCCCAAGAACTGTACCAATTATTCAGTTGTACTTTATAACAAATTGTTATAAAATAATAGCGATTTTTCTACTTCTAATAGTTTCATGCCACTGTTATTAAAAAAGCCTTCTTATAGTTTGATGAAGTAGAAGAACCACTTGTTATTAATGAGCACAAGAGAACATAAATTTCTGTTTGAAGCTGCAGCTGCAACTTCTGGCCAAATTAGGTGAATTGCGTGGAGTGTTAGGTCTGTAGATCTATGTTCAATTTATTCAGCTGTTTCATATAAAGTTCACATGAAAGCCAAGAATAACAAAAGTCATTAAAGCAATAGTTCAGATGTTTTGAACTGGAGTTATGTGGAAAAGTTATAAGTAATTAATAACTTGCATGTTGTAAATAGCTCTTTGATTGACCTCAGTTTGGAGAAACAGAAACAGTTTAATTCTGATCAGATTGATGAGCTAATGGCTAATCCGAGTGGGATTAAGAGCAAGGTGGTGCCTTCAATCTAAAACGTTTCATAGCTGTTTATTAAATGACTGTTTTATGAATCTTTACATTACTTTCAGTTTCACATTACGTGGTTATTCACACAGAACTCTATGGTTATTTGAAAGAGCAAATGGCAGATAGCTGTAGCACTTCAGATGCACTTCCAGCAGGAATATCTTAATATTTCTGTGAGAATAGCCGTGTGCTGCGAAATTAATGGCATAAAAGTTTATAAAGTAGCATTTGCACGAACCTCTTTGAAATTGATGAGATTTGAGATGCTTTAAGACGGCAACAATCCACTTTGGTTTTAGCCCAACTCAAATTAGTCAATTGCTCATCAAGCTGGTTCAAATAATTCATTTTCTCCAAACGCAGGCGAGTCGAAGAGCTATCTGCAACAAGTAAGATATTTACTGTTCACGCACTTTCCACGGATCCCTATTTTAATAGATCTGAATATTGCCTTTAATTTTTTTTTCTATTCTCATATGGTGACGCTCAGCTTCAGTGTTAATGAGCGTTGGCATTTAAATTTTTTTTGTGGTTAGATAAAATGTATGTGATGTAGCGCAGCTTAACACAGCCAATTTCTTCTGCTCTCCTGTGTGTGTGTGTGTGTGTGTGTGTGTGTCTGGTGAAAATGAAAGACTTGAATTGTTGCCAAAGCACTTTTACTGTTTTTCAGATTTTGAAGGTGAAGTCGGAAAGGGAAAACCTTAGCTTAGCAGCATTAGAGCATGAAGGTGATACTAACACAAACCCTTTACTTGAACTGATACTTTTGCCTAACAGGATGCACCAGCATGATCTTCTGGTTATGTTAATGATTTTTACTATGTTTTTTTTTTTTTCTTTTCATTTTTACTAATATGTTCCACATACCAACATGTATCTTTCTAATGATTTTAATGCAGGTACGAACATAGTCATCAAAAGAATCTTTACTTCTGTTCAAGAGCAATACATACATTTGTAGAAAACCCTTAATCTCCTTAAGGTCTCACTATTTACAACAATAACAAATTAGTTAATTTATCAAGGTACTAGAATTTATAAACACACATACACTAATGGCTGAGTTTTGCATTTTTCCACTATATTTCTTTATATGAAATGTTGGCTGTTGCATTTAGTTTCGACCTGGAAATGTTTGACGAACACACAGGGCTGATAGTCGATGCTCGCATCCTCCAGTAGAGGCAATAATATCCCAGTGAATAAGCTACTGTACTAAGCAGGCACAATACTGAGGGGTTTTCTCAAAGACTGTTGGGTGGCCTTTGTCAGAAATGAAAGCAAATGTTTTGTGCTCGATGTTTCCTAATTTACTCGACTGTCAGTGAGAGCAAACCCAGCTGTTTACTGGATTCAATGACTTGTTTTTGCACTGTATCTACAGATCTGTGAAAGTGTTGC
Source organism: Kryptolebias brasiliensis (assembly GCA_028566095.1). Lineage (NCBI taxonomy): Eukaryota > Metazoa > Chordata > Actinopteri > Cyprinodontiformes > Rivulidae > Kryptolebias > Kryptolebias brasiliensis. The sequence continues at coordinate 18,106,507 of JAOXNZ010000166.1, forward strand.
ATTTGTTGACGTTCTTGTACAACTGCATTCTGTTAAAAGGAGATAGGGCCATAAGTTTGGGCTTTTCTTCTCCCCCCCATCTTGTTTCTCTGATGTCAAAGATAAGTGTCTCTGACTGAATCTGCTCTGTAGCACAGATGTTTTTTGTAACAATGTTTGCATTTACAGGATGAAATACAGTAACACCATCTCTTTTACACAGAAGTTTCCTTGTGTTTTTTTTTTCTTTCTCATAGATTTGTAATGCACATTTAGTGACACAGAACAGAGCTGCTCTCAATTTTAATGTAACATCTGAAGTCTGAAGCACAGGAAACAGCCTATCGTCAAATTATGAGAACGTCTAATCTGTCACAGTATACATTTTGAATTAGCCATTGCTGCACAAACCACATGTGGATCTGAACTGTTTCTATAAAACTCATGGACTTTTTTTTCCCCATGGACTGAATCATTTAAAAATGTTATGACAATGAGAAAGAACAGGTCAAGATATAGAATATCAGCAAACCGAATAAACAACACTACAGCAATCTTTTCTGATTCAATATCAACATTAATCTTAATGTATTGAGATTACACAGAGCAAAATAAGATGCAACCAAAGAGTTTTGGTCTAAATAAAATCTAAGATCTGGTGCGAAGAAATGCACCTCCTACCTTATTTTAGGAAAAGTAGGTTGTTGGATGTAATTTAAATCCATAAAGAGATTTTCCTGCACACACCTAAAGATGAAGGTGAAAATACAGAATATTTATATTAAACAGCAACACTGTTTCAGTCTTCTACAAAGAAATATGAATATTTACAAACCATTAAGGCTCAGCATTGCACAGAGTATTGGTAACAGGGGATGGGTAAAGAACCCTTATGAGCAGGGGGCCTCGTAGGTGGGCCCATTGCTCTCCCTAAAAGACACTAAGCTTTTATTAAAACCTTTGTGTCTCTCAGATGAAGGACACAGGGTCTGAAACACTTAGTGTTCTAAGATTCTTGGGATCCATTTGGGTTCCCCCAGAATTCATTCTCTTTGACTGCTCAGAGCCAAACAATAGCCTACATAGAGCAAAGAGGTCTCTTATTCAATGCTACAGGCATTACACCTCATTGTCAAACTATGGAGTTCCATCACCATTTTGTGCCGGTTGAGGAGGTTATTCCCAGTTAGAACTCCAACCAGTGTACTTACAGATTCCTTGTCAGAGCAATAGGAGCTTTCCTGAACCTGGGATTTGGGCCTTTAATCAGTTCGCGTGCCTGTCTGCAGTCCTTCAGCTCCCTCCAGCGGATTGAGTGTTGATGTCTAATCCAGGCCTGAAGGGTAGTCCTGCGGACGACTGTTGAAATACCTAGAACTGCTCCTTCAACGTGGACCTGGCTACCAGCTTTTGCAAGGTTGTCAGCTCATTCATTACCATTAATACTAGTATATTCTGGTACTCATTTAACAGTAACACTGTTATCCCTCTCCAGTTGATTGAATGCTTCAGCACACTCCCAAAGCATCCATGATGTGAGGTGTGGCCCTTGGAGAGCTCTAACAGCAATTGCACAGAGTAATGTAATTTAGTAAAACTATACCACTGGTTTGACTTCAAAACTATAAGAAATCTGTATCAAACTAAGCAGAAACTCAACAAAAACCCGCCACAAATCATTAGATTTTAATCAATGTAGTCTTCAAAGTAAAGTGTTCATTCTATAAAAGCAATAATGTTATTTTAGGGCCCCCTAAATCTCAGGGTCCTTGGCTATTTCCCTGGTATGCCCTTCGGAAAATCCAGCCTTGAGTATGTTTGTTTTAACTGAAACAAAGTGAGTTATTTTCTCCCCCACCCCCTCCCCCCACAAATTCTTTCTAACCTTTTATGATTTTTATGCTTTACTTTATTGTTCAAGGAAACTAAAACTGAAACAGACTAAACTTCTTCTGTGATTAACTTTGTTTAGTGCTCTAAATTTTGTCTGAATTAAAGCAGCAGCCTCAAAATATTGGTTTTAAGACAAGTAATGCAGAAAGAAAATTTGTATTATTCCTAAAACTGCACACTTTTAAATAGCTTTAAAATAGTAACGAGGTAAAGAAGAGCACATAAACTGAATTCAGTTATGCTGGCATTTCGTCTGAAAAAAGAAAAAGGTTTTCCTTTAATTGCAAATCATTAGTTTGATTATTTGACAAAGAAAATGCCTTCTGAGTTACTTTGAGGACGGTGTCGCTGCTGCTGTGTCGCCCTCCAGACTGCAGGTGGCGCTGTGGGCCGAACACTCTTGTCTTTGGTTCACGCGCTCCCGTTGCCTAGTGACGACAAACTAAAGACTGCTGCTTGTTTCCTGCCTTTTCAAAATCCCATCGCTGCTGGCGCTGAGCTAACGCGAAGTTTTCCAAACAGATTTTCTATATTTATCTCGTCATTTATGCTGGACTATGACACGAAATAACACCTTTACTCCTGCCGTGAGCGCCGTGTGATGCCGAGTTGTGTACAAAGATGAATAATTATGTTTTCATCAGGGTCGTCGGGAAAGGCAGCTATGGGGAGGTGAACTTGGTGAAACACATAACAGACCGAAAACAGGTACGAAACAAAAGTGAGGATTCCAAACCAAGCTACAAATAACACATTGATGTTTTCAGGCATTTTGGTTAAGTAAAACCCTCTGGTGAAGTACTGGTAAAGTTAGTAAAAGTCAGATGTTTGTCAGTGATTTGTTGCCTTCACTACAGTAGAGATTTTTCCAGCAAACTAAATTATTAAAGACATTCCTGATGAGTCAGGTGTATAACCCTATGATAGTATCAGGTTTAGGTTTACTGTAGTTATCCAAACAACATAGAGTTGTATAAATATGAATAATGGCAATGGCCATTTAAAGGACAATAAGACTTAATTTAAAACAAATTTAGATGGCATTAAACTAGCTACATGATAATGACACAGTATCCTCCACTGTTCTGTCTAGATAACATGAAAAAATATTTGTTAAAAAAAACCTTTTGTTTCCTCTTTCATCGTGTTGAAAAATATTGGCAAAATTAGTGAACCCTTGCTCTAATACAGTGGTTCTCAACTGGTGGGTTGCGACCCAAAAGTTGGTCGTGGGCCCGTTTTCAGTGGGTTGCGGGCCTTTGCCTGAGCAAAAAACTGTTAAAAAACAACTTTATGACTGTTATGTAAATCTTTTGGTTAATTCTTGAATTAGTGACTAAATAAGATTAATGAGACGTTATATATTCAGTGGGTGGGTTATCAGATAAAGCTAGATATTTTGAGTCTTTTTGAAACATCTTCTCAATAGTTTGACTTTTTTATGTTGTGTTTGTGCGTGAAAGGGCTCTCGAGTCTAAAGTGAAGTGTTCTTGTTTTAATTAAAATGCAGCTAATTGAGCGTAAAGGGGAAATTTTCCCTCTCTAGCATTGCTACTTTCTGGTCAGTTTGATTTGTGTTGGTATACCGTGATTTTCTATTCTACTCTCCCAGGTTCCAACTGGACCATTTCTTCCACTTCCACTCTAACACATTAATCCTCCCTAAACCTTTAACTAGAATAAAGGTTAAAGAAGTCCAAAGTCATTCCCATCTGATTGGAAGAGCCTCTTCTTCACTTTAGGGTGCTTTTACCTGATTACATCTGACTTTTTTTTTATTTATTTGAGTTCAGAATTTACATTAGTTTGATATAAATAATTCTCTAATACTGAATCTGTTCTCTGATTTTCCTCAGTATGTCATAAAGAAGCTGAATTTGACCACCTCTTCCAAGCGGGAGCGGCGTGCTGCAGAGCAGGAGGCGCAGCTTCTGTCCCAGCTGAGACATCCCAACATTGTGACCTACAGGGAGTCTTGGGAAGGAAATGACCGTCAGCTGTATATTGTGATGGGTTTCTGTGAAGGGGGTGACCTCTATCACAGGCTCAAACAACAAAAAGGGGAGCTGCTGCCCGAGAGGCAGGTTGTGGAGTGGTTTGTCCAGATAGCCATGGCACTCCAGGTACAGTATACCCTATTACTGAGCATAAATTAGGACAGATATATATGAATGAGCGTAGGATACAGTAAGTCTGTAGTGTGCCGCTTGATTTTCAGTACCTGCATGAAAGAAATATTCTTCACCGGGACCTGAAAACGCAGAACATCTTCCTGACTAAAACCAACATCATCAAAGTTGGAGACCTTGGCATTGCACGAGTTTTGGAGAACCAGAATGATATGGCCAGCACACTTATCGGGACCCCGTACTACATGAGTCCTGAGCTGTTCTCCAATAAACCCTACAACCACAAGGTACTATGGTTCCCTGCTTTTAGTCTTTTAAGGAGCCAAGAAACAAATCTGAGTAATTGTCTCTGAAGGTTTTAATAGGTTTCAATAAAATGGTCTAATCTTCAAATAGAAATGTACCCCCTTGTGAATCAGCTTGAATTCAAAGGTTTGGACTCAGAAGATAGATTCAGCTTTTTATTAGATTGCATGAATATTGTTATTTCAGTCTATAATTAAAGCTAAAGTATAGTATGAACATAGTTTAGCAATCAAACAACTGAGAATTGGAAAGTAAGTATAATCTTCCTCCCCTTTTAAGTAGTTCAAGAGTCTTAACTGGTTATTGAATAAGTCATATTAACTAAAACTATCATCTTTATTACTCAATATTATATTTAAAAAGTATATATATAAAAAAACATTTTTAGGTGACATTTTCTCAGGTTTGTTACTAGATTAAATCTGAATGTTTACTCTGTTTGCAACAATGTTAGTTTTGATCATACAATCAGGTTTTTTATTGGTCAGTACTAGCAAGTGGTCATTATAATATAAGAAAACATGAATTATCTTAAATTTAGCAGTGTTATTCGTCTCCTTGTTTGCATTGGTAGATCTATTTTGCATTTTATGCGCTTGGCCTTTATTCCAGATTACTGTGTCAGCTAAATGTAAGAGAAATAATAAAAATTTGAGAACTTTGAAAGTTCCACAGCAGCCACGCTGACAAGGTTGTGTTTACAGCTGATTTGACAGAATTGATTCTTTGTTTATAATTGTCGTAAAGAATCATCATTTTAAAAATTGCATGAAATGAACAAATTAACACTTTTAGGTTTTGCAGCTGCAGATAGCTTAACATTTCAGTCCTGGATATATTTTCAGTTCTAGTGTGCGTTGTGTAGATATTAATGCTAACTTGGGTGTGTTGTACAACTGAATGCATTCTGTCTCTAGTCGGATGTTTGGGCCCTGGGTTGCTGTGTGTATGAGCTGTCCACTCTGAGACACGCCTTCAACGCCAAGGACATGAACTCCCTGGTGTATCGCATTGTAGAGGGAAAGGTTGGTTTCAGAGTTACATTTTTCTTTTCATTTGGTTTTCAGGCAAGCCAAAAGTGACGTTACAGGAAGATTACAGTAAACTTTATTTTTTTTACACATTTACAGTATATAATGAAGGTAGCTGTCGTCAGTTTGTGACAGTGTTTTAACTTTATGCAAAGATTATTTGTGCAAGAAGTTGTTCACATTTTTTGTGTGTGACTAACTGTGTCTTTAATCATTTTAACTTGTTCTTCAGATGTGATGTTTTTCTTGATAAGAAGTGTTCTTTATTGAACTTTGATTATTTTGAATTAATATCTAAGTTTTGTTTTTTGCCATTAGCTGCCACCGATGCCGAGTCAATACGACCCCCAGCTTGGAGGTTTGATCAAAAACATGCTGTGTAAAAGACCTGAAGACAGGCCCGATGTGAAACTCATCCTCCGGCAGCCCTACATAAAACGTCAGATTGCCATGTTTCTCGAGGCCACCAAAGAGTACGTCTTATTGCCAGCAAACTTCCTAGGACAAAATGTCAAACCTCTCTTTTCCTTTTAATTAGTTATTTTAATCATTTTATACAGTCAAATTTAATTTCTTTTAACCCTCGTTCCTGCTCTTCTACCACAGCAAGCAGGATGAGGAGTGTTTTTATAAACGTTTGTTCGGTTCTCACTTTTCTAGAAAAACTGCCAAGTCAAGAAGAAAAGTTGTGGGTGGAGGTAGAGAGTCTGTGTCCAACAGTTCATTATCTGATGCGTCGACTAAACCAAAACCTGAGCAGCTTCATCTGAGTTCTCAGCCTGAACCTCTTGTCCGAATAAAGAAGGTGAGTTGGTGGTAAATACAGAGGTTATTAAAATGTCTCATTTTACTTCCTTTTCATTTTCCAAATCTGATACCTACTTGTAAGTTACTATTGCGTCCTAAAGACACACTTAGTGTTAGAGAGAATTTCTTACATTTGAATTAAAGCTGGGAGGAGACCCCGGGGCAGATCCAGAACTCGCAGGAGAGATCATGTATCCTCTCAGTCTAGGAACACCTTGGGAGCCCCCAGGAGGAGCTGGAGAGTGTTGATGGGGAAAGGGATGTCTGGGTTACTCTCCTGGACTTGTTGCCCCTGCAATCCGACCACAGATAAGTGGTAGAAAGTAGATGGATGGATGGAATTAAAGTTAGCTACTTGTTTTCTTAGTGTGGCACAAATTATCCAAGTTCTTAGAAGCTCCTAATAAAAGTAGAGTTTTGTGAAGGAATGCAATCTTGGAGTTATTTGTTGTGAATGACTCTCAGCTACTACCACAGCAAATTTTATCTGTAAAATTGACTGAGTAATAGCCATTTTAGTGTTTGCTAAGGTCAGTTAGCTGTAGCGGACATCTTAGATTAGGTTGACCCCAAAAGATTATCAGTTGTAGATAATTAAATTAAAATCCATTCAGCGGTTCATGAGATATTTTTTGCTAACAGACGAACACAATTGCACGATTGCCTCCGTTTCATGGCAGCGAGTGATAATTTTATTGGTAGGGTTTCATACTTTTATGACAAAACACATAATTTCCCTCAGACTGTATTGCTGTACCACCTTGTGTCTGTTAAACTTTCTACCTCTTTAACGTCCCCTGATAACTCAGAAACATCAGCATATTTTACATTTGATATTGTAGTGATTGGTTGAGATGGTAAAGTCACCTACACACAAAAAAAAAAACAACTGGCCTACAAACAAGACAAGCTAATGTTTTGGATAAATGCCTTCTGTGGATGACGAGCCGTTTGTTGTGGACTTCAGAATGTGTAACTTGACCCTTTAAAGGCACAAAACGCTGCGCAACACAAGGAAGAGAGGAATAACTCCAATATAAACTGAATTTTATGATTTTTGCTAACCCCTTTGAGCTTGTTGTCTAAATCTCCTTTTTGGATTTTTTTTTTTACTTGAACATTGTTGTCTAATTAATAACTTGCCTTCCAAACATGGAAAAGTCAGTT
>JAOXNZ010000166.1:18133438-18153075 GCA_028566095.1 Kryptolebias brasiliensis
ATGTTTTTGGTCTGTGGGAGGAAACCAGAGTAAACCCACGTGTGCACAGGGAGAACATGCAAACTCCACCCAGAAAGATGCGGGATGCGATCCTGCGACTGTTGGTTATTTTTCACATGTCATTCATTTGGTAATTTGTTGATGGTCCCTAAGCAAACTGCTGTGTTTAGACGGATGGAGACGGAGACGCCTGTTCACACAGTTTAAGAAGACACCGCTGACTCTGGACAGAGTATTCACATAAGCAAACTACGAGATCCACATAAACAAATGCTCACATTTCAAACTACACAAGTTGGAATATTCTACGCGTACAAATGGTCAAATACACGTGCACAACTCACCTGCACGGATCAGTGTGAAATGTGACTTTTGAGTCTTTCTTTCCGCTCTAGAGTCACAAATGTAGTGCTGCGTTCAAGGAATCTACCAGAACATGAAAAACAACTCATATTACAGTGACCATTTATATTTATTGAACTAAGTAGAATAAGTTGGAAATGGAAGGTTCAGCACTGAGGGCTACATGTGTAAATATATTATTCCTTCAAATAAGACCCTGTTGTCATCCATATTCAGTTTTTTTCTAATGTTTCCAATCTCATGAGGATATTCTTTTTCTTTTCCCAGAGGGCATTTCTTTAAAATGTTTCACAATCTGTTTGATGGACCTGTTTTGTTTTTGCAGTCTGACTGCCTGTTTTACTTTTACCAGGAGCGTCTTTGACAGCTGCTTTCAAATGCAACGCTTGAAATCAACTGCACACCTTTCACCAGCTTCAATAACAGAAAACTAGGAGGGAGTAGCACACATCTGTTCGTAAACAGCTTCTGAGTCATCCCTCGTCTAACTATATATGTGCTTATGAAGAAGGAAGCTTTGCACATCAAAAAACGGTCACTTCTGATTTTTCAAACTCAAAACTGTTTTAAGCTTTTATGCCCACATGTTCATTTCTTTAAAACACAAGCAAGAAGCAAGCAAGTGAAGCAGTGATGAATTCACTTCTATATCAAGCTTGATTTGGCCACTGATGAAACTGAAGCCCAGTGTTACACTTGGAGGTTGCTTAACTCTTTTACAATCAGTGGGCACTCTCTCATGACAGGAATGGCAACCAGCTACAAGCTTCTCTTGTTGTGTTATCTCCAAATCAAGCATTTCTCTCAAATCATCAGAGATGACTCGGCGCAGTTCTACTTTTCACTCGGTAAAAACAATTTCTTTATTTTGTAACATGTCACGCCCACGCATGAATGTTTTTCTGCGCTGGCCTGCATGTTTGACACACTTTTTTATAACACACAAGGGCCACAAATAGCCACAAAAAAATCAGCTTTGGATGCAGAATCACTACAAATGAATTCCGGCAACAACAAAGAGATGCAAATCAGCCATAAATAAATGTGTAATAACTACAAAGAGATGCAAAACATCCAAGAAAAGACACAAACCCTCAAAGCGGTGACAAGTGATTGTAGCAAACTGTGTAGCATACAGTGCAAAACAACAGCAAAGACAACTTAGCATATCTTTACATGTGAAGGGTCTTGTCTCAGAGGGGGATTCTTTACATAGCCATATACCTGGGGACCAATTATTTCAAAACCTGCACATGCAGCCAGGACTAATTTCTGCCAGCACCATCACATTAAGAAGCAGCAGCAGCGTAGCTGTCAGCCGGGTCTATAAGGACTCTTTAATGATCATCTGTCAGAACCACTGTCAAGGCAGCAGCTCATCTCCGAGCCTGTGACTGGGAGCACATCACAGGTACAGGAGGGCTGATGGCTGTATGGCAAGCTGATACGTCATATAATAGTTAGACAGCCTCTTCAGAGCAGATAATCAGAAGGAAATTATTAAATTAAAGTCAGCATTTCAGGTTTCTCAAACACCATTCTTTGGCACCACTGTCCTGTTCATGTGTATTGGGCTTTCTAATTCTAATAATTGTACCTGAGAAACTCAGTATTCGTGTTAGTATATTAAGTACTTGATGGTAATCAGCCTAACTACTAATACCAATACAAGCTAATAGCAATGTATTTGTCTGCATTGAAACACCGTAGCAATGTGTTTTCTAATAGAGACCATATGTGTGAATGACCAACTTAAGGAGCTAGAAACTGACAGAAGTGAAAACAGAAAGTTTATTTCTTTTTTAATATTGGATTTTGAGGTTGATGCTGGTCAGGAATCTCTAACTTTCTGAGGTGGAATTCCCTCTCTGGGAGCCTTTCCAGCTGCTTTTTCCTGACTTGGACAGCAGAAATATCAACTTACAAATGGAAAGGTCTATAAAAGAGAAATGGAAAAAGTGACATCATTTGAAAGAAAGTCCTTCTGGATATCTGAAATACATTTTTGTTCTGACAAAGAAGAATTTAGTTAGAGATATCTGAAATGCATACAGTCATGGGAAAAAGAAAGTACACCTTTTTTATCAGGATATAATAAAAATGGTCTGACCTTTGCCTGGTTCTAAAATTATTCAAATCTAACCTCAAGTGTAAAAAGATACACAACAAATTCCTCTAAGTCATTGTATAATACATTTTTTATGTGGATGAATTAAGTCCACCCTTGTTGCTTCTACGGTCTGGGAAGGGTTATAAGGCCATTTCTAAGCTATTTGAATTCCATCATTTTACAGAAAGAAAGAAAAACAACTAAGACAGATGTCCATTCTCCCAGGATTGGATGTCCCAGTAAATCCAGCTCAGGTTCAGATCAAGGAATCCTCCGAGAAATTACAGAGAAACACAAGAGCTCCATCTCAGACTCTTCAGGCCTCAGCAAGTTAAAGGTTTGTGATAGTAAAATTAGTAAAAGACTAAACAAATAAAGCTTGTTTAGTCATTTAGTTATTGAGTCAACCTCCTCCAAGCGAGTCGATTCCTGGCAGAGGTCACATGTCAGAGTGTCCCTGGGCAAAAAACAGAACTCCTCACTGCCTCTGGTGTGACCCATCAGTGTATGAATGCGATCTAAAACACTGATTAGACTCTATAGGATGATTTATTAGGGCCCGAGCGCTGCAAAAAAGCTGAAGGCCCTATAGCTTTTGAAAGGATAAATATTATTTATTTATTTATTTATCCCTGATGGGAGTTTGTTTTCACTATGTTCTGGTGGGCCAAGCATCATGAAACTTGGCACTTATTTAGAACTAAATATGGGGAACCTATCCCGATGCAGGTGTGGCAAATTGGCTCGCTAGCGCCATCTTGAATGCAGCCCCTCTGACTACTTTTTTTCTGACTACTTTTGTGTATGAAATTTAGTACATAGGTGCACTGGATAGTGCTTACAGGTACAGGTGCAAGTACAGGCAATCACCATTTATTCTATTTGTCTGATTGCAAAAGCTAGGTCAAAATAGGGTGATGCAACACAACAGTGATCCGAAACATAGCATCAAATCTACAAATAGCATTTAGCTAGCCTTTAGCTACTTAAAGTAGCCTTTTGCTACTTTTAGCAAACCTTTTGCTGCTTTTAGCTAGCATTTTGCTACTTTTGTGTTTTAGCTATTGTTTTGCTTTTTTTTTTTTTTTTTAGCTTTGAGCTGGTGTCCTGCTTTCTTTTCAGCTTTAACAACAGTTTCAGCTCCTTCAGCACTCAGCAGTCTTTTCTGTGGCGGCAGATGAGTGTAGTTTGATTATATGTCACAACGGCCTGCCACACTTGGCTCTTGCGTGCCGTTTTACCTGGCCGCCACAGTTCGGGCGCTGATTGGTCCGCTTGGCGCTCTGCCCTGAGGTGACGTCAGGAGGACTGGCTGCTGGTCCAGCCTCGGTCAGTGGGAGCGCTCCGAGCTGCGGGGACGGAACCGACGCGGAGCCGCGACTGAGCGAACATTTTCAGGTAGGGAGGACCGTCTTCTCACCAACTTTAACCGAGACTCTAATAATAATAATAATAATAATAACAATAGAATAAAAAAAGACCAGAGGGAGTGGCCTGCTGCCTGGGATTTTAACAGCTTTCTTCACCCCCGCCGCCCCGCGACATCTATCAGTTCTGCTCATTAACGAGCCACGTTACTACGTTCCTGTTGGTACTTTTTCGTCCAAGAGGAACGCGCTCGCAGCCGCTGCTGGAGGACCCGGTGAGTTTAAAGGTGAGTCGGGTCGTACCTCTGCACTTTGGAAGGAGCAGATACTGACATGGAACATGCTCGACAGTGGCGGTGATGGCTCTGTTCTTTCTCAGGAGCCACAAGAGGGCTGTGATGTGGCTTAGGACGGCTTGAGCCAACTATCTATAAATAACTGAAGCCCCGAAGGCGTTATTAATCTTTAACACAATTTGGGTTATTGTCTGGTGATTCAAGCACCTTCTGCTTCTTCAATTTGCTGTTTCCTCCACTCTTTCCTTCTTTTCCCCCTTTGAAGTTTTTTTTTCTTTATTCCTCTCAAACACACCCTCACCTCTGTTGACTATTAGACGTCTGCTGATCAGTTAATAAGTCCACTTGCATTGATAGATTTGCTGCATCAGTAACACAAGAAGACCAATCAGCCCTTGTGCCTGTGGGGACATGAGATTCATTGATTTACAGTGGTGCTGAGGCACCACGCCAAGCCCCCTTTAAAATCTTTGTGTTTCTGAATCAAATGAGAAGCGTTTTGGCGTAAATGAAGGATGAATCACAAACTGTGTTTTTCTTTCTGTGTTTGTGCTGTGAAACACTTGGCTCACCAGGGAACGCGCTCGCCCACTGCCGCACAGGCCTTGACGGTTTGAGTTCAGCTGTTTGACCCGATGAATCATTCTTCTCATTGTTGTTATATGAAATATGTGAATGGAGTTCTGTCTTGTCAGCTTTGACTTTATCAGACTTTTTTTGTTTTTGTGTGTTTGTGACTTGTGTCTGCGTCTGACTTGAGATTTCCAAGGAACACGAGATTACCGCAGCGATACCGTCTGAAATATGATCCCAAAAGCGAAAATCCGGATACTCTTTGGAAGACCAGATCTTAAACTCATTATCTGGGTCCATCCAGGTCCTGCCCAGTAAACCATTTCCTTCAGTTTGTTATGCAGTGAGGATTTTTTTTTCTGTGCAAATGGGAGGACTGATGGCTGAAACATGAGGTTCAATTAAAGTCATAGTTTAGATCTTGTTATAGTGGGGTTCTATGGAAAGAATATGAACATTTAATGTCTTACCTGTTGTAGATGGTGCTTTGAATGGCTTCAGTTTAGAGAATAAAGTTTAATTCGGACCAGATTGACAAGCTAGTGGTGGCAAGTGGATTGCTGCTGTAGGGCCTTATGAAATTACTTTTTTTTTTTTTTGAAAGATTAATTATTCCCACTGATACCACGTTTTCATTTTCTCTAAATTCTTTGTTTTATGACTGAACCACTTACCTGAAAGTGTTTTATTATATGTTGGATTAATACAGTTCCAACAGTCCAACAGGAAAATGTTCATGGTTTCAGGAATTTTGACAAATTTGAACACAAACACAGCAAAGAAGACGAGTTAACAAAACACTCCGTAATTGACTAAAGTATTTGAAAATCTGCCTGAAAGTAATTTTTTAAAAACAAAACAAAACAATACTAACATTACAGTCATATACAAAATGATCTGAAAAGTTGAAAAGCATAGAAATCGTCACCTCTCCTACGCTGCCTGAAACCTTTCATTTGTTGTTCAGGCTCAACATGTTTGCCTGGTGGCCATTTTTAGCATGCCTCAAACTATGAATTAACAACTTTATTATCCTTCAATGAATTTCTGACCACTCGTGTTATCAATCAGAGCAGCCTGGAGCTAAGATTGGAGTGATTCTGACACACAGGTGTTTCAGCAATGAACAGTTTGAAGACCCCCCCCCCCCATATAAATGTATAAATCCTTTCCAGTAACCCCTTCCCATTACTATGATGATAAACATCCTATTGAACATAATTCAGGTTATTTAAATTGTTAGAGATGGAGCCATGCGCACGACAAACAACGAGAAACTGTTTACTGAAATAATTGAAGTAGTCTTTGTGGCCAATTAAAGTAAATCTGCCTTCGCAGGAATGCAGTCTGACACGTGCCGTTAACAAGAGGTTTTGTTCGTAGTTTGGGGATGTGCCACGGCCTGTCGTCTGGGAACTGATTTAATGGCACTGAAGTTGTGCCAAAATCAGAAACTCGCCAGTATGAGAAGACAGAAGGAAACAGATTGTTAAATGTGTTCATTTGTTTTCTGCTCTTTTGTTGAGACGAGCAAATGTGTTCAGTGGATCTGTTCCCACGTTCAGTTTTTTAAAGAAAATTTTTAGATGTGTGGTTTTCTCAGTTGCATTAAATCGTCTGTTTGTAAATACATGTATATGTGTGTGTCAATTTGTATGAAAGTCTTGCTGAACGTTTTAAAGGGAAAACCAAACAAAACGCCTCTGCACTAACCTTTACACTGAAACTTGTAAACTTGATGTCAGTTTGTCACATTTCATTGTCGTCACGTGTACATGTGTGTGTTTCTTCTGTCTGCTGCTCGTCACAGGAATGGGAAACCAGTGAGTACAGTGACTCTTACTCTGTGTGAAACTTTTCAAAACAAAGGGGGAATGCTGCATGTCATCTTCTACTCAGACGTGGTTATGATGTTGTGCTCCCCCCTCCCCCCCTCCTCCAGTCTCAGGCTTCTTCAGTCCTTTTGCTTCTTGGGGTTTGAGCAGCCTTTCTTCACCATGTGGTCAAAAGTAACGCCATCAGTTGACACCGAGAGACTCCTTTGACCCCCCCTACATGCTCATATACTGTCTGCATGTGTCTCTTTCCTTTACAAACCCACACGTTGTAAAGCTTTGTCCCCTTTCTGCCTTATTTTTTTCAGCCTATGAGAAACATGACCCTCAATCTGCTGTTTATAGCATTTATCTGTTTGGAAAAAAAAAAAAAAACAACACCAAGAAAAAACAGACCCCTTGCTCATGTTTGGTTGTGTCCTTAAAGCTGAAGTGGCTTAAAATGTGTTTCAAACGTGACATAAGTTGCCCGTAGATATGACAGTCTTCTGCCAGTCAACGATATAGGTGTGTGGATTGAGTTCTAGGTGCATGTGGACGTTTGCTGAGCGTTGCTGCCTGTTGAAACCGAATGCAAGCAGTGATCGGCAAAGTTACTGCATTCAGATCTCTAAAATAGCTTCAGTGTTTCAACATCACACTCGCTCGTAGTGCATGAGCTGTCACAAATCTTCATCTCCATGTGAGCAAGGTGAGATGCAACAAACAAGCAGTATGTAAGAGGTGCTTTCACTGTTTCTCTGGCTTCAGGTGGGCGGTTCTTTTTAACAGACGACTGCCTCATTAATTGAATGACTATTGTCCTGCCGAAACCTTGCTGGTCAGATACAGAAGAAGAAAGTGAAGGTGCAACCACAGTTATTTGTTATATATATATATATAAAAGGCTGTAAAAGCCTTCGCCACAAGGGCTCCAGTCATATCTGGATTGCAGTTTTTTGATCAAATATGTGAAAGCGTGTGTGTTGTGGGTTATTTTACCTTTTTTTTTCTTCATTAACTTATTTTAAGATAAGAATGATAAAATGTGATTTTTAAATCCTGTTATGAGTTCAAAGAATAAAAGAATACAAATCATTTTGCAATCGCTTATGTAATGAAAGAATTAAAGTTTGGGCCAATCCTTGGTTGCTTTAACAGATGGGAATGTTTTCTATGCAAATAACTTGGGAGGAATTTTCCAAGAAAATTCAAAGGATGAAACATTGATAGACTGCGTTCTTTAAGTGCCTTTTTCCTGCTCTGTTGAAGTGTCAACACTGTGACATCAGCTGATATTTGTTCTGTACTGAAATATGATAATGACATTAAACGGTCACAGAGCTCAGTATTTCCCACAATATACAACATTTTGTTTGGATATGTATTGAGTTATATTAACCATCTCTCAAGTATTTACAGAATTATTAGTCACACATATAGACTTAAGTTTTTGCAAGTTTTTTTTTTTGTTTGTTTTTCTTTGGTAACAAGACATTAGAAATGTCTAACTAACCTGTATTTTAGAATATACAAACATAAAAACTCATAATTGTTATTATTTTGTTTTCAGTTTTCAGTGAAAACTGACATAAAATTCATGTTATGTAATTGATCCTCATTTTCACAACAAGAGACTGGTGTCAAGTGTAGGATGAGAATAGAGTTACAGTGGACTTCATATCGTTTGTTTTTTCTGTATACATTCAGTTGAAACACACACTATAAAAACACACACAACCATTTTTGACCAGATGAACGTGACACCTTCAGGCATCTGGAAATTGTACCGAAGGGTGAACCAGAGTTGTGGAGGTCAACGATTCTCTTCCTGATGTCTTGGCTGATTTCTTTAGTTTTTTCCCATGATGTCCCACAAAGAAGCAGTATTTGAGGTGTGCCTTAAAATGCATCCCCAAAGTGTGCCTCCAATTAACTCAAATGTTGTCAACAAACCTTTCAGAAACTTCCAAAGCCATGAAATCATCATCTGGGCTTTCGCTAATTCAACTCACAGTGACCTAAAACAGGAAAGTTTTAGTCTGATTTATTGTCAGACGGTGAAAAAAATGGTTTTGTGTCTTTTTATTCGGTGTATGTAAACATCTGGTTTCATCTTGTTTTTAGACTCCAGAAGCCAAGGCTTCAACATATCAGATTTACCAGCAAAGCTGTCAGACATTTAACTGAACTTCCTCTTACTGCTTCCCTTAAGCACTATTTTTTTTAGCCTGCTCTTTTGTAATGTCTAATTTAGCGGTACTTACTTTTTGTTCAGTTTCTCTAAATAAACTGAATATATGTGGTGCAGAATGACTAAAGCACACATTTAAAAGTTAAGTTTTCTCCCTAATACCTTTTATTGCTCCTTAAAGTGATATCATATACACATAAAACTGTGATGTAGGTAACAGTATGCATCTGAAGCTTGAAATACTCCGCAGTTGTGTTTAGTGTTTGCTGACACAGAGGTATGAAATTCTGACGGTAGGATAACCTTGAGCACAAATATCATGATTTCACAGTAGCAAGGTCTGAAAGCAAAAATTAAAAAATGTATTACATGATCTGATTGATTTTATTTAAAGAAAATACTGCTGCTAAAATAATATCAAACACTGCCACAATGTTGAAGTAATTTTACTTCTGAAGATATTTATAATTTTTACACTTTTTTGATTTGTAGTTGTTTCCAGATATACACAAAAATGGGAGCCATAAACAAAATTATAAAATAAAACCGAGCTAAATTTAGTTTTATTACTAAAGTAGTACAATTAACGTATTTAAGTGTATTACTTTTTACTTTCCCGTTGTTCTGATCTTTGTAAAGGGACGTTTAGAGCCTGACAGGCTGATGTTAGCAAAATAATTTGTGATATTATCGAGTCTAAAGTAGACTGTTTACAAGACTGACAGACATGCTAACTCTTGCAGCTTGTTGCAAATGTTTCTTTGAAAATAGCATTACTTTCAAGAGTGATAGGTGGTGCCTTTTTGGTAGCCAAGCCATGACTATCTGTGTTTTTTGCTACGGGGAAAGAAAATCAAAACAACCATCTTCTTTTTTTTAATTTTTTTTAAGAAGCAGAAAAATTCTGGGGGATTTCCTCTCTTTGTCCTCACAGCTGACTGACAGCTGGTAGCAACCGTTGGGGGAAGGGGGATGCTTTGGCTGGAGAAAACCCTTCACTGTTTTGGCATCTCAATAAAATAAATTTAAACTGCAGAAACTCCTCAGTGGTCAAATTTAGCACTTTTGAAACTGTGACTTTTTAAAACTGTGGTATACATTAAAACCGGAAACTGTCCCATGCCTACTTTAAACAAATGCTTTTAAAGTAAATGTAACAAACTGCTGCTAATCATCAAGCTAAGCAGCTCCCTACATTTAAACATTGGTGGCACTTTTGACACTCAGATACCGAATCAGCTTTTTTTGGTTTCCATGGCAGCATGTATATGAAGCCAACTTCTGTGGGCCTCCCTGGATGTGTGTTTTTATGTGTGTGTCCAAGAAGTAGACATAAAAAGATCCCTAAACTTATTCTAGTGTGTGTGTTGTGTATTTTAGTCAGTGGCTGTATGTCCTCTTAAAATTTACTTGAATTTTTTTAATCTTCTCCTGTTTATAGCCTAACACCTAACATGCACACTAATAATCAATTATATTGTGTGATTCTGAACTTTTTGGAGGATGATTCGCTCTATTAATATAGAGTCTTTGGCAAAACAATTCACTACAATATGTTGTATCATCTCCTACAGATGGGCTGTAGCGTTGGCAGGCAGGCAGCTGATATAAACAGGTTTATTTTAGTCCTCGAGGTCCTGGTTATTCGCACCTTCTGGGTTTATATGATGATTAATCTGTCAGTAAGTAACTTAAACTTGAGCATCGCACAACTTGTGTAATTAAGTAAAGTTAACAATGTAATAAAGGCTAAGTAAATACTTTAGAAGAATAATCCGCTGAGTTTTTGAGCTTCAAGACGAGCTCTACAACAAGAGATCCATCTTAAAAGACGCAAAAAACAAACAAACAATAAAAGCTAACCCTTTGCTCTTGTTGTTTGTGTATAAAGTACAAGATCTAGGACCATAACTCTGAATATATCTAGTTTTACACAGCTCTACTACTGCTTGTTCATAGTATGACATATTTTTTACTTGTATGTTTGAACGTAGGTACGTAATCATTAACTCAGTAGATAGTCTGTGTTGCTTTTGTCCATCTCTGCTATAAATTCCTGCACTGTTGATTATAAAGGCCACTGAACACTCGTAACTTTTTTCCCCGAGTGGCTCAGATGGGAAAAAATATTTATATTTGTGACCAGCCCTGTCTTAACGTTCAAAATAACTTTAAATGATACAACAACACAACCCCTATTGCTTCAAGAAGTCTTTTAGATCAAAGTAAAAAAAAAAAGAATTCATTCACTTGAAACATATGCGGCTGCAGTAATGTAAGAATTTCGTTTGTCAGTACCTGTGACAGATTTAGTTGTTTCATATCTGAAAGTGTGAAAGAGAAATTATCAATTCAGTTATCATCTTTGTGTCTTTTTAGTCTGTTACCTTCTTATATTATCATCAGTTGCATAAATGTTGGGTTCCATTGCATACCAATGGAGCTCATACAAACTCCAAACCTTCAGTAATATTGTTCAAAGAAACTGTTCATTCAACTATAAGGATACTGTACATCATTTTTTGTGTTTCCCACTCGACATCAGCTTTTCAGTTAGCATTGGTAAGTGGAAAGTTAGAATTATATGAGGCCATGATAAAATTATTCAAAAAAAGAGGAAAGTAAGCACTAGTCCCATACTTTGCTCTGCGTACTGATGCACACTTCTTGTTTTATTCTACTTTTTTTCACTAGTATTGTTTCTGACGGTCACAACAAGATGCCACTGGGTCAGGATGGCCACGCCTGGAAAAAGAAGACCACAGATGTGAAGGAGAAGTACGACTTCAGGGAGGTCCTGGGAACGTAAGTGTGTTTTTGTCGACGGCAAATTCCTTTTGGTGGTTCAGATTGGCATTTTATGGTTTTAGCACTTAGTACAGGAGTGCAGTTATTTGAATAAAGGTGTTGTCTTGACAATTTAAAGCATATCTGCATATTTAACAAAGGACTAGAAGAAACTGTTTATCTCTGTGTATGTGCGTGTGTAAATTTGGACATATAATTATCGTTTCTTTAAGTGTTGGGAAAGAAAAACACAATCAGTAGTACATACTTTGAGAATTTGCAGCTTTGTAACTATTAACTGCTTTTGATGCTGTGCAAGCTGCTGCATAATAAGGTTTTGCTGTATTTTAGAAGCATGCAACTTAAATTTTCTCTGGTGAATGTTGCTTCGTAAACTGCTTAGTGTTTTATTTTTTAAAGAGGATAACGAGTTGTAGTTTTATGAATGTGAGGAGGAACAAATGGGCATGAGTGTGAAGTGTTTAGTGTCTTTGGTGCCAGTCAGACCTGGTTCTAATGTGCCTTCTGACTGATTTGATCACAAGTGCACAGCTCGAAGTCTGAGAGTTCACAGCAGGCTGAAAAATCTATCCTGAGTGATCAGATCTCAGCCGATTTCCAAGCAAAACAACAGTCTGTGTCACAGTTCAGGTGCCAGGATGGTAGCAACTAGGACATCAGCAGATCTACTGGTGTTCCTATAAAATCAGTTACATCCAGTCACCTGAACTGCACCCATATTAAGACATGAGCATGTTTCAGAGTCACCTCAGTCACATGTCAGGTAAAGTTATTTACAAAAAACTCGTAGGCTTCCCTTTGTAGCCTAACAGACGTGATATGAGAAAAGTAAAAGAGCCTAAATTGATTTGTGATTTCACAAAACTCGGTATCAGCTCATCTCTGCTGATAAAGACAGTTTGAGGCTGTTATTTCCTAAAACTTGGCTTGCGGGCTGGCTGGCAGCCATTTTCCTCCCACTTCTCTGTGTACGCAAGCTTTGTGTATAACGTGAGACATTTGGTTAGAAAGCTAAAACTCTTGTGTGGGTGACACAGATTGTAAAGTATTACAATATGATTACATCAGATACAATCAGCTTCAAAAACAATCAAAAGTTTTGTCTGGTCAGTTTACTTAAAAATGGCATTTTTTGAGCCAGATGACATGTCTTTTCCTTGTCACTCATGAAAACCTAGATCATTCCTACCTCCTGAGCCCAGATTATATTGTAGTCCCTGCTATATTTACCAAAATAGGTTGAAGCACCATTTTGGAGGCTACACATTTGTTTTGTTATAAAGACAGAACAGTTATTTTCTTCCAAGTCCCTGCTGGGTTTGTCTCAATCCCTCTGTCCCTCCCACAGCAAACATTTGACAAGTTCTCCTAAACTGCAAAAGCAACCTGAACCCCAGTTTGTTTTCCTAAAATTTTAAGACAGTTTAAAGTAACTGTTTATTTTATTTTTCCATGATTCTCAATGTAGATTTAAGTGTCATAAGACAAGCTGTTTGTCCAGGGTGTCATGCTTTGGCATTTTTTACACACCCACATCCTTGTTTGTTCAGGATTAAGTCATAGTAGCCCTAAGTCAATCCAAGTGAAAGCTTAAACTTATTGACCAACGTTATGAAAATTTCCCAAGCTTCGTCCATTTCACTAGTGCAGTGGTTAAAAAATAAAAAAGAATATAAAAGATGTCAACTACAGTTGTGACTGTGGCCACTGTACAAAATTCATTGAAGATGGCTGCATATTACAGACGGCTACATATTATTAAAGCATCAGGCAGAAACTCTGATTAAAAATGTTTTAAGAGTTGTTTATAATATTTAAAGAGCACTGATAATGAACTTGTAGCACCATATTTTTAATGCAAAGCTATATATATATATATAAAGTGCGCAAAACGACTGTTTTTCGACTGTTCATCAAAGTTGTGTGCAAGTTCTGGTAGCCTTTGTTGCTATTTCTGTATTTCTGATTAGGTTACTTCCAGCTTTAAATGTAGTCTTTTTGCCGTGCACCCTAATGAATGTTCCCAGCTGACATGTGAACACATGAAAAAGCCTTCCAGTCCTTCCAACCTTCTCGGCTGTTGTCCTTCCAGTTCTCCACCTGCCCCCGGTTCGGGGCTGGGCTCGTCTGTGGAGAGATCACCCGCTCACTGCACTGAGCTCTGAGCACCACATTCAGTTGCCATTGCTGGGTTGTTGTCTTGGTAACAACAGGAGACACTTTCCATAATGGACTCTAACAGTCACTATGGAAACAAAGTTTTTGATTTGCTATTAATAATCCACCGCCGGGCTACATATGTGTGCATTGTGCAAGAGATAAACTCACTTACACAGAAAAAGGCAGAAAAGATTGAAAGATTTACAACCTTTTTTTATTTTTATTTTATTGATGTTCTCATTTGTGACCATGATAGAGATTTACCCTCAGTGCCATATAATTTAATCGCCAAATTATCATGTTTGCAGCACACAAATCTATTAATTGACCTGTTCAGTACGAAAGAATTTAATTTAATTGAATGCTAAATAAAGGTGTACTTAAAAGCAGCACACATCATATAAGCGACTGCAGTTACAAAACCTTATCAACCATTTGGCCTAAGAAACAAAGTGTAATATAATAACATAAAGAAAATAATGCATGTTTAACAAATACTTATGTTCATTTGTTACAAATTAATTTTTTTTTAACTTTAGAAATCTTTGTGTGAGGCAGTTTGCTTTTATATAAAACAATTCACACACAGGCTATTCAAACGGCTTAATGTGGCACATTTAAAATTGAGATTAAACATGATCAGCATAAATACAAAAATTCAAAATGAAGAAGCAGTATAAATATGATGGGGAGGATACCAGTGACACGTATCTGTTTGTACTGATAATCCCCAGCTGTAACCATATGTCCTTTAATCAAAACAGATGGGGATTACCAATAGCACTTTGACTGCAATCAACTCAGATTTTCCTCTGCTTTCCCCCTTTTTAATTTCTGTTACTATTTAAATCCTCCACCACCTCCTCTGTCTCTGTCTGTCTCTCTCTGTTTGTGTCCAGCACAACTCGAAACAGATCCCCTATTCTCCTACAAACCCAGACCCATTCAGTCTCGTCACCTGCTTTCTGTGTCCTAGATTCACAGTGTGCTCACTGCAGACCAGGTGTCCCAATGTACCTTGCTGCGCTTTTGTGTTTTAGCTAAAAATAATATGTTTGTTATAAATGGACAAAGACATATGACCATGCTGCAGACCAGTGGTTCCCAAAGTTGGAATTAAGACCCCACTGTGGACTGTGAAACATCAAGTTTAGATTAATGAGATGATTAAAAAACAAACAATTTAAAATGACAGCTAACATTTGTTTTGCCTCAGTTGTCACAAGAAATAAAAAGTGTCATTCTGAATGGATTAAAACAGTTTAATGGTTGATAATAGCAATATTTGGCAATCAAAACCAAAACTAATCAGTCACAAGTCTCTGCTGCGTTTTTTTTCTGGGTCAGAAGTTGAATAGTTTGGAGACCCATCACCCTACAGACCAAGCTACAAATCCTGGGTTAAATATGGTTCCAAGACCAGAAGTGGCTCTTGGGCAATCTTCATTTGAATCTTGATGTCCTCTGATGAAAACAAAAATAATTTTAAATACATAAAAAAAAAATTTAATAATTATTTGTGAGGCAACTGAAAACAAATTAGCTTTAACTTCTAAGACTAAAGCATATGGACTAAAATAAGCCTTAAGCATTATTTTTCAGGTTCATAAAATTACTGATGGGGTGGCAGAACCAGGCAAATGGGGCACTTTTCAAAAGAGAAACATATTGACTCTAAATGTGGCAACTTCTATCCATGAGCTGGCCTCTCAATCTTTTGTTCACACAGTGTGCTTGATATGCCGAGACTGGATCAATAATGAATAAAGATACTACATTTGATCAAGCATGCTTCTTGTCCTTTGAAAAATAATAATTATCTCTGGGCCCGTTACAAATTCTAGACCTTAAAGTAATATGAAGTGTTTTCCAGGATGAAAAATGAGGGGAAGACCTTTGGACTGGAGGAAACCTCCGAGTGAATCAGGCTGATGCTATAAGTCTCTTCTAAAAACAACTATTATTAGTAATAGCAAAAATAACGTAGCTCGTTATTTACAAAATCATTTAAATCTGAGCTTGTAATTTTTTCAACCTTTAATAAACTATGAATGGTATGAATGCTCTGAGTCTGGTACATGATTTTATGAACTGTATTAGTATCTGTTCTGTCCTACTGCAGAAGTCTGAGTTATTTATAGTTGATGTCAATGTCAATTTTATTTATATAACACATTTAAAAACAAGAAAGTTGACCAAAGTGCTTTATAAGGAGGAAAAACAACAAATAAAATAAATTTAGCTGATAACTTGTCCTGTTGAATTAGAGTATTTATTTTCTATTCATCTTATTGCATTGTTTCAGTTTTTTTTCATGATATGTTGATCTTTTTTATCTTAAAGTCTGGACATAGTTTATGCTGAAAATGTTCCCACACTCAGCTGCTGGCTATGAGATTTCTGTGCAAGACGAGAAGCTGCACTAATGAGCCATGTTGACTTTTCTGACATTTAAATACAAGTTCTCATGCTGCGAGCAGAAAAGGGACATTCTTGGCGTAATTCACCCAGAATACAAGGCAAAACAGATTGGAGATAGAGCAACCAGGGATGAGGCTTGGGAGGAAGAGGAGGGTGAAAGCAGGAGAGTGGGGTGTAATCATCTAAAATCATTAGAGCTGATGGACTGGCAGGCCTGCCTCCATCAAACGGTGACCCACTGACCCCTGCCCTCACTGTATTGATCTGGAAAGAGAAGTGTTTGTGTTCATGTGGCTCATTACACATAATGCATTTAGGCTATACTTGTTGGGCTTTTTTCTGCACGGTTGTGTGTTTTTACAAGCCGTATGTACACGCTAGATGTCTGTTTTGGTTCTCTGTGTTTTCCTCTTGTTGACCTTTGCCTTCAGTAGTCCTGCCTCCCTTCCTACCTCAGCGAATAAACAAAGAGCAGCCATTCATCACACATCTTTCCATTTTCCAAAACAGGCAGCCCCTCTAGATCTTGCAGGATTTATTGGACAGACTGATCTCTTTATTAAAACACTGCTTTAGAATTTATCCTCTTCGTCATTAGTATCTATTGAATAAAGAAGCATTAAGGTGGAATATTAACGTTGTTAGTGTAAGAAGATGAACTTAAACTGTTGAATCACATCATTGAGTTTTATTGTTTTTATTTTTCCAACCATAGTTCCAGATTGTATGAAAATGTTTTTTGAGAAACAACCTTTGTTCAGAGCAGGGAACAGAAGTGGTATTCAAATCAGCAACCTTTTGCTCCGCTTGTTCCCTCACATTTGTGCCTCTGGGCTATACAGTATTATATGTATTATATGGGCTTTAATTTGCCACAAGAGGTTCAGTAACTCCTCTCTTATTAGTTTGCGTGACAGGGTTTGTTTGGGCGAATATGCTTGCAGATGCTTTTCTGAATGACCTTAGGTTCATTTCTGAATGACTATAGGTCGTATGACAAGAACTGATGCTTTGACTCGGACGTTTGAAATTCTGTTATTGTTGTACCCGAAGAGTTTGGGGATATTAGGGTGGGGGTGGGTGGACACCTAGATTTTTCAGTCTTGTTAAATTTTACTGAATGGGGTTGTTTAATGCGTCTCCAGATATATTAACAGCTGTTTTTTTAGGACCCCAAATATTTACAAAAGGTTTCAGAAACACACAAAACTCAGCACAGTTTTTAGAAACTGAAACAGCTATTTACACATTTATTTGTTTTTGTTTTTTAATTAGGATCGAGCGATATCCATTTTTCTGATACCAGCAAACAAATTTAGCTGCGGTATACATTACCTTTTGTCTAGAAATAGTTTGGGCATTGTCTTCTTACTCCATGTAATTTAGAGTATTTAACAAAATATTTTAGCCTTACTGTTTTTAGATTAGAGTTAATAAAGTAATGATATCTGCACAGCAGAAATGACTTTAGAGGAAGTTGTAAAAGAAATACATTATTCCATAAACAAGTGTAATGCTGCGTTGCATTTATTCAGAAGCTTGAGCTCTGATCTGGAAATGTCGTCACACTTGACTTAACCATGTTCCAGTTACCAGCTGGAAAACCAGTAGGATTTGCTAATTGTTGTGCTCTCCGTGATCAAGCAGCCAAAGCCAATAACAATCTATTTCTTTGTTCTCAAAACATTCAAACACAACATCAACATGTTCAGTAACAGACGTAGTACAATACTATCTCTGCAACTGAGTTAATAAGATACAGACAGACAGATGTAAAATAAATTCAAGTTGAGTTCATTATTGCAGTTATTACAGCTTTTAATGTGTGAGGCAGCCATATTGGATTTTGATGATGAGATTGGTGAGGAATTTGACTTTCCTTTAATGGCAATATTCAAAGCATTACTTTTGCTAATTTTGGACATCCCAGGGACAACATTACTGTATTTTCCTCAGCCTCTGTGTGAAATCACAGCAGATCACCAAGGAAACAAAACAGACATCACTTTACCGTTAAAAACCTGGCTACGCTAACCCATTCCTTTTGAATGTTGTGTTGATGATGTGTTCAAGGTTTTGACAGGTATGTTGGATTTATGCTGGATGCGTTTCTCCCTCATTTCCAGACAGTTAGCCTGCAAGCTCTCTTGATTACAAATTCTTCTGTCAATCCTAAAATTCAGCCCAGTTGTAGAAACACTGAAGGTCTCCATATATGGCATTTGAAGGATTTCAGCACAGACGGTCTCTTTCACGAGAAAATCTATTCTTGTTACTTTAAATTATTCAGTGTTTGTATGTCGAGTTGGCATCAAACAAATTCAAAATTATGAAAGTCGTTCCAACAAAGAGAAACAGCCACCTCTAAGGAGCAGATGAGTCTCCCTGTGAGAGAGCAGCCCTGCTTCATCTATTTTTCATCCGTCTCTCTCTGAGGGTGTTTTTTTTGTTTCTGTTTTAACTCCCTCCGTTTACCCCTCATTTACTGTCATGTTCACCCCATTATTCCAGTGACACCTCGTCTCAGCATTTCAGTTGATTTGATTATTTCCCAATGCATGCTTTTCTGCAAGAATTCCTCCACTGATGCCTCTGTTTTCCAGTTTAAAAGGAACAGTTTACTGTTCTTTTACTTGTTTGGTTTTGTGAGTCTAGGAGAGGACGAAACAAGGTAAGTCCTTCTTTATTCTAAAGTAGGAGGCACACACTGTACAGGAAATGTGGGACAACCTGTAAATCCTTTTCAGCCACCTATTTTAGTGTCCTGTTTATCTGCCACTTCCTCTCCTTGTTCTTCAGGTATCCAGTGTGTGTCACCTTTAAGCTAAGTCATCATGCCTAAAAAGACATCAGAAATAACTTAAAATAAATGATGAGTCATTTGGAAACTTTATCTTCCATAGCAGTAAGCAGCAAAGTTTAAGTTTCTTAGAAAAGTGACAACTTGGAACGTTTTCCGACTCCACCTCCGACCTGAAAATCCACCCCTGCTTACGGCACCCTCAGCCCTTCAGCCCAGGCCTGACCTAATTCAAACAGAAGTCTGCATCTCAGCAGAGCACAGCTCAGCATGGTATGGCTTGCAGTTCTTGGAATGTGCACACACACAAGCACTTACACACACACACACACACACGTGTGTATATGCCCACTGCATGGCCCACTTATACATCTCCATCTGCTCGCAGCAATATACCACCTCTAACAGTTTTTAGCACACTCTCTGGCTTTTCATGCACACCTTCCCACAGTTTTTCTCTATTGTAATCCAGCATCATCCAAATTCCTCACATTTCAAGCTGTCCACATACTGGGAGGGCAGTTTGAAAAGACACTTTGTGCTTATTATCTCCAGTCATTAAAAATCAGAGCGCGTTATATGATTTCAACCTAATGACAACGTTTTAGGGATCTATTTATATAAACAGTAAAACGTTGGGTCTGATCTTCTCTTTAATGTATAAACTAAACTGTTGCAGTTGCAAAACCTGAACTTAGAGTTTATGATGACGATTGCATTTGCATTTTTTT
>JAOXNZ010000166.1:18162012-18174424 GCA_028566095.1 Kryptolebias brasiliensis
ATTTTTAATTTAGGTTTTTTTGTTTTTCGTAAAAAAAAAAAAAAAAAAAAAAAAAAAGGTTTAAAGGTGTAATGGTTATTTTTTATGAGATACACTTTCAGGAGACCAGGAGACACGAGGGACTGGTGGAGGAATTATCTTTACACTGGCCTGTTTATGGCTAGCATTTGCTCCATTTGCCTGAGTTTTTTTTCTAAACATACATGTATGCTGGTTCAACATTAGAGGCTTTATATCTGTTTTTGTCAAAACAGTTTTGAGAATAAAAAGAAAAGTTATTGTTTTTAATCTACAGTTCTGCACCTGTTGACTCTGTGCCAAGGGCCTAAAACCTACATTTAATACAAAATTGGGTTTAAAAAAGCAGCTTGGCCTATTTTTCTCTCATGTTTGGTAACATAAACCTAAGTGGCAGTTTTTTTTTAGTTTGCAACATATAAAAAATAATGCCCAGAAAATAAGCACACAGGGAAAAAAAAAATCTGATACATTATTTTTAATTTTGGAACTATAAACATATGCTAAAAAGAAGATTGCTCGTCATGCATGTCATTGAAGATCTCAGCCAATCAGGAAAGAAGTTGTCGGCACAGCGAAGTTCTCAGCTGGTTTTTTTAGTTTGATGAATCGAGCTGCAGCCATGGCTTGATTTTAATGAAGCCCCCCCTGTTTCTGTGAGGTTTTAATGTCATGTGACACAGTGATGTTCTCCGGCGCTGACATTAACCCTACAATATTAGGAACCAAAATGCAATGCTTCAAGACCTTCACATCAAGTCCCACTGCATGATGATTTTATTGTTGCCACAAATTCCGTAAAAGGAAAAAAAAGCAACAACTAAAATCAAATTTACTGCTCCTCACTGTTAGTGTTATAATAAGTGGATTACAGATTTCACATATTTTCCCCATATCACTCACCTTTGGGAGCCTTTTGTCATAAAAGCTTCCTCAGCAGCTGTGAAGGATGTGAGTTCACTCTCATCAGGTCCACTCGTGTTTCAGGTTTCCCTTCTTCCCCCTGGCTGGTGGCTCAAGCAATGCTTTGCTGTAGCAATTGGGTGGTTATTTTTACCTGAACACCAAAACTGGACACTGATTTATAGTTTTAGTATTTGTTTGCATTGAGCGTCAACTGCGTCTGTATCATTCCACTGCAAAAAAAAGTATCACACATTTAAACAAAATCAACATACATTAATTGCAGTCTAATTCGGAGATCACTTTGTTTCAGCCCTACTGTTTAAACATCAGTTATTTAACCCTGTTTGCACCTAGGATTATTGTGTAAAAAAACAAAAACACAAGGGTGTTACCTTTCAAGCATTGACTCAAAGTAAAGAAAGGCTCTTTATTTAAATTGGATCTACATTACAGGGGTGTTTTCAGCTAAACTTTCCCAAAGTATTAAGTGCTGTGTGTTCCTGGTCAGCTCTCTTCGATATCTTGTTTAGCAAAGCTTATTTGCATGCAACAGCTTCATCTAACATATCGCCCACTTTACTCTTAATCTGGGAGACAAATTTAACGATCAAAGTCTGGAAGATTTGTCAGAATAATTCACTTGGTAAAAGTGGGACTTTGGCAGTGGTTTGATTACAAAATATTAAAAGGATAAGATGACTGTGGTGTTAAAGGCAGACTAGTGTCCACAGGATTTACTGATGTTTATGTGAACCAGAGTTGGACACTTTGCCTCAGCCCCTTTGGTCTGACAGTGGATGCATGGAGAATGTCAACTAAATCCTCCAGACACTACTGAGGAATCTGCAGCTCTAACAACATCCTCCACAAAGCTGGATTTCTTCCAGAGCTAATATCCTCTCTGTGGCAGTTTTACTGTGACCACAAAGCCCTCACTCCCAGGATAACTGTCTAAAAATAACACAACAAAACTACTAAAATCTGTTTCTTTATCAGAGTTTTGTGTGTAGGTCATCATGCATAAAAAATATTAAGACACCAGAAGTTTAAGATTTTGTTTGTTTATGTTTTTTAACACCACAATTTAAATGTAGTAGCTTAGGTTAACGTATGATCATTGTGGTGGTTTCTGTTTTATTAAGGGTTATAATTATTGATAAAATTGACTAAATAAAGTTTTAAATTCTAATTTCATGGTATGACTTTTATAGACAGAATTAAAATAAGTCAATTTTGGTTGTTTAGTCTGGAAGCCCATTTAACGTTTACTTGGGTGCATGCATACATTTTCACTTTCATGCCAGCACTTGCAGGAAAATCAAGTCATCACACCCACATGAGCTGTGTTCGCTGGAAGTGGAACTTGAATGCTGAATCCTGGCTATGGGTGGGCCTTGCAGGGCCTTGACGCACCCAGTTTTTGGCAAGGCAGCCCACTCAAAATGCTGACATTTTCCTTTTTTTTTGGCATTTAATTTAAAATTGAATAAATGGTGCTAGGCTCCCAATTAAAAAACCTTATTACAAAATGATATTGATATTGATTTTCGAACCTTATATTGTCTTTGAACGGACTTTACATTTCAGATTTAATATATATATTTTTATTGACTTTGATGTTTTATACGGCTGCTGTGTCTGAAGCTGGTTCAATCGGTCCAGTGGGATTTGTTTGTTAGGACTACTGAGGTATAACCCTGTAGACCAGTGGTTCACAAAATTGGGTTCAGGGCTCCATTGAATCATCTTTTTTTTTTTTTAAACTTCTGATTTGCAAGATAGCTGCAAAATTGAATTTTTGGTCTGATCAAAGCACTCTTAATTTTCCTGTAAGCACAAAGGAATTTTTAAACAACCTAATAACCCAATACTTCATGTTTTAAAGTATTTATATCAAATATCAGCTGATACATCAGCACATGTTTTTCTGACCTCAGTAAGATCTGCTGTTTATGTAGAAAGTGCCTCTTAAGGGTTAAAGGCCAACCTGTAAACTCATTTCTTGTTACACCGCTGCTTAAAAGGTTACTTTTCTTTGCAGCTTTTTTTCCTCTTTTCATTTATATTTCAGGTTACTGGCGAGGGTTGCAAATTTAAAGAAGCAATTATAATACTGACCAGTCACCAGATGTCAGATACTGTAGCTCAAAGTTTTCATTGACATAAAGATTTTTTTTTAAACAGTATTTCTGCTGGGATGCGTTTGTGCCACCTGGTTGAGCGTGTGCCCCACATATGGAGGCCAAAGTCCTTGGTTCTTGTGACCCGAGTCCAGTCACTGATCCTCAAACATTTCTGTCATCAAAAATCTGTGATGACCGTTAGCAAAAACTAGGACTACAGAGTTTGTTTTAGTGGTAGGGGAATGACTGCATGCAGTGATCACTGACTTTGCTTTTTATTGTTTAATTTAAACAGGTCAGGATAAGTAATATAAAATACAGAAATTTCTGTGCAAAAAGTAGGATATTAGGTTTAATGGGACTAATAAACCTAGGGGCTTTAATAGAAAGCAGTTGTTCAGACTTTTTGAAGTGGGGTTCTGTGGAAAGGTTGAACAACCTCAGATCAAAAAAAAAAAAATTAACAAGACTGACAAGCTAACAGCTAGTCTGAGAGAGGCTAGTGAATTTAGAAATTTAGAGGTAAGACTTTCTCAAGATTGTGTTTGCATTATACAAAGTAGAGTGTTGTTCAGACTCTAGTTTGTTGGTGCCAGCTCCTTTTCTTCCTGGTAACACTGGGATGACACTTTGCAGTCCTTCCTTGTCTGTAAATGATAATTTATCTGCAAACCTACTGACCATAGGGCTGTGGTTCCCCTCTGCCCACACATACATTTTTAGCTGCAGCTGTAAAAAGACAGATAAGCCATTATTTGACAGCAGTTTGAAACGTACCCTCAAGCTCAGCTGGACAGGTTTCTATGAAGATGGAAACATGTTTGAACATGAAGATATGTCCAACATTCATCTTCAGTGTGTTTAACTTGTTGAGTAAAATTAAACAGACACTTCTCTTGAAGTGATCTAAAAGCAGATTGTTTGATCTAATGCAAGTTGTATTTTTAGTGGTAAGTAGAGGCAAAGAATGAATATTTAAGACTGTAAAAATTAATTTTAGTATAACTAGGTGTGTAACTAAACAAATACATTTTCATCACAAAAATCACATTGTGTATTTTAATCTTTCATGGAAATTGACGCCTTTAGTATTCACATTTCTGTGTAAATATTATCAGTAAAGTTATGTGTTTACCCATGGCTAACAATAAGAAGACTCTGTTAGCATGTCTGAAAGCCTCTAATGCAGCTTAGGAGTAATTTAGGTTCTTACGTTTACTTTATCCCAACCCTCAACATTCTTCCCAGTGTCTTTTTTCTGTGGCCCTGCTAATCCTACTGGTGCTGATTGATGTGTGTAATTGTGAGCTAGGAGTTGAAATGGCTGAGGTAAAGTTTTGGTTCTGACCCAAACATTTTTGGGTGCTGGTCCAAATGACAGATTTCAGAAGAAGTGTATGACGAGTTAAAAAAGAATAAATTGTATCCCAGAAAATAATTACTTTCAGTTCTAGTTGTCAATCTGGTTCCCTGTATGTGAAGCACAGTCTGTTGAAATGTTTTGGAACCTGATGGTTTGGTATTCTGCACCAACAACAGGATTTTATACTTTCTTGCCAATTTATTTGTAGTTGCAATAAAACTCATTGCTGGAAATGAGGATTATTAACACTTTTCCTGACAAGCCTATACTATTTTTGTTAAGGCAGCATGTTGCTAAACCTTCTCATTTTCTAGGAGGCTGTAAATATTTGATGCTAAATGCTTGTTGCAAACAGCGCTGGTCTTTGACAACCTCACACATTTGGCCCTGGCAACTATTTACATAGATATGGGATTGTTTTCCTCTAAATGCATGCATAATGCCTCATTTAAATGTGGGCAAAGTGCACCAGCAGAGAGAGATGCTGTGCGGTTGACAGGTGCAAAGCTCACTTTGTGATGATTTTGTGAGACGAATGTGCACATTTCAAACTTGCACCCAACGAAACCTATTAGTGTATCTTGGCTTTAGTGATTGTACATACAGCTCAAAGTCAGACAATTTGTGTTAAATTTAATACTTATGATGTGATTTTTACCACTGACACTGGGTGAATATACCAACATAGAGTCTTGCATGGAGTTTGCTGTGTGATCCACACACACACCTTCTCATATAAACTGTTTAAATCTACATCCAAGTGATTGATGGCCATCACATGAGTCAGAGTCGCAAACCTCAGTGTTTAATACTGGAGCGTCCAAATCATCCCACCAGCTTACAGGCTCACCAGAGCTTGAGTCAGCATCTCAAAGCCTTCACCAGGAGGCTACGGTTAAAAATAAACTCAGTCTGGCATCAGCAGGCTAAAATCTTTACCAGAATGCAAATATTAGTAGAAAAATTGTCACAAAAGTTAACACAAAATTAAGGTAAATTTCCAATTTTTGATGTAATGGATGCATGTGAGGGACATTTCCTGATCCCTGGTGATGAATGACTGAGGTCAGACTGGCTGACCTGTGTGTTTGTGTTTCAGGGGAGCTTTCTCCGAGGTGGTCTTGGCTGAGGAGAAGAGGACGCACAGATTGGTGGCTATCAAGTGCATTCCCAAGAAGGCATTGGAAGGCAAAGAAAACAGCATTGAGAATGAGATAGCAGTCCTGCACAAGTAAGCAAATCATTGTTGTTTGAGGCAGAAGCATTATTGTACACTAAATCTCTTCATTATTTAATATATTACCTAAACTCACATGTTTTTTTTTTTTTGCATGCCACAAGGTTAGAGATGGGAATATATTAATGTATTTTAATTACTTTACCATAAAAGTTGAATTCCAGCTCTTGGTATACTACTGGATGCCACACACACCTCCTCACACCTCATATCTAATGTTTTTGTCGCGATACAGTCATATTGAGCTTCGTCTTGCCTGTGAAACATTACTGTAGGATTTACATACGTTGTTGAAAACATAATTAAGTTTGTTTCAAGTAGGAGAAGCTAAAGAAAGCAATTTTTGTAAACATCAAACCGTGTAGGTTATAATTTGTTTCATTTGTGCCAGTAAACTGCCAAAAAGAAGACTAAAATCTTATAATACGTGGCTATTTCTTTACAGGGTTTAGTAAATACAGTCGCAATGTTTTTAAGTGGGCTCATGAAGAATTTTGCTTTGGTTTATGTTAAATTAAATGTTGAATATCACAATGCACATCTCATTCAAAAATACATTGAATGAAAGTTAACTTCTATTTCTTGTGTCTAACCTGGTACAATACAATATGCATCATCAGGTGGTATCTCCTGATGAGACTACACCTACAAAATCTGCTGCACACGGCTCCTTCCAGCTCACCCGCAAATCTTCTCTGTACCTGAGGAAGAGCTGTGGGGTTTTCAATATTAATTTAAAGGATGTGACAAAAACACTCTTTTTAACTGTGGAGTGTTTCAAATGTCCCCTTTCTTATATGCGGGGAATTACAGGTCACAGTGAAAATGGCTGATCTACATCAGTCCCAAGTTATTTTTAGCGGTCTAGTTGCCTGGGTTACAGGAGAAACACAATATACTGCTATGATCCCTCCAGAGGTGAGGACTGTGGAATGAGAGCGGTGGGGGTTAGTTAGCAGCTCAGCTACAATTGTGACAAATAAAATAAACTTGGATAGTCAAAGGTAACTGGTCATGTAGGAAGTTTGTTTTGACTCGTGAAAATGGTTTTATTACTCATTTCAACACCAGAAATCTGGTGAAACCACCAGACTATAATTAACCCGTTGTTTGAGCAGATATACAGGATAATCACCAGAAAGCAGGAATTTTCTCAGTTTTAAAAAAGCCATTATATGGTGTGATTGAGAGCTGCACGTTAAAAAATACTCTGATCGAACATGGCTCACACAGAACGGCTCACTGCACTTAGCAGTTCACGAGCAGCTTGCAATATGTTACGGCTTCACAGCTTTTCTCTAAATCTGTGAACACTGACAGTCGGGTGGATAAGTGTTTCTGAAGCTGCTATGGTTACTTTTTTCACTGATAATTAGGTAAATTATTGATAAGTTGTTCTGAAAAGTATTTGTAAAATGTCTGGAGCAGATAAATCATCTAAATGCTCATTAGGTACAGTACTTTATTTCCTTCCTGAATGTAAGAGTTGATTTATTTGTTTCCTATTAAAGTAAGTAGCTTTAGCTGACAGCCCTTGTGTTCGTTAAAGATAGTTTGGTTAGGCCTCCTTCAGACAAGTGATAATCATGATGTTGCTGCGTACTTAGTCCTTGCCTAAAAGGTTTTTCTCTGCTTATTTTCCATGTCCCCAAGATGCTCTCCTGTGCCTTCCTCGCCACACTCTATACACCCACCCTAACATGACTTTTTCATATCGCATCAGAAACCCAGTATACTGCCCTCACAATGGTAACCCCCCCACAACTTCATTACTGAAGTTTTGTTTCTACTTGAAACCATTGTGGACCATATTCCAACCTATAACACAACAGGAAGCCATCTGAGTTCCTAATGATTAGTGTACAAACATGGTTCCTACAAGACAGTGTTTTAATTTACATGCAGATAAAACTAAGTTCAATATATTTACCACAATGCTCGTCAGGTTCCTCTAATTGTTGCACAGCCATTAGCTTCCTTTATGCTGTTGTTCCAAAACTGAAAGATGCTTGTGCTGTTAGGCTGGACTGACCATCAGGAATACTGGTAAACCATGTAGCAGTAGAACAGGAAGTTAAAAAAAAAAATGCTGGTCTGATGTGCGTTTAGTAACTGGTCTTTATTATGTAGCTAATGGTCCTGTAGGGAGTGGAAAAATTAATATGATTGTCTTGGTATCACAAATAGTTTCATGCATTCTACAGACTTTTAGAGGAGCAGAATATCAGTCACTCAGGTGGCTGCTGTTGCATAGAAAAACTACTGTATGTTCACTTACAGGGGTGTCATACAACGAACATTTGAGAAAATGTGACAATCTGATGGAGACCCCAGTCAGTAAGGTAAAACTTGAGGGTTAGTTAAGTTAGAAGGTTTTTGTCAGACTGCACCCAGACATTTGGAGTCTTTGTGGTAAATTTTCAGCTTTTTTGGTTCATGGAGCGTCCACTGAATACCTCTTTAGATGCCAACTTAGAAAAAAGTACTTCTATAAATATAATAAATATAGCAAATTACCCCAATTATAAACCAACTATCAACTATTTTGGATTGCAGTTGCACAACATTAAATAAGCAGTGGATTTAAAAAAAAAAAGTAAATTATTAGTCTTTAGTAGTTAATGCTACTAAAGACTTTTTTCATGTTTAATTTATGTACCTTTTTCATTACTGCCAAGAGGTCCTATTGTGAGAACCCACAGCCAAGGTAATATAAAACAACAAAACCAAGTATGTAAATGCTGAAAATCAAATGTCATAATTTGTCTCGCAAGAGAGGCCTACTCTTATTCTACTTGTTGTTCTTGTCCTAATATTTAATTTATTGTCGAACATAGCACACAACCTATTTTTTTGTTCTGGCCACAGCAAGTTGCAGTCACGTGAAAATTTGCTTTCTGGTGGTAAATATTTTCCAACTCAAGTCAGAGCCACATCTTTCCTTTAAAAAAAAAATAACAACATATTTTTCTCACTGCAAACATGTTTGTTTTACTTAATGCAGTTTAAAATTATGTTAGAAGCTTGTAGTACTTCTCAGATTAGGGTGATTTAATAGAAGTTAGTTTATTTAATGACCAAGCCAACATTTAGAGACAGGTGATCCTCCTGCAGTCTGCCCAGTACCTGCACAGAAATTCAGCTTAAATGCAGAATGTTTTCTGCATGTTCTACAGCAAACCTAAGCACATAATGGGTCTCACGTGACTGATCCCGCTGTAGTTTTAATCCATCACTCATCCTTCACTGGGTCCATCTCTGTCCACGCTGTCCTAAGCAGATGAATAAAGGCGTCCATGTATCATTACACTCTGGATAAGAGTTATCTCTGTAATCTAGCATGAGCTCAAGCTCGAGCCATAAAGAGTTTACCTATGGTACATCGTGGACAGTTCTGAGATAAATTACTTACACATGATGTGTAAGACAAAATCAGCAACTTGTAAGAGTCAGAGTTTATAAAGGATGGTTCACATTGTTTGAAATGGAGAGGTAATAAACAAGTAACATCTTACCTGTTGTAGATAACTGTTTGAACAGCCTCTGAGATGAGTTTTGATTGGATTGATGAGCTAACAGCTGATAACAGGTGGGGCCACATTTTATAATTTCACATTACATGTGTATTTCAGTAGAATTATTAAAGCATTCCTGCTAGAAGTGCCCTGGGCTGCAACAGACGTGCTACAGCTAGCTGCCACTGTCATAAATTTGCACTTTCAAATAGCTATAAAACTAAATGTAAATAACTCTGTAATGCATAGTTGACAGTGATGTAAAATGTTATATATTGATGCCCTCATTAACTGGTTTTTAAATATTCAAATATTTGGTTGATCAAAGTTGTCTGAAACAGATCAGATATTTACTATGATTGTATGAATGGATATCCACTTGTTTCTACTGTGTTTTGTCCTGGTTTATTCTTTTTGATACTATTTATTAGTCATTGTCAATTAGACCTTTGTTCTGTCGTGGTATGTCAGAGAGGGAGATGTTTGATTTATTACAGACATTAGTAACACAGTCATTAGATAGAGAAATACATTACCTGTTCTGAGTTGGTGAGTCATTTTCCCACGTTTGTTACAGCATCGGCAGGTGTCAAAGGTCAGCAGAACAGAGTCAGTCACGGAGCTGCATGCCAATGCACAATGACACTTCCTCTACATCCATAAAGATAAACTGTGGCCCATCCCTACTCATAAGTTGTTAATGTTCAAATAAAAGATTCATTGTGTTTTCATAATTCAAACAGGATTTATATTTGCCACCTGCAAACACACACAGGTTTAGTAAAAAAGAACCATTTGTTTAGTTAATAGAAGAATATGAACTTAACAAACTGAGTATCTTTTTCTACATTTTCCTCTTCTTTCTTGCAGGATTAAACACCCCAACATTGTGTCACTGGAAGAGATATTTGAGAGTAAATCACACCTCTATCTTGTCATGCAACTGTGAGTATTCGCATATGTGCGGCAATGTGTGATCTCTTTTTGTGTGATGTGTGTTTCCAAACTGCCTACTCGCGCCATCTCCCACACGCTCTCTGTCACATGCCTTGAGCATACCGAGGCTCTACCCATGAGCAGCAGCAGGGAGTTTGCCCTCACACCGGCAGCCTGTCGGCGTCACACCCACCTCCACTGCTGAAATGTCACAGAGAGGAACCAGATCAAGGAAAAGACCAGGATCAGGAGCACTGTTAACTGCCAGACTCCTCCAAGTATAAATCATTTATGCATTAATCACAGTCGGAGCAGAAAAAATGAAAGGCAACAGGCGGTGGAGAGCAGGATGCTCATTTATAAAACACAGGACTGATGCACAAATTCTGTTTCCTCAACTGTGGTTTCAGTACGTTTATATTTACTCATAATTGTTTTGTGT
Source organism: Kryptolebias brasiliensis (assembly GCA_028566095.1). Lineage (NCBI taxonomy): Eukaryota > Metazoa > Chordata > Actinopteri > Cyprinodontiformes > Rivulidae > Kryptolebias > Kryptolebias brasiliensis. Next base: position 18,172,553 of record JAOXNZ010000166.1, read on the forward strand.
GACTTTGAAATCTATAAATTTTGTAATACGTAATTCATGCAACTCACTCACCTTTTGAATTCAGGCATAGATTAGTCGAATATTTCTATTCATTAATTTTATTTTTAATATTTCATGTAAATAAGGTGAATAGTTTCACCATTTACCTCCTTTGTGTACCTTTTTATATGGAGAAATGTCTCCATCTAGTGGTTTAAATCAAGCATTGAGTTCTTTCTTTGGCTTTAAAACTGAAGGATTTTATCCCTTTTGCATTTGATTGTTAGATGCTTAGAACTATATAAACTGTCATAGAAGTTAGTGACAACTTGTACAACTAAGAGACTTTTGCTTAGTGAGAACTTCCTGCTTTTCATTTCCTTTTGTTGATTTCCTCATACCCTTTTCATACATTCACACTTCCTTTTTTGCATTTCTCTGTCTTTTTTATGTCTGTACTCATACAGTTAGTTGCATTCTTATTTTATTTCCATTGTTTTCCAATATTTCTGACAAGTTTTGCTGAATGAATTGCTTTATGCAGGGTGTCAGGTGGGGAGCTGTTTGATCGTATCATAGAGAAGGGCTTCTACACAGAGAAAGATGCCAGTAAGCTGATTCAGCAGATTCTGGATGCTGTCAAATACCTCCATGACCTGGGCATTGTGCACCGCGACCTCAAGGTACAAATAGGATGTCCTACCTCGTACAGCTTGGTGTCAAATTTAATGAGTCTTTTATTTTGCTGGTACACCATAGAGTATAATTTTCTGTTTCTGTCAGTAGTTGTTCTGTTATTTTCTCTTGTTTGGCCGTATGGACTCACTTTATTTGGCTGTACGTGTTTTTACTGTGGAATAAACTGAAACAGTTGCTTATATGGTGAACATTTAGGAACATATACATCACTAATAATATGTCAGCTCTCACAGCAACCTTTAGTTTGTTTACACAAATGTATTTTATATTCAAGAAAGTAACTGATAGTAAACGGTGCACGCTTTAGGTTTGTCTGCTTTACTGAATGTTTGTGGTTTTGAACAAAATGGGTTCCTGTTCATTCTCTTCTCTGTCGTATAATTAACTGCTTCCCTGGTTTTCTACTGGTTCTTTGACTTGCAGCCGGAGAATTTACTGTACGACAGCATAGACGAAGACTCCAAGATCATGATCAGTGACTTTGGTCTGTCTAAAATTGAGGGCTCCGGCAGTGTGATGTCAACAGCCTGTGGGACGCCTGGATATGTTGGTAAATTAATCAAATACTGCTTTAAAATGAGTCAAACCATTTCTGATTTTTACCATGTAGAGTTCTCACAACAGCACAGTTTAAATGTCTGAAATTAGTGACAAATATGTACGTAAAGTTTGACTCTGATCTCGTACCTGTATGCTGTTGTCTTTAAGCCCCTGAAGTTTTGGCACAGAAACCTTACAGTAAAGCCGTGGACTGCTGGTCTATTGGTGTCATTGCTTATATTCTGTAAGTACATGTTTTAAGTCATAGGAGAATTCTTACTCAAGAGAAAAAAACATTTCTTTCTTTTAAGCTTTGCCAAGACAAAATATTTGAACTTTTTCTGAACTGATGCAATGTTTCAGTGCATTGTAAAACTTATAAGTCTGACACAGTTCAAGTTTTCACATCGACATGTTCAAGATTCATGACTAATAGAAAAACAGGAACATAAAGGGAAAGTCAAGGGTTTTCAATAAAAACAAAAGTTTATTCGCTGATAGTTTCTGTTTTTTTCAAACATAAAAAACTTCCCTATTTGTTCCACGTGTGCGGTTCCACTTTCACTTCAAGCTCAGATCCTCTACCAGAGGCCTGGAAGCTTGAGGGTTCTCTTCAGTATCTTAGCTGTTCCTAGGACTGCGCTCTTCTGGACA
>JAOXNZ010000166.1:18206101-18220927 GCA_028566095.1 Kryptolebias brasiliensis
ATCTTGGTTGTTCCAAATAAGACAGTTATGAGGAGAAAAGTTATGTTTATAAACCAATGTCCAGCATAAAAGTAGTTGTTTAAGGAAGTTAGATAAAATTACAGGAAGTTTTTCTATTTTGTAGTTTTGATCATAACATTTTTTCTAATATGATGAGGCTTGTTTTTCCAAATAAAATCAAAAAGCATTTGAGCAATTTTTGTGCAGAAGCTGTCAGGGACGTCAAGGGCTGAACTAGCATAGGCAAGACGAGAAAGACCTTCACTTTGGACCAGCAGGACTCGACCAGAGACAGTCAGGTCTCTTTGTAGCCATAAATTAAATCTCTGTTGAAAACAGGGCAGAGCAACAAAGTAGGAGATCTTCTTATCCTTGCGGGCTTGTTGAATTAATGGCCTTAGCCGACTCCGTTTCTCGCGGTCTTCCACAGAAAGATCTTTTTTTGCTTCACGCAGCTGTTACCTGGATGATGATATCTCGGGTGTTGTGTTTTGTGTGCGTACAGCTTTAAGAGACGTTATGACGTTGCCCGAAGTGGGCGTGGCCTGAAGTCTCGCCGCAGACGGGACTCTTTTAGGAGAAGAAAGAAGAAGAAACAAATCCAGGTCACGTGACGGGCTGGCTGGAGCATCTTTTTGGTCCATTTTGGATGTTAGCGAGACCTCCGTGCAACCCGAGAAAATGACCAAGCTGCAGTTTTTAAACGTCTTCCTGACCGAGCGTCTCATGCTTGCCGCGCAGGAGATTTACAAGTCCGTGGAGGACACGATTTTGGAATACCAGGAGGAGATAGCGATCAGGGAGCGGGAGAACGACCATCTGAGACGGAGGCTCCGAGACGCTGGAATCGAAATATGGCCAGGTTAGCTCTCCGAAAAGCTAGCGGTGTAGCTGCGCACCATGTTTCCAGTGTTGGCGGAGTCTAAGGGAGATAACAGTCGCTGAAATACGGAATCATGGCGGCAGGACGAGCATAGCTACAGATTAATGTTGCTCCACTTCACAACAAGTTAAGTGTTTCCGCCGGCAGGTTAGCTGCTCCTCCGTTAGCGACCTTTGTTCGTTAGCCAGCCCGGAAAAAAAGCATCACTGTCTTAAAAGGCGCATTTATAGGTAGTTTTAATTTGACAGTAAATACGGACAGATTATATTCAGCACTGAATTAGGTGAAAAATTAATGCGACTAGCGGACGTGTGTTTTTCACTATGTTGTAAAACACATTTATCTGGAGTCGTTTTCATGTTGAAATAAATGTATGCACTCTATCTGTGCAGCTAGAATATGCACTCTGAAATACTCTGAAATAAGGGTGCATGTACTGGCGTCTTAGTTTTTCCATAAAAACACACCATCACCATAATAACGATGGTATAATTTTAACTGGGTGCTGAAAATCAGAAGTCTGTGTTTTACGTTTGACTTCTACCTTTTTTCTGAGTGTTAACAACAACATGAAATGCACTTGCTTTGATAAAGGGGGTGCTTTTTGTTGACACAACACCCTTAGCCAAGTTAGGATTATTTGAACTAGAATAAAAATGAATATCCTGCAAAGTTAACATCTTGTTTCATGGATGTTGGTGGATTAACTCATGTAAATGACCAAAAGCAGCATTATTTTTTTTAGAAATTCCCTTCATGATTGCAGGGCCTCATGTCTTTAAACAGCAAAACAAAGCCAAACCATGCTACTGCCACCTCCATCTTTCACAGGTTGGAAAAGGTTCATATGTAGTGATTTCTTCAGACATATTCAAACACAGGACATTGTTTATCCCTCCAAAAAAAAAAGATGAATAGTGTGTTTGAGGGAATTAGTTAAGGTTAACAAGACTGTTTATTTGTGGCCAACAATAGTTTCAGATTAAACTCTAATACAAATTACACTTTCATATTGAATTTATGAACTCCAACCTAACTGAACAAAGATCTGTTTTACACTTGGTTTTGGTTTTCCTCATTTACCACACTGATGATATCTCCATCAGTTTTTTTTTTTAAATTAGTTGTAGTTGTGTGTCTTGAGTTCAGTATTTTGCTTCTCGGATCACTGAAACCATCACTGAAACCATACTTGGGTAATGGTAAAAGAGGAGTCAATGCAGTTACATTTCTAGATAGTCTAGGTTCAGGTTTTGGCCTCTTCGCTTTGTCCAAGTCATTTAGGTGTTTAATTTCATTAACAAACTCAAAAAATTTGAATTTCAAGTCATATGCCACATTTAGTGTAATCTAGTCATTGTTTTGCCTCCTCTTGCATATGTCTTGTCAGATCGTCCTTCCATAGGGCTGCTGGATGAGGAGGATGGTGAGCACCCACGTCGCGAGTGGAGTCCCAGTATGGGGCACGAAGAGCGCATTCCCATTCAGATCAAAGACAAAAGAGATCTGCGGGTCAACCAGGGAGACGATCAGCTTCGAGGCCATGGCTCTTGTGCCACGGAGAATATGTTCACTCCTCCCCGTGTTGCAAATGAATACCCCCAGGATGGCCCCCACACATCCAGCCTCCCTCAGAATCAGGGTGTGGAGAACCGGGAGAGGGATCTTGGATCTCGGGGCTCCTCAAGGCATGTGAAGGGAGAGACTGTAGGCAGCCACAGAGGTTCTGCATCTTCCAGCAGTGGCGCCCAGCCACTAGCACCAGTCAACCCAAACTGCTCGAACGAGAACAATATCGACATGATGGGGGCGGAGAATGGAGGACAGATGGTTGGTGCTAAAGGAGCTGTAACTGGACCTAACAGAGGACAAGCCTCTCTAATGCGTAACCAAGGAGCCAATGCTATGGACTGCCCCCATCAAAAGTCTCCCCTCCAGGGCCACATGTCGTCTTTTTGTTGTAAAGTCTGCGGTGAGGCGTTCAGTCACATTGGCCACTTACACGTCCACGTGCAAGTTCACACTAGGGAGAAACCATATCGCTGTGGAGTGTGCGGAAAGTGCTGCAGCTCCTCCGGAAGACTGCAGGAGCACCAGCGGAGCCACACGGGAGAAAAACCGTTTCGCTGCCAGATTTGTGGAAAGGGATTCACACAGATGGCTCATCTGAAGGTTCACATGAGGATCCACACGGGGGAGAAGCCATACAGCTGCCCCGTATGTGGCAAGTGCTTCAGTCGCTCCGACAAAATCAAAAGGCATCTTCAGACCCACAGCCGCGAGGGAACCTACTTCTCAGGGCAATGATGAAGGCGTCTGTTTTAACAGCCCAGTTTATGAATCATATTGATGTAAGGAACTTTTCTTTTAAAAGCTAAAAATGCTGCCATTAACATGTTTTTCATATTTTGCAAGAACTAAAAGTTCTGCAGGTGTTAAAAAAAATCTTTTTTTTTTCTCAATCTAACCTAACACTTCTCAGTTTCTTGATAGACTTTGTATTAGCCAGTTTAGTATGTTATTTACTGAATTTTGTATTCGTCACAGAGTAATAAATCTATGACAACTTGAATTAGCTAGTGTTTCTGATATCTTGCTTCTTTTTGTAGTCACATAATTAGCATGAAGTCTTCCACATAAGCCTTGAAAATGAGACGTATCAAGAAATGCAAGAATATTCTGCACATTCAGTTTATTTTGAACTTGTCACTTTATGCTTTTAAGAACATGTGTGTTTAAAAACTGCAAAGTTAACATTAATCTTGTCTGTATTCTGTTAATCTGAAAAATGATAGACTAACCTCTACTTAATGGAGCTAAGTAGAGGTTGATCATCAGACAGGTAATGCCTTTGTTTTGTCTGGTTTTGTTTAACATTGGTATCAATTAAAAAAAAAACATTTTTGCTGCAATTTTATAAAATTCAAATAGTTTGGTGCAAACTGACCTAATAAACTGTACTAGATAGAGAAGTTGTTTCCCGGGAGTGTACTACAAAGCAGGATTAATGACTTTGGTAAGGATGTTGATCCTAATTTTTTAGTGTCATAAAGGTGACTCACTTTTAACCCGGTAAAATATTTTAACTTGAGCTGAACAGTTAACCTGCTCTGGAAGAAGTTGTGCACGGAGCTTTAAACCTGACCGATTTGTCAAACTGCTCACTGACTTTAACTCTCAGGACAATTCAGGCAGCAAAATCGGCTCAAAAACATGTTAGTGTTGTGAAGAAAAAATTTAAATTAGTTCCAAATGCAGAGTGCTTCTTAAAGATGATGCCAACTTACTGGTGGATGGTCATTTGTAATAAACTGCACAGACCACTCTGATGAAATGCTGGCGTTTCAATCAGTTCATCATGATAAACTGTTGACTGAAAGGCAAATTTTCAGTATTTAATATATTAGAAGATTGAACAATGAAAAACTCTTCAGCCAAACAAAAAGTAAGTCTTGATCAGTGGTAAATGAACAACTTGTAGGCCGCTGCAGATTATTAGTTAAACAATTATGTATGGAAACTTGTTAAATCGCAAGTTTGTCAAACTAATGAGCGTCAGATTTCTCTTAGAGACTTGCATGTAACCTGATAACAAGGCTGAAATGTAGACTACTTTAAAACCGATTTGTTGACAGTTCCTTTTTATTCTGCGGCTGATTATATGCGGATCAAACACTCTTCACTCAGTTTGATTGTTATCATGGAGAATATATGTTTTTTCACTATGATTTAATGTGAAACAAAGTAACTTTCACATCTTTTTCCTTATGGGACTGTCAGAGCTAAATGCCCTTGTCTCTGAAGTGACAGTTTATAGTTTTAGAATAACTAGCAGCTTGCAATAACTTACTGTTAATTTACCAATTTGCACAATTAACAATTATCTGATAGCAGTCTCTTGTAGGAAGTTTTGCTTTAATTTATTTGCGTTCTTCATTCAAATAAATCGTCTCTAGAACAAACTTGTATCAGATGATCTGTGGGGTTTTATCCCTAACACTGCACTCATTTGGTCTCTGACTCAAGTTTTAGGTTTTGTGTTTGGCTTCTAACAGAAACAAAGTCTATCTGTGTTGATCCTGCTTCGTAGTACACTTCTTTGGTGCTGCTTTCTTCTGTTTTTCTCATACGTTTTTCCACATAGTGTGGTTACATTCTTGCAAAATGCATCCATCTCACATGGTCAGTGTTTTATGTTGTGCGTTAAACAAAGGGCAACTCCTTTCTGAGACCGTTCCACAGTTTACTGAAATAATGTAAGATTCTGTGGAATACCACTAGTCCTAATATGCCATGAGCTTTTTTTAAAAATGTTTTAATGGAGTCTTTGCTTTTTGTTTGTTTCTGACTGACATGCACTATAAGATCTGTCCTGAAAGATACGCTAATCAGCTGTATAATGAAAAAATACAGCTGTTCAGTATTAATTGGACCTCTTTGGTTCTTCAGAGGTTTGGCAAAGATTTGTGTGCATCTGTGTTCTTTAATGTTCACCATTTAAATGTGTGGGATTTCTGGATTTGCTCTTGTGGTTAATTTTCAGAAGTGATAATTGGACCGGATGAAATAAAGTACTTCTCATTTCTGGCTGGTTCATTAACAGCAGATTTTACGTTTCTTCTTTGAAAATATATAAAAGCCCTATCGTCATAAAAAAAAAAACTTTGGTGTTTGAGAGTTTTCCATTGAATTTGACTGGTGCAAAAATAAATGTAAACCTAAACTGCATCAGAGTAACAGTGAACTGAACAAATGATATCATAGCTCAAAGGTTTCCTCAGTGATTTCTTTGATTGTGATTAATCTGGCATGAAACAATGTCAGCCTTTTAGCAGCTGACCTGCAGCTTCTCACAGTTTTTACTCCCCAGTACACACTGTATGCTGTTGTATTACTCTTCTCATTAAGTGTTCATTTAAATAAAATAGACTAGATGTTCAGTTTATTTGAAAGAGCAGTTAAGCCTGCAGGCAAGAAACAATTAAAAATATCCGATGGGAACATCTGATCTGTGGAGGATTTTGAACAAATACTGTGAAGTTTAAATTTCATTTGTTTTGTTAACCAGCAAATTTGGCATACTGTATTTTACACAAATAACTTAAAATGCCTAAAAACATATGTTAATAAAAACAATGGTAGGGTGCATGTATACTTATAGGAAAAAAAAGCCACAGTTAATGTTTCCAGTAATAACATTAGTATTTGGTTTCATTGGCACACATAAACACAAATGTAAGTATCAACACTTGGCAATATTTTTAAGGATTCACTGAGTATTATGTGGTAACATATTTACACCACTTGGTGGAGTGCTTTCCATATCAAAGATTTTGTTTTTTTAGAGCCTTGGACAGAAATCTGTTTCACTCGCTGGAACCACATCACAATGATTTGAAAGGGTTATTGATGAGGAGGATTTAGAGAATGTAGAAGAGTGGATCGGTGGGTCTGGATAGGCTCATCTGGAGAGACTGCTAGAGACTTGGGAGATTCAGTTTTGTCTCACCCAAGCCTACTCAAGGTAGTACCTATAGGCTGAAAAGGAAGAAACAGAGAGAAATGGTATGGGACATGGAATGCAAAATGGGGGAAAAAGGCAGGAATGAGGTGGTGACTGGCTGAGAGTGAGGGAGGGCGGGTTTAGAAAAAGGGACAAACTGATGAAACAGGTGAGCTAAGTGTGAACAGGTGTGGCCTTGCTTCCATCCAGCCATCCATCCATCCATCCAGCCATCCATCACTCTGAGATGCAGGGGACACCCTTGAGAGGTCGCATGTCCATCAAAGAGAGACAAACGAGACAACCATTCACGCTCTCACTCACACCTAGGTACAATTTTAGAGTTACCAAATCCCAGACATTCAGTACATTCATTTTAAGAAATGCAAAAGAAACAAGGTAGGATCAAATTCTGTATTATTATTTTTTATACTTACTACTGTCTTATATTAAATACTGCAGTGAGCTATAGGTCCAAGGAACAACTTATAATAGTTATCTTTATTGTCCTGTGACAAAAAGTTCAAGTATGGTTTTTACAACAAATAATTACTTAAAGCAGCTACAGTATCATACAACACGTTTCCAGTGGTGCTTCCTGATAGTCTCACAATGTGAAAGAAAACTTTTATATCTGTCATGGTTACACCAAATTAACCAGTTTTCTACGCATTAAATACACGTTGTCCAGCAACCATGAATGTTGGGAGTAAAAGGAACCAGCCTTTCTTCAGTCAGTTAAATTTGCCTGCTCATCACTCTGGTTTTTTAGTGAAATGATACTTCTCATTATTGTGGAAAAACCAAGAAACTGGGAGAAAGAAGAAGCTTAAATATTACATAACATTTTTGGTTGCTCACTTTTCAGCTATAGTTTATACAAACATCTGTTAAATGTGGATTTGTTTAATTTCTGAAGGACAGTCTAATATAAAATATACAATCTGAGATGTCCTGTGTGAAGGTATTTAATGTAACAAATCTAGATTTTCTTTTCACCATACTTTCTAGCTGATTATTAAAAAACGTATCCCTTATTTCCTATAATTATTGCCTGCTGCCACTAAAGGCGAGTGATCATGTAAGTGTATCTCTGGGTGGATTTAAAACTTTCAGGATGTAATCATTGTGTGTACATCTACAAATGATTATCTTCTGGCGTGAGCTCTGTTCAAGATGGCTGCTACAGCTCATAAATCTTAGCCAACCCAAAAACGGCTATAATTCTGTCATTTTCACAGACACTGAGCTAATATTTGGTGTGGTGGTAGTAGCTGAGAGTCACCTCTAAGACATCTCTGAGTGCTAACTTATTGTTCCAGATCTTTGTTGAAAACTTTGGCATGTGTCGTGGAAAAAAATAATTTCCGGGCACTGTCAGATGAAATCACTCAGTCAGGGTTATTTATATATTGTGCACAACATACAGAGATCCCTTAAAGACAATCAACAATTAACATCAGAGTCCCAGCTCCAAACGGGAAGCTCCGAATCAAAAGCTCTAGTCCCCCCAAGTAAACACAGGAGCTTATATCAAAGATATTGGAATATTGGAAGGCAAGGAGGAGCGAGGGAGGAGCAAGTCAGTCTGGTTCCCATGAAGAGAAAAGTCAACATCAATCCTGTAAACAGGTTCATTTGGTGAGAACTCATAGGACTTGGAATTCAGACATAGCATAGTCATGACTTATAAGCAGCAGGTGTTACCTTATAAAAAACCTTCCCACCACACATGCAGAGGGTGATATGCATTACTTCAAGGAGTGCTGGTGCTTTCATTGATTGAGTAACCGTGACTGGTTTTAGTGTTTATTGAGAACTAAACGTCCCAAAGGCCATAACCTGCCAATTAAAAACAAACTGAGTTAGATGTTGAATATAAAACAGCTGATCCTGTTCGTTTTAATGGTCTACAGATGTTTCAGCTGAGAGGAGCCATTTCCTTGACAGTAAATAAATTCAGTGAAGCTCTGTTCACTTTTTAAACTTGAAAAATTATCCTTAAAGATGCCAAGGATCTGTACACTGACATTGCTTGAATAACTTATCTGTAAATAGGAAAACACTAAGTAATAGCTAAATCTATATTTTGGACATCAACCTTATTAATAAAATATAAATGATTTTAAAGTGGGTTTGGTATCCTGTATCCTATTGCTGATTTTTGCTTTTGGAATATACTCTGTGGTACATTTCTGTCCAAATATTATTCACACATTAGAATGACAGTTTTATTCATCACTATGATTTCAATATTTAAAAATAGCAGGCTTCATCAATGTTTGATGAACTAATCAGGACTTCAGCTTCTGATGATGGCTGAGCAGAGTGTTCTCCAGGGAACATTCACATGTTGATGGATTGTGTGAAGGAAATGTGAGAATTCTTTTTGATTTAAGGCCTTCTCATTTTTAGATATTCATGTTTATAACACTATGCAAAAGTCACTTATCATAAAGTAAGACTGCGTTCCATTTTTATGTTTTAATGATTTGTTTTTATCAATTAAAAATGCAAAGTGAATGAACAGAAGAGAAACCTAAATCAAATCAATTTTGGACGTGTTCACCATAGAGCTAAAAATACTTTTAGCTCTATGGTGTTCACCCATTGCGTTAAAAACAGCATCAGTTCTTTCCTGTACATTTGCACAAAATCAGTCATTTTTCACTATTATATTCATGTATAGTTTAATTAATGATTGCAGAAGTCTGGCCAGTAGCAGTTTTCATAGACGAAAATAGCTTTAAAAAGCCAAACCTCTGACGTAGAAATGATCAAATGATTCAACTGTGCTCTGAAACCTAAAAACATGAGCGCAGAAAATTGGTAGCTGTTCTGAACTGCGGAGTCAAAATTTGAAATATTTGGCTGCAGCAGAAAACAAAAGAATAACGAATGTTTGCAGCCAACAGTAAATCATATTGGAAGTTCCCTGCAAGTTTAGAATTGCCTTTCTGCAAATGGATTTGTGAATTTGGTCAGGATAAATGGTGTCCTCAGTGCTGAGAAATACAAACAGATACTTATTCATCCTGTAATACCATCAGAGCAGCGACTGATTGGCCCCAAATTTATTCTGCAGCAGGACAAGAAGCATACATACAGCCAGTGTCATTAAGCGTAATCCTCAGCATAAAGGAGATGAATGAGTCCTGGAAGGAATGGTGTAGACTAATCCTGATCTCAACATCATCAAGTGTGTCTGGGATTACATAAAAAAACAAAACAAAAGGATTTTAACCAGAAAATCAGGTTTGTTCTCCAAGATGTTTGGAGCAACCTGCCTTCAGAGGTTCTTAAAAACGGAAGAACTGATGCAGTTTTGAAGGCAAAAGGAGGCCACATCAAATTGATATGATTTGGTTCATTTTGGATAAACTTATGAAAATAAACAATTCAAAATTATAGTTGTGAAAGCTTTCTAACCTAATTTAATTTCTCCACCCACTAAAACGCTTACAGAATACTGTATATTTATTTACTGGCACAAAAACCCTCTGAAAATGAATCTGAACTGAGTGAGAACACCATGACCAGCAACCTAACAGCTGCAACATAAAAACACAGGCGTTGTACTCAGTACACTAAAAGCTTTCCATGTCAATTGGTACCTCCACCAAATACTACTGTTAAAACTTTTGTTCTTTTGGTGCTTATATTTGCAACTGGCTTTTATTGATTTGTGTGTTTGACAACCTTATTGAAAATATCTCAAAGTCTCATGAAAGCAAACGTCTTAGTGAAATCTTGCAGGAGATGATTTGCTATGAGCTAACAACAGTTTACACATGATCAGAAGAGCTGGCTTTACAGCAGTGAGTGCATCGAACAAGAAACGACAACAACAACAACAACAACAAGAAAAGCCTACCAAGAACAGTAGATTGTGTTTCACATTGACACGATGAAAGGCTAAAGTGCTGATCTGTCACTAAATCCAGGCAGATTAACAGCTCATCAAATCATAGGACTCAAGTATTATTTTCTCAGCTGGAGCTACAAAATAGATAATGCAATTTGTACAAATCAAGATAGATGTGTACTGTATTAATATAAAGAAAACAATATTACCTAGAAGTAAAACAAACAAAATATCTTTAGATTTTAGCAAAGTGCATGCTTTATTAAATACAAATTAAGTTCATTGTGCAATGTGAGTTAGTAGTTTGTGTTGCAGTGACTCCAAGATGGAGTCTCTTGTCCTGGTATAACCTGATCAAAGGTTATTGCCAGTGCAGTTGGCAGAAATTAGTTTTTATTTACAGCAGAGCTGAATTAGTGTCTAGTAAAGTCACATTGTTATTTGGTCAGTATATTTTGAAGTAAGTGTGCAGTTGACTGACTTGTGCAATATAAAGTTTCTCTGATTTACTGTGTTTTATGCTGCTGCTCCAACAGTTGGTGTCAAGAGAATTACACTTCCTCCTCAGAACTATAAAACATGCTGCTCTGCTAACAATGAAGGTCCTAACGTTCAATTGAAAATGAGCTTCTGCTCTGTCCCTTCCTGTGAGCATGCTCAGACTGGACCAGAAATGGCCTTGTTTCCCACTGCATGACACAGTTGAACATGCTGAAACAAACATACAGAAAATAACCATCGGAGCCCATTCTCACATATTTCATGTCATTAGTTGGTCACAGCTGACATCTCTTGCAGCTTCTGTCAGACGGTTCTGTCTCTGATCGATCTCTTCTTTACAGAGAGAAGCTGCTTAATCCCACTTCTATCTCAAGATGCAACACCGCCTTTAGAGAACTGCAGAAATGAAAAATATTTTGCCCTTAGACAGGAAATGAGGCGATTTGAGGGGTAATAAAAAAAGGAGTTGTTTGAACAACAATCCTTGAACGTCTAAAGCATTTTTTTTATAACCAGTGTGATGCACCGAAGCATCAGTGATGCTAGTTATTGTCCACCGCCATGAAGGGAGGGTGATAATGTAATTGCCTGTGTGTGCATGTGCTTTTGATCAAACTCTCAGAAAATGATCACTGGATTAACTTTTGGAGTCAACCCAAATTAAGACAAACGTGGCTATAACTTAGTGAAATTTTACAGATATTGAGCTTAACTTTGTGGTAGTAGCTGAGAGTCATTCCCAACACAAACTTTGAAAGGTAACAAATTACATGTACAGTACTGTTTACTGTAGTTGAGTAATGCTTTTGTGTACTTTGTAATTTTTAAGCATTTTTAAAAATCTGTAATTTTACTTTTACTCGGGTATGTTTTGTTTTAAGTATTGCACTTTGTTATATTTGAAATCACATCTGTTACTGAGTAAAAATATGTGCATGTAAATTAAAAACATAAGGATTAAAAAAGTGCACAGAATCTGTTCCTTACCACTCAGCTGGTGTGTGATCTGGTTAGAAATGATAACCAGCGTTGAAGGAGGCGTTTCCCTTTTATTTCAATTGAGCCATAGACTTTGTGTGCAAACTTTGCCTACTCAGTGAGGTGCTTCGTCCTGCTGAGATCCAGCCTGACTGACTTTTAATATGATGGAATTGTTAGCTTTTTAATTTTTAATTTTATTTTACAATCATTTAGTTAAAACCTTACAGCACCAGATATATCTGTGATTATATATACATGTTGCCTCAGTTTGATTTTTCCATCTGGTATATTGTCAAGCTAATAACAGAATGGGCGGTCCTTCTTACAGGCAATTTAAGCTGAAACCGAACTCACCACCTGCTCTGGATCAGCAGGTGATGAGTTCAGCCTCTGTTACCATGGTGATCTAACCAGGCTCAAAGAAATCCTCCTTCATGACACAAAAAATGTCGACTTTCAGAAAAACATAGTTAGAAATCTTGCTATGTAGTACAACCCTCCACGGTAATTCACTGACCAGACATCAGTACCCCATGAAAACTCAATTTAAAAGCCTGAGCTCTGTTTTTAACAAGCGTATGACATATATTCTGATCTTCCAGTATTGTAGGGTGTTTCTCTGTGAGCAAAAGTTGCAAAATTGTAGCCACAAGAAGGAAATGTATAGAGTATGGCAGGTAATTTAGGAGTTTTTCTACTTGCTACTCTGTGGTTTTGTCACCATGTTTTGTTATTGGACAGGTTGAGCGCTGTGGGATGGTGTGCACTGAAATGACAAATTAATCTTTTAAAATGTGTTAAATGTCATGTGTGGACATGTTTTATTGTTTTTATATGTCAATTTCAGATCTTGTTTGAAAATAAAAACCCTCTCCTGTCTTTGTTGCACAGGAGAGATACCCTTCTGCTGTCAAAAAAGTAACTACCTTTTACTCAAAGAAGATTTTTAATGAGTTGATTTTTGCTTGAGTGTATTTTACACAAGTAACTGTACTTGCACTTAAGAAAAATTTCAGCAAAATAGCTGTACTTTTACATGAATACTTCATTTTAGTACTTTTTCCATCACTGAAAAAACATGCAAATTTTTATTTAGCAAGGTAAAAGACAAACATATTTAAAAGACTGAGTAACTTTATAGACTAAACAATTATTACACACTGTAAATTGTATAAGGGTATTTATGCTGATTATATATGAATGTATTGTTATTATTACTTTATTCTTATATTATTTGGTATCCTGAAAATCTTTTAACTGATTTAACTGGTATCATGAAAGAAAACGATGGTCTGATGTATCTTTACTAAAATGTTATTTTTTAAATGAAATAACTCAGAAGAAGGCTGATTTTAATTATAGAGTTCATGAAGTCTTCCTTCACACTTATTTCCTGTTTCATTTCTGTTCTGCTCAGTATTTTGTGAAAACGTTTGAGAATTTGTTTTGAGGTAAACTTCTTCAAAACCTGGAGGCGTTTCATTAACGGACAGACTTGCACTATTACAATATAAAATCTGTATAAAGTCTGCTTGTCAGAGGAATCTGACAGGTCTAATTAATTAAATATCTGATGTCCAGCTCAGTGATTTTTATTTTTTTTTGCTATCATTTTGTTTCAGTTATTAAGTGCTAAGTTGCAGCTTCACACACCATGAGCAGGACTGAGGTGATCTGCAGCTGGGTATCTATTCAGTGGTGAAGCTGCCTCATAGGAAGTATGGATCAGGCTCATTCTGAAAATAAACTGTATGCTCTTTGTCTGCTTGTTGCTGTCTGGGTGAATGACTGATTGTAACAGCTGCTAATGTGATCAGTCATTCAAATAAAAGGTTCCAGGACTGATTTATGCATTTTCAATTCCTCCACATACATCATCATAAAAAATAGAAAAACTCAAGTAAGTGTTAGTTACAGCAAAATTCTGTTCAGTTTTTAAACAACTGCAATTCTATAAACCATCACTAAAGGATAACAGTAAAATTTAAGCAAAACAAAACCAAAGACAGCAGCTAGGGTGAACAACATAACAAATCTGTTTTTGCAACATGGAGCCAAGTGAAGATGTCTCACTTTACCCTCTTTGTGGATTTTCAGCTGGCTTCCCATTTAACAATTTGAGGAATCTACAACACAAATGTTTGGGTTTCTGATTACTGTAAGAGGATTCAGTCCAACCATTTATTACCTCCAAGAAAAAAAGAAGAATGAATTCTGACTGACAAATATTGTTCATAAGTTTTTCAGCATTTTGTTTTGTAATCCATGTGTTTTATATGAGTAATAAGTGGTCTACAGAAACCTTCAGATTTATTATATAAATTGTTTTCACCGAAATTGTAAACACTGACCTACGTATAGTCAGATACTTTAAATGCTTTCAGGAGTTGCAGACCTTCTCATCTGCTCTTGGCGAAGGCGGGCAGAAGACTGGGCAAAGGAGAGCCCTCTTGCCCTGATGGGACATGTGCTGCTGGACACACTATGGATTCCTGGGGGAAGTGGAAGATAGTGTGTCTGTCTATACTGTTGGTCGAGGATGTAGAAGATGTGTACATAATTGGATTTTTGATAACAGGATTTCTGCTTTTTGGACTTGGCGGTTACCTGGCGTATCATGAAATTCGGAAGACGTCGGCAGCTGTTCGAGCCATTGTAAGGCTGCCTGGCCTGTGCAAAGAGTTGTGCCGTGAACGCTCAGACTCAGATGCTGTGTGAGCAGAGACGCAGACCGGATGCGACTCTTGTGAGTCGCAGGCCAGCTGTGGACCCTGGAACTCGCTGGCGGGATGAAATCAACCTTGGAGAAGTTATTAGCTCGGCTCGGTGGGAATGACCACATTAATTTGGCTGATTGGAATCACCATTGGGATGTATCAGTGAGACTCTAAAGCAGACAGAAAATTATTTGGTGTCGGCCTGACCTAAAACAATTTTGCTATCTGAATCTGACTCCACATGAGTCGGCCTTGGAAGGCTGGCTATCTCAAATTGTGTTGTGTAAACTAGACGCTCTGCTCCCATCGACACCTGTGGATCTGTGCCGGAGCTCTTTAGTTAAATTAGCATTGAGATTGTTGAATTAGCAGAAAC
>JAOXNZ010000166.1:18244514-18255399 GCA_028566095.1 Kryptolebias brasiliensis
AACTTTTTTTACTTCCCTGTTGTCCTGTTGGATCTTTTCAGCTAAGATACTCAAACCCTGAGTAAAAACATTGTAAATTATGACAGTGGTTCAGCTGAGTGCTTTATTGTAAACTTTTACACAGTGCCAGTTTGGCCCTCAATAATAAATAAGTTGTCTATGTAGAAAAACCCAACAGATTCTGTTGAATGTTCACTTCAACACAATCCCCCATCTTGAGCAAGGATTGGGGCAATGATGGAAAGGACAACTCAGTTTTAACAGGAAGAAGCATTTGTCAGAAATGCTTGAGAGGACAGGAAAGAGATGCTAACACAGAAAGATTGGTCCAGGTGTAGTTTCTATGGGAAGATAAAACAGAGAAGATTAAGTTTATGGCAAAAATAATTGCAAAAACAAATAGGGAGACTAAAGGCAGCAGAGTAAGGAAATGTGGTCAGTTTGTCCTCCAGCAGTCTAAGTTTATAGCAGCATAACTAAAGGGATTATCAGAATAACCCACGCCAACACTAGCTATAGGATTTATTACAAAAGAAAGTCTTAAGCTTAGTCTTAAAAACAGACAAGACAGAAATTAGAAGCTGGTTCAACAAGAGAGGAGCCTGATAACTGAAGGCTCTGCCTCCCAAAGAATAAAAAAATTATCTTTGATTCTCCAAACTGTTATTGTTTCAACTGCTGTCTGCTGCAGGTAAAATACTGACTACTCATAACTATGCCAGCGAAAACCTAGTTTAAAAAAAAATCTAAACTATCTCTTTAAAACCTCATTTACACACAACTTTATACAGTGTTTGTAGATTTTGGAACATACTGTACCACTATGGTGTTTAATGTGACTGAAAGCATTTCTTTGCTCATGGAAAAAAGCTGGTTTAACTTCATCCAGTTTAATTAAATATGCACACAAAGAACATTACTGTGCTCAAATGAAGATAAATAAATAAAGATGAGAAATATGCATGCCAAGTGCTCAGTCATATATGACAATTAAGCTGCCTAAAGGGTCTGAAAACAATAAGCAAACACACAACCACTGATTAATCAATGTTAGCTCAAAATGACTTTTCATTTTAAAATCTAATAACATAGTGATCACTCTGATAGCTATAGTTAAGCAGTCTGTCAAGTATTTTTTATTTTATTTTAGCAAACAATAGCCTGAATTTAATCTACCACAAAAAACATTTTGTTAAAACATTTTAAATTTAGATAAAGAACAGACACAAATCTAAAAAGGAAAAAATTGGAAAAATGAATTATGCAGACATAAAGAAAGTTGCAAACATACAATAATTGTGATAAATCATCTTTCTCTCTTTCTTCTCATTAACATTTCAATATTATGCGATTGTTTCGTTACACTGTACTAAATCAAAAATTATTAAAATACTCATCAGCAATTTCATCTAAGGAAAGCCACAGCCACATCTTTGTCTAATCCAAATCAGCACTTTGTAATGTTCTTTTTTTTCTGTTTTTGAGGTCAGTTCACATGCTGTTGCTCGTTCTTGCATCATGTACTTAATGCGATCCTTCATTTTTCACCTTTAAATGTCTCATGAATCAAGAACAGCTGGAGTACCTAAAGCTGGCATCGAATTGTAGATTTATTTATTTATAATAGTTTCGAAAGACAATTCATTTGGTCATTATAGACACTGAAAATCATTTGAACCTGTGTCTGCTAAATAAAGTTTAGAATAAATAAATAGTTTAAGAAATCATTCCTACTTTTCTAGAAGGAGACTTTGGGATTCTATATTTGTGTTACACTAGTAACAATAAACGTTACATCAATACATCAGAATAGTAATTTGTAATTCTGCCACAACTGAAGCATGCATTGATAAAAAAAAAATTCTCTTTCTCTTGAGTGTGTGATTGGTTGATAGGATCAGAACGACCGTTTTACCTCAACAAATGTGTCAAAATAGCCAGACTCGTTGTGGGAAAAATCCCTAACATAAAACAAAAACAATTTTCTTGTCATGAGAAGTTAAGCTCATCCTTTCCTCAACAGGAAGTAAGATTTCTGGTTAAAACCTGTCCACCCTCTCACACCTACAGACTGACACATAATTCAGAGGTTTATCTCAACTCTATCCATCACTTTAATAAGTCTTCTATAAGAATTGTGGGGTATTAGTGGTTACATGTAGATGGATTTATAATCTGATTTGATTTCTTTTGTTTTTCTTCATTGAGCTCACCCAACTCTTAATCGTAAAACTGTGAGCCACAAGGTTTAGTTACAACTTCAAAATGCTTCTGTCTTACAACTCAGTTTATTTGCTTATGTCAAAGGGTGAAAACCTAGTTGCACATTTCATTCCTATTATTATTGTTTTATTTGCATTTTTATTGCATGTGTTATAGTTATTTTAAATTGTATGCATTTTAGTCGTTTTTGTTTTCACCATTAACAATCAACCTGGCAAATGTGGCACTTGATTGTAAAAGTAGGCTTAATGAGATGGATGGTAAGTGGGACTGTGTGGACACAGGGCTTAAACGAGACTGCGACACTAAAGGTGAAGATCTACTTCCCTTCTGGGGAAGGGGCCAGAAGACAACAGAGCAGCAGCCATGGTGGAAGAGGAAGAGCAACAGATTTAGAGCTGGAGCAGTGGCAGTCGTGGCAGAGGATCAGGAGGTGGACAGAGTCCAGCGCTCTGCCAGCCCGCCAAGTGAGTTTGTTTAGAACAATTACTGCTGGCCTCTTTCTTTTCAACAGCAGAACCTCCTCCCAGGTCTGGACTTGATCCAAGCTCAACAGAGGATTAAAGGAACTGCAAGGTGCTTCTCTGTGGACTTGATTTTTATCACTAATTGCCGCAGGTGAAGGCGAGCAATATTGTTTTTGCCTGTGTGAGTGTATATGTGTTCGTTTGTCTGTATTGTTAACAAAATATTATTCTCATGAACCACTGGAATATATGAAAAACAAACAAACAAAATAATTTACTGGATGAACATCTACAACTGATTAACTTTTGGAGTCAGTCCAATTCAAGATTGCTGCCACAGCTAAGCAAATACAAAATGGCTATGGCTCAGGCAATTTTACAGATACTCAGCTCAAATTTTGTGTGCTTGTAGTGGCGACTGATCCCCAGCAGATATATTCTAGCTGATAGACTGCACAAGATCTTCATTTAAAAGTTTGACATCATCTTTGTTTTTAATGAAATAGCTCATGAACCACCGAACAATTTTTAATGAAACTTTCAAGAAATGACCACTGGATGTAGACCAACAACTGATTCATTTTTGGAGTTTGTCCTAATGATTGTTATTAACCTTATGGAGCAGAAAAGCTGAGAAAAATCCACAAGAAACACAAACAAGTAAAATGAATTTTATTTTGTTGTGAACAGGAAGTGAAGTGTCACGACATCTGAAGCAAGGAACGGAGTGGAGGTTAGTATCGTTCCCGAAGGTGAATTCAGCAGCAATGGATCTATTGATGACTCTTCTTATTACTTTTCTTTTCCAGTTTTGTTGTTTGTTTGTTTTGTAAATGCAGTGGGAGAAAAAGGCTTTCTGACAACCACCACATTAGACATTAAGTAGCTTTTTATATGAACCAAGTTCTAAACTCTATGATTTACTGGATATATTTTTTGTACAGTATGTATGTATTTATTCTACAAGGGTTTTGTTTATTTTCGATTGCTGTGTTGATAATAATTTTCTTTTCAATTTTTTTTTTTTAACTCTAAATGCATATTTATATTAGGCAAAAACAACAGCTAATTAAAATTAGCCATTAGGCTAATTTAGGTACGTTTACATTCAACTTGACTTCATGTTAAATAACTGTACATCATCAGTTTTAAATAAAATAACTCCCTAAAAAATAAATTCCTTTCTCTATTTTTTATTAAATCTGATCTGAAACAGTTTCAACTCAACAAAGATCTCATTAATCAAGAACAAAAATGAAAGCAGTGCTTCAAACTAAACAGGCAGAATAGACACAGTTCCGTGGTCCTGAAATGAAAATCAATGAGTTGCTGTTCTTCGATTTTAATCTCAAATACATGCAAATCAGGTTGGAGTACAAAGAAAATCTCTCCGTGCATTATAATATGCATTTAGCCACATCACGCAAAGCTCACTGTGCACCACATCTTTTTAGGGGGAATTCACTGAGGCTGCCAGAATATAAATCAACCAGACACTCACCAAAACACATTATGCTACCCGGTAAAAGAGCCTTCTGGATGGAATGGCTGTTTTCAATTTAAAAATATTTATTCACGATTTGTTGTTCATTTTCAGTGTGCAATGAGAAATTCACTTTGATGTTTTTCAGGGCTGGGATTTTTCCTGCTGAGGTTTTGAATATATTTTTGTCTTCTTTCCTTTAAAAGTTATGTGCACTGAGCAGACACTTGCAGCCAGAACTGCAGCACAAATGTTGATCTTTAGGTTAAATTGAGATTTGTGTGCACTATATACATTAACAAAACAAGTTGCCAAAGAGATGCCAGAAAAAAATTTGAATAAAAACAAACTTCTTGACTTAAAAGGAAAATATAGAAAAAAAGCAGAATTAGATGTATTATGGCTGCAAATGACTTTAAAATAAGGTAAAGCCATTTAGTATTTACGAAATGAGGCTTAGTGATAGAAAGTAATGTAGAAAAACAAACAGGTTTTAGTTTATAGGTTTTGAATTAAACAAACAGTAAATGTTTAAATGCATGAACAAATATATGAGTATTTTGATTAAGATAAGGACTCCAAATATTGATCTTTGTGTCTTGTATCTACTTAAATAGTAAACCTTGAGGTAAACATTCAAGGTTTACTAATGGGAGCTGACTGATTCAGTCACATTTCCTAAAGTGAAATCTTTAGCACAGGCAGGAGACGGACCAGTGTTTGACAGATTTATTTCACAAATCTTGACTCAGGAAATCAAGTAAATCAAAAAGTAAGTGAGCATTTAGCAGTGTGACATTGAAGTGTAGAGCTGGGGAGTCACAAAGCTTTTGAGACTTCCATAATCTGCATCAGACAAAGTATTACAGACTGGTGAGTATGAAGAGATTCCTGAGACACAGACCTTGGCTTAATTCATCAATCTGTTGTGTGCTACACATGATGAGTTAATAAACTGGTGATGAGTGAAAAGGAGCCCCAGGTAAGATAAGTGCTCGAGGAATGGAGTAATGAGCTGACTCATAAGCAACACACACACACACACACGACACACACACACACACACTCACAAGGGCTCATACTGACAAACTCAAGTGGCGAGCTGAGTGGGTGGAGTCTGTCTATTTGTTAAACAGCTGTTTATATCTAAAATGGCATGCACCATATACTCTACCTTAACCATAAAGGTTACACAGTGACTGACAGGGTTACAGCCTTTTACAATTTGTCCAGCAGATTTTCTTAAACCCATTTGAATTTTGTCGTAGGTGTCTCCAATCTGTTTCAAGAGCGCTATAGATGCATTTTGGCACCTGCACTGAAGCTTTCCTCTTACAGAAACCATTCAAGACAAATGTCTATGCAATCCAGCAGAATAAATCATAAATGTGTGTGCTGTGACCAAGGTGGATACAAAACAAAGTGTGCAAAAGTGGCCAACAAAATAATGTGCACGGCCAGGAAATTAGTTTTTCAAGCTATAAACACAAAAAAGTAGGCTGTGATTTTCAAAAACTGGTTGTGCAGAATGTGGCCACATGGCTTGCTAGTCACTTGGTCGCGAACAGTTGAAATTCAGAAAGACTGCAACTGAAATTCTGCCTTTTTTCTCACATTTTGAGTTGACAACTCATCTCCAACAGAGATATTACCTAAAGGCGAATACACCATAACAAGGTTGTTTTGATGCCAAACAACAGTGTAGCTCTAAATAAACAAATCCGTTAATATTCAAAAAAGGTGGGAATCCAGTATGAATTATTTAATTAACTCGACATTTATCATTTCAGCTGTTAATGACAATAAATCTTGATTGCTCTGACAATTCATCCCTGATTTAAGGTCTCCTACTACCAGCAAATATCTTATTTTCTATTTTGACCCATTATTACTCAGTGGTTCATCTACCAGCTTTCACAAAAGGATCAGACCCACAGAGAGACTAACAAAGACAGACAAAAAGCACCAAGATAAGGAAAGGTAAACAAGAGGGATGGAGGGAGAGTGAGCCACAACAGATATGGTTTCAGACATCTTTAATCTGTTTCTTGCTCAGGTCTTCGTGCCAACCAGCTTCAAGTCGACCATTACTGTGCCCCCTTCCAAATAAAAACACTGTGACCTGCCTTAACGACTATCACTTTATTGCATTTACCCCAATTAGGACAAAGTGTTTTGAAAGGCTGGTAATAGCTTGCATCAAAAGAATCTTCCAGCAACCTTGGTCTCTATAATTTGCATAAACAGCTCTCACACACTTAGAATGCACAGGCACAAATGTGTGAGTGCTGCTCATTGAATTCAGCTCAGTCTTCAACTCTGTTATAAAACACACAGAAACCCTGAAGGCGTCTCATCCTTAAATTAACACCCTGCCTGTGTAACTGAAGGCTGAACCTTCTGACAGACCTCAGTCAGTCAGACCTGCTGTAAACCCTTCTCATCTTTGACTGCTGAGCTCCCAAACCAAATGCAGCATTTATTAAGTCTGTGGATCACACCACAGTCATTCAGCTGATTATTTGCTGGGAGGAGATGGCACATCGCAGAGAGGTGGGAGGACTGGTGGCCTCCTGGTGTCAGGAAAGCATTCTCCTTAAATACAGACAATACAAAGCAGATGGTCATTGATTCTAGGAGGAGGAGAAGGGGGCAGCATCACACCTGTGTATAATTACTCGCTGACAAAAGATGATAAACACCCAGATGAAGTGGCAGAAATGAAACTGCCCATGTTGAAAGGTCATGTGACTGCAGTGCAATAATTAAATTATCCAGTCAAATGAATAACAGTGGTGTGGACGCACTGCTGGTCCCAGCAGATAGAAACTGGGTTGGAGTTGACTTCTGGGTTGATCCTACACGTGTTCAATTGAGCAGAAACTGGGGGACCTGGTTGGCCAACCTCAACATGACACAGGCAGTCCATAGACTGAGGAGGGGCATTGTGTTGTTAAAAGACTGTACCAAGGTGCTGACTCATGAGGGATAAGACATGCAGACACAGAATGTCCCTAAAGTAGCTGTGTCATCAGAGTCCACTGAGTCACTACCAGAGGTGATCTACAGTTGCATCCTGTGTTTCCCACATAATAATGCCAGGAGTAATGCTGGTGTGTTTCTCCTCAATATTGGCAAGTTTGAACCCATAATCTAACTGATGTCAGTCATCAAGACACAGTGCAGGATGACAGAGTGTTGTTAGGAGTCCAATAACTGTCTGAAAGGCAGGTACAGATGCCATAAGGTAATGTAATTCTTCATGCACAATACAACAATCCTCCAGAATCTTAAAGACATGTATGGGTGCCCTCATTGGTTCTAACATTGGGCCATTGTAACATCTGTATGCCCACATGCTGGACAATTGCATAATGCCTCAACCACAACCGTCAGGCCTCATGCAAACACACAATGTGGCCCCTATCAAACTCTGTCAAGTGCTGGTGATGCTGTCTAATGCGTCTATGAGGAATCCTCTCCTTCACTCACTGTTTTGACTGACTGTCTGATGGTCCAGCAACTACATGATACCACTATCAATTTACTTGTGATGCTACCACTTATGCCTTTTGGGGCTGGTTGTATACATACCAGCTCTTTCTTTGTTAGCTTTACAGATCATTTACATACCCAATGTTGGTCTGCATGTGGACCAAATTTCATCCAAAACAAACCATTGCTTTTAGGTACTTAATGTTTTTTGTCAGTGAGTGTACATACAAAAGGTAGCAACAGGTAGACATGGTAAGTAGACCCTATAATATATCAGTAAGAATTGCACCTGGTCTCATCACACTCTTCAGCTTGTGTAGAAAGCTCACTAGAAACTGCACAAGACTGAGGAAATCTGCCACATCAACCAAAAATCCCCATTAATTTTTGCAGGTGTGCAGTCCAAAGTGCAATCACAGAATGGTACATAAACTGTGCTGCTAAAGGCTCTTCGGCATCTGATAAAAGCTGCACCGTCTATTACTGCAGCAGCCATTCTGTCACCACAAGAACATTTACACCAGCAGGGTGATCAGGTTGACACACAACATCCTTAACACAGTACACACTCACAACACAGTCTCTTCACACTCCTGCTGTCAGGACAACTAAAGGTTTGTGAAGTCAAGGACCAAAAAACACCCACCCACAGGCCATCCTACTTCTGAACAACAAAAT
This sequence comes from Kryptolebias brasiliensis, assembly GCA_028566095.1. Classification (NCBI taxonomy): domain Eukaryota; kingdom Metazoa; phylum Chordata; class Actinopteri; order Cyprinodontiformes; family Rivulidae; genus Kryptolebias; species Kryptolebias brasiliensis. Next base: position 18,252,861 of record JAOXNZ010000166.1, read on the forward strand.
CAAGACAATCTCCTCCTTTTATCACTTCCACTAAATGTTACTGGATCTGTGGAAACAACATTCATCTGCTACTGCACTTTATGTATTCAGTTGTCCTTCACATTTATTTTTACTATTCTACACTAACTTAATTGCTGTCGTTATCATGATTTCATTGTCATAATAACCTTTGTGTAATTTGCTTTTGCTAATGTTACGACTGCTGTCGTAAGGTGTTTTATGTGTGCGTGCATCTAATGTATGTTAATCAGCATCCAGGTAACCCAGCCGCGACTGATCCAAATTAACCCATGAGCTGATGGGGATTGGCTGCCTGATAAGATGGTGCTGCATAAAGTTGGGTTGCAGAAGTGATGACGTCGGTTCCATTCTTTTGTGCATCCGAACCAGCCACACCCGACCCAATGTTCCACGTCAGCCAACTAATTACTTTGTCAATAGTTTTGTGAGGAGTTTGTAGGGGTGAGCTGCCATTTATTTTAAGATCCTGTTTTTGTTAGTCGAGGAAAATAAGCAATTGTCTTTTGTTTAATGTTATTTTTGTACATAGGTAAGTGAACTCAATAAGAAGATAATTTGCATTTTGTTTGTTTCTTTGGCCAGGGCTCACCCTGGCGTTGCTAAAACTGCATTTTGTGTATTACACAAACACGTGTAAATAAATCACACTTTTTCTGAATATCATCATCCTGTCTCTGTGGCGGCTTGAGTGCAGAAGATGAAACACCTTCATGTTATGTCCTGGCCATCCCTAAGGATTATGCTTTAACTATGTTTTGTTACATTAATATTACTTTGTGTGATAGGAGACAACAAAAACATTTTTTTTATTGCATAGTGTAAATTACTGTGTTTACATTGGGTTTAGAACATTAAATTTCAGATACATTGAAGCTTTAAATGCTTTGCAACCAGCATCTATTGGTCATCAGTTGTACTGAGCGTTGTGGCACTTCTAGTTGTTTTAATTTTCACAAAATAAAAGGGGGATTTTATAAGCAATAAAGAATGAAGAGTAAATTAATCAATGTGTGCTGATTGTAGTGACTTGTGAGCTGCATGTGATAAGCAGGACTCCACAGTGTGATGTAAACACTGCGTATTAGTCACACTGCAGTCAGAGCTACAATATGTTTGATCTTAAAATTCAGTGAAAAGCTACAAAATTTTTGTATGGATTACCATAAATCTGTGTTATTATTATTATTATTATTTTATTTTATTGTTTACTAATTATACATTCATACTGAAAGTGATCATGTCATTTTTTTGTTTTGTGTATCCTAAACTGCACACTCATTGTTGAGGCAGCTACGGTCTGTTTATCGCATGACTGACACGAAAACAGACAATCAAATACGTTCAGACTTGAATAATATTCAGCATTTCTTCCACATTAACAACAGACATTAATTTCAGGATTCATAAGCTTCTCCCTTTAAAGAGTTATACATCATTGACTTTTCTGTTAAATTAGCTGCTCGCTCCACTGTTGGAAATTTAATCACCATGACTGAAATACAAGAAAATCATTTTTGTTTTTAAATAAATTATTAATTGTTAATATTCATTTAGTTTATGATTTATGCTCATCTGCAGACTTACCGTCACCGCTCTGAAATCTTGTCCCTCACAGATGGTCTCAAACCAATCAGCTCCTTACACCACTAACATTTCCAGCCTCTCCCTCATCTTCCCTGTAATCCCACTTGATGGAACTACCTGCTCACACTCCTCACCTTTGAAATTGCATTTGTGCTGCTGCAACAGCCAAGGTCACGCAGGGACATGAGAAAAATTGTGTCCAAGTGATGATGTGAAACTGAGACAAAAGAGAGAACATTTTACTAGATTCCTAAAGTTGTCAGAGTTTGGAAAAATTAAGTCATTTAATCTTTCATTTGGATTTTCCTGGGATTAGGTGTAAAGTTACAGGCATCAGCAGAGGTTTCGTCTCATGTTCTGACCATTCAGCAGCCTCTCTGGGCTGGCGCTTCCCACAGTATGTGTTGTGATATGTATCAAGTTTACAATGCAAGTTGGATATCTTGATAATTGGCTCAAATAGTCACTAATGGACTGACTGAGTCATAATATCTAATCTGTGTGATGTCATTTACTGAATATTCTATGATTGTGTTTTAATTAATAATGAGTCGAGTTTAATGGAGTGGAATTATACGAGCTGGAAATGTTTTCATTAATGGTCAAGAAAACAAGCATGCAGCTTACTTCCAGATAACAGCATGACGGAAACAAAACGAATGTATTCAAAAGAAAATGAGTCATGTCTGCATCTCTGAATCAACCAGTACATTTCTGTAGTGCTTCTAATTTGGGCTTGACAAAAACTAAACAAATCTGTGATTTTAAAAAGTCTGAGACAATTCTAAAGGTCTTTGGCTGTATTTATGTAGCAGCTATTTTGATTGAATCTATTTTTTCACAGAGGTTTACAGACTAACTATGACTTTGTACATACATGTTTAGATAATTTCCTCATGGTAGCATGGACAAAAAAAACAAAAAATCTAGGAAT
>JAOXNZ010000166.1:18281351-18294305 GCA_028566095.1 Kryptolebias brasiliensis
AGAGTTTGAATCTATGGTTGCAACTTTTTACATTATTGGTTAAAAGTATATTAAAAGACTGGTTATCACTCAGGATAAATGCCTTTCCATCCTTTAACAATAATAGGATTTTGTTTTATATGGATAATCTGCACCCCTCGGTTTTTGGTACGGTAAACATAAGTATTTTTTATGGGTAAATACTATATACACAGTTGTAAATGGAGAAATAGCAAACCATCCTTTGCTAATTGTATTATTGATTTTAAAACGTTCCACTTAACCCTCAAAAAAATAAAATCCAGTGAAATGGCTAGAAAGATGTGTGTTGATATTTCTTCCTTTTTGCTGTTTTAATTGAAAGCTCCTGTAATTAATTACTCTCTTGTGCCTTATGATGGACTTGAAAGTTTTATTTTGTTCTTCAACAGGAGTTCTGTCTATGTGTGTGTTTGTTGTTGTCAATTTGTATCTGTTTTGTAAATTTTAAGTTTAAGCATTTAAATATATATATATTTAAAATGCTTTTTTATTTTTCTTCCTTTTAACCTTTAAACTACCAGTCTCCCTCTTATAATTTAACTTGATGTTATGATTTAATTTTTGTTCCCAAAAGGAGCTCACCACTGCAGGCACATTTATCTATATTTTCACATTCTTGTGCAAGTAAAAAGAGGCTGTAAATGCAGGGCATTTTGCAACCACAAGATGGCGACTTTTAGCTACTCATGCTCTCTGTTGCGTGCTGCCCCACCCAGGTGGAACCACACACTAATTGAAAATACATTGAACCGCATCAATATTTCACCACCAGTATTTACATAATACACTACTACAAAATATGTATTTATACTTTATTCATAAGAGGTGCAGAGAAGTTTAAAAATCCAAAAGAATACATGGACACTTAAGCAAACCCTCCCTCATACCCTTACATCAATCCTAAAAGAAAGAGGAGAAAACAAATTAAAAAATTAAAAAAATTTGTGGAACATGGACTTCATATCCAGACTGTACCAAAATTATCCATTTTATGTTTACTTACCAGTCTTGCTTTGTTTTTTTCAAGCACATCCCCAGAGCTAAAATAGAATCAGTGGGATGAAATACATCATATGACCTGGAAATAACTCTATTACTTAAGATTGTGTCAGACATTTTCACACTTGTGCTCTGAGCAAGAACCAGCTTTGTATTGTTATGCACGTTATTAACTCCACTATTGAACATTTCATTAATCTCGTGTCACCGATGACTGTATGTAAACGCGACGACAAGCACCTACAGGTCCACTGAGGATTATTTTAATGAAGGCGGCTTTACTGACCAAATCAATTAGTGCATTGTAAAGAAATTAACAACTCAGCATGGTGAGTTCAGTGCATCATAAATAAAGAACAAGTATTATATTGTCTTTTCTAAAAAGAATAAAGCCTTTATGAGGCTTTTAATTTTCTTTCTTATAATTATGGTAATATTTGGAAAACAGCAGCTTTAAGAACTGTAGATGATCAAAAGAGAAGATCACAGAGATGAGATGTTTTATGCAGGAAACATATTTAGGAATTTGATACAGAGGATGATTAAGTGACGCAATAAAACATGGTAGATGAGCTATTTGGTTGGTCCAGGTTGCACTTTAATGGCTTATAGTGAATAAGCTAATGGTCAAAATAAATAATAAAATTGCTGCAGCAGACAAACAGCAATGAATGCAAAATGAGGAGTTTAAGCACCGAGTGCTGAGATGAATTAAGATTCAGTTTGACATGTTTAAAGAATCATGAAGGAATGAAACGTGATATCCAGGTCCAGCAGTGTGCAGAATAAATATCAAGCTTAAAAAGTCCTATTAATAATAAATAAAGAACCTAAAAACATACTGACTCATGGAGAATTGATGATTACTCCAGGTGACTGGTGGTCAGAAAGACAATAAACTGGGTTGGATTAACGAGGAAGTTATAAGGTCAAGCCAAAAGCAAAGTTTTGTGCCAGCTATGAACTGAGCTAAAAATAACAAATCTGAACAGAAAGAGATACATAGATCATAAGCATCGTGCAGAATTAGTTAATTACCATGTGACATAGTGTCTCAATAACAAACATGGTTGGAAATGATGGGTTTTCTTTTGGATGTTCAGAGTTCTGCTTCTGTCAGCACCAACTTGTTTCTTAAGTACGGAATTAGAAGAATAAACATTCATTTTTGTGGCTTTCATATCAGTATATTGAGCGAGGGAGAGAAGAGAGAAGCTTTGAAGTGTTCTCAGCTTGGTGAGGATTCTTTTTGTCTCACTCTAGGTAAGAAAATAAAAGATAAATAGTTTCTTGCTTTCCTTTATTTTTACACTGTTGTGGAATTTTTTAGCTTCATAAGTATTTTGGTTTAAATAGTCCCAACAACAACTGCTCTGCATTATTCCGCTGCTCGTTGTCTTTTATGTTGCATTTATTCACTTCTTACACTTTTTTGTTCTTGTTTTGTGTTTTTATTTTTTTCCCATTTTTACAAAAAAACATATTGATTATACATTTTTGCCATTGCTCTTGGTCTGCAAGTATAAGGACCCTTTAGTTTTATAATATAATTGCTATAATAAGAAATATCAAATATTGCAACCTACCAATTCATTTAAAGTGAGGAGGTGAGTGAAAATACTTGATTTATAGGATACCAAACAAATGTTTTATGCAAGACCAGCTACTAATAAGTACTATTTGTTTTCCAGGTACTAAGACATTTTCTCATAAAAGGTGCCTGAACTGTGATCAGCGCTTCCAAATACTTGGAAAATACTTTCTATGCCTGTGTACTTTTAGTTTTTGTGACAATATTAGTTTGTTGATGCTTGTGAGTTTTGGTCAGTAGTACCCTTGTGTTATTTGCTTCCACCTATTCTATGTTGAATACATTTCTTGGTGCCTCATTATGACACATGCTTGTTATTAGATAACCTAATAGTGACACATAAGCATTAATTTTTGACTACTGTATAAAATTATGAGTGGAATCATTTGTCCTCCGGGTTGTCACCTTTGCTTTGTGGAATTATGTATCAGCTCAGTGAGAACAAACATTTCTATTGGAGGAGTATATTGAACATCAGCTATTCAAATATTAATTTGTGCACACAACCACTTTCCATAAACATTCAGAGATGTACGTGTCCTCTCCTTTTAATCCTGGCCTAACTGAAAATACTTTTTAAGAGAAATTTTTTCTGCACATTTTCAGCCAAGTTTAAATATATTCAAGACACTCAAGCAGGTGGGTTAGAAAACCTAACAGATGTAAATACTTTATTCAATATGTACAAGATACCAATAACATATGGATTTTAAATGATGGCCTTAGAGGGGTTCCTTTAACCCAGAAACACCTGGACTGTCATATTCCCTGTTAACATCAGTTTACTGTGACCACTGTGACCTCACTTATGCAAAACCTTATCTCCTTCAAAGGTCATAGTTTTTCATTTTCATACAATGTATTGTTGAAATAATTTGGAATTACTATTAACTAATTGTGTTTACAACAGAGGGATCACACTCCTAAGCCTCCCTGGTAAGGTCTATTCAGGGGTTCTGGAGAGGAGGGTCTGCTGGATAGTCAAATCTCGGATTCAGGAAGAGCAGTGTGGTTTTTATCCTGGTTGTGGAACACTGGACCAGCTCTACACCCTCAGCAGGGTCCTGGAGGGTGCGTGGGAGTTCGCCCTACCATGTAAACACAGTTTAGATGTGTTTTGTTGACTTGGAGAAGGCGTTCGACTGTGTCCCTCGGGGAATCCTGTGGGGGGTACTCCGTGAGTATGGGGTACCAGGCCCTTTGATACAGGCTGTTAGGTCCCTGTATGACCGGTGTCAGAGCTTGGTCGGCAGTAAGTCGGGCTCATTTCCGGTGAGAGTTGGACTCCACCAAGGTTGCCCTTTGTCACAGATTTTGTTCATAACTTTTATGGACAGAATTTCTAGGCGCAGCCAAGGTGTTGAGGGGATCAGTTTTGGTGCCCTTAGGATCGCGTCTCTGCTTTTTGCAGATGATCCTACTGGCTTCATCAGATCGTGATCTACAGCTTTCACTGGAGCGGTTCACAGCCGAGTGTGAAGCAGCTGGGATGAGGATCAGTGCCTCCAAGTCCGAGACCATGGTCTTGAGCCGGAAAAGGGTAGAGTGCTTTCTCCGGGTCGGAGAAGGGGTCTTGTCCCAAGTGGAGGAGTTTAAGTATCTCGGGGTCTTGTTCACAAATGAGGGAAAAATGAAGTGGGAGATTGATAGGCGGATTGATGCAGCGTCTCCAGTGAAGCGGGTGCTGTACCTATCTGTTGTGGTGAAGAGAGAGCTGAGCCAAAAGGCAAAGCTCTCGATTTATCGGTCGAGCTACGTTCCTACCCTCATCTATGGTCATGAGCTTTGGGTAGTGACCGAAAGAACGAGGTTGCAAATACAAGTGGCCAAAATGAGTTTTCTCCGCAGGGTGTCTGGTCTCTCCCTTAGAGATAGGGTGAGAAGCTCGTTCATCCGGGAGGGGCTCAGAGTTGAGCCGCTGCTTCTCCATGTCAAGAGGAGCCAGTTGAGGTGGCTTGGGCATCTGATTAGGATGCCTCCTGGACGCCTCCCTGGTGAGGTGTTCCGGGCATCTCCCACCGAAGGAGACCCAGAGGAAGACCCAGGACACAATGGAGGGACTCTTTCTCGGCTGGCCTGGAAACGCCTTGGGATTCCCCCAGAGGAGCTGGCCCAAGTGGCTGGGGAGAGGGAAGTCTGGGTCTCCCTGCTTAGGCTGCTGCCCCCGCGACCCAATCCCGGATAAGTGTAAGAAATTGGATGGATGGATGGATAATTGTGTTTACTTGCACGTATTGTCACATTAACACATTTTCCATGATGCTGTGTGTATCAAGCAGATTGTTCTTATCATGCATTTTGTAGTGTGTTCAAATTTCCATGTAAAATATTATTGATCATTTCTAGTAAATCTGGCATGCATACATTGCTTCTGACAACTTGTGACTTTTATTGTCTGAATTTATGAAGTTTGGGCAGGAAGAACAATGACTGGTTAGCGCTGAAAGACAAATGTCAATAAGAGCAAAGAGCAGGTGGATCAGGGTACATCATTTTCTTACAATTTGATCAAAATAAAGCATGCTTCATGAATACCTAGTATTAATAAGCTTTAAAAGAAAAAGAGAACCAGTCAAAAGATGGTTTATTTAAAAGATTTTTCAATATTGAGGTTTTTAAAGTGATAGTTCAGATCTTTTGAAGTGGGGTTTTGAACAGTTAATATCTTACCTGTTGTAGCTAAATCTTTGAATTGACACTATCCATCCATCCATCCATCCATTTTCTTTACCTGCTTTTCCATTCCGGGTCGCGGGGAGCCGGTGCCTATCTACAGCAGTCACTGTGCGAGAGGCACTATTTGAAGTTATATAATCTCACAAAACAAGGTAACTGAAGGCCTGAAGACCCAAATGCAGACTCTTAAGACAAATAACTTGCAAAACACCCTTTATTTCACAGATCAGACTGAACCCAAATAGTTGTAATGTAGCAGTGAAGAGATGACGACAACATGAGGACAGAACAAGACAAAAAAACTGAGGTTACATATACATATGGGAGAGGATCATGAACATAAAGAACAGGTGTGTTACACTTAAATAACAGGTGTGATATGAAGCCAAAGGAGACAAGAGAACAGATACTACCAAATAACACAGGATGAAAAAGAGGGACAACAGAACAGAAGTGATAAACAACAATAAATCCCAGAACAAAATGTATTCTTGAACCCAGAAAACTAGGAACTTTGAAATTTACAGTAGATTAGCTGTGATTGGTTAATAGCTGATTATGTATACATACCATTAGCATTTTGTTGAGTGAATAACATTATAAGAGCAGTGCAACAAGTCACCAAGGCTGTCATGGCCATAAAATTTTACCTGATAATAACTGCTGGGATTTTTCCATTTCTAAACCACTATATTTGCTTTTATACCAGTGGCATTTGTCTCACCCATTTTTTTCCTCCCAAATAAGTCACATAAGTCTCTTCCAAGGATTTGGACCTTTCTTAAATCATAATGTTTTAAATAATGACTTTAGAGCTCTAAACAAGTTAACTATTTTGAGCAGACAGTATTTCCCTTTGAAGTGAGCTAAATTCTTGTGAAATTTATGAGAATATAATCACATGTAATTATGTCCAGCAAGGCTTCAAGCTTTGTTTATGCCATGTTATTTGTGGACCAATCATCACTGCATACTGCCAACTGTCGTTGCCAACAGTCAACACTGATGCTGCCCATTTAGCAGCTGCGTTAGACTGGTGGTGACTCATAGAAAGCCTAATACAAATACACCCAAGCTTAAGGTTATTGCTTTATTTGTTAATTTCTTTAAGTTATCAATACTCTGCTGAAAAGGCACACAAACTCACATGCAGAATCATGGAGGCAGCACTTCCTTAATTATAAATACAGCTGTCTGCAGCTGCCAGATATGAGGTTGGGTCTACATATGCTGTTATGCGTTGACCATATCCCTACTTGTTACAGAGATATGGCTATAAAGTTAACATAAAGTTATTATAAAATTACATTTTTTATCAGAACTTATTTACAGTCCTATAAACAGTGAGGAATAGGTAATAAGTAACATAATAAATAAACAACTAGAACAGTGAGTTGTTTTGGGGGCCGTAATCCTGAGGCTGCAGGTTTGAGCTCTGGTTGCATCAAGAAGGGCGTCTGGCGTGAAACAATTGTCAAATCTTTCATGTGAGTTCGCTCACTGTGATGACCCCTGTGGACGAAAGCAGCCAGAAAAAAAAAAGAAAAAAGGAAAAAAGAGTGAGTTTGTTTGGAAGTAAGCCTCAAGTAACTTTTTGGCTTCCGGAGTTCAGCTAAATATTGACAACACACTGTGACCTCTCTGCCATCTCACATGTATTATCTTGTTTATGATTTGTACACACAGAGAGTCTGTCTGGAGAGCTGGATTTGAAGAAAGGAGGTAATTATGGGAAGGACAAAAGCCCCTGCTCTTTTTTCTTTGGGTGCGAGTGCCCTTTTCAAAGGGCAAATCAAAACCTTTTTACTTATTTGTTGGTGGAATATGTCATTTAAAGAAAAAAACATTTTGAACAAGACCTAACTTGTTTCACCTCATACTTAAGGTAAATCCTTAACGGTAAAGCATTAATTTCAGAATGATCTAAGCACACAGAAAACAGAGAACCAAGCCAGAACTCAAAACTAGGTGGTTTGTTTTGAAAAGTTTAAAAAATAAATCTTTTTTCTGCCTCATTTCAGTGTTACTTGTCTGGTTTAACAAATCAAAAATCTGATAATTATAGTTCTGTGTGGTTGTGACACATAATGCTTTTTTTTACATTTCACTTGCTTAATCCAGACTTTCAGACTCTTGAGTTTGAAATAAACAAAAACTAAATGTTCCCGAGCTCTCTTACTCCCAACTAAACCACTTGTCCTTGGTCAAAAAGAAACCTTGGTCTGAAATTGAATTGTCATGCATTTTTAGCATTTTAGTGTCTGAAACAGTAGGTTGTTTCTATAGTTAGAGTTTGGGATGAAAATATCCTTCACATCTTTTCATTTAACATCTGACTGGCACTGATAACACTGGAAGTTGGAGGTCTTAGCATCAAATGAATGGAATCTCTTATAACTTGCTTGTGTGCGGATATAATCTGACATTAACCAAACTGACTGTAATTTTAGCCACAAGAAGATCAATAAATCATCACTGCATGAACCCACAACTGCTGTTTAACTGAATGTAGATACAGTATATCATGTAAAGTTCTTTGGTGCACACTGTAACCAAATCTATAGTTGAACTGTACAATCCTATAAAACTGTGAGCTTTGGTTTGAACTTTTTGGTCTTAAACTGTCCCAAATGACCTCAGCAGGTCTCTTTCAGTGTGAAGGGATCAGCTGCATGAAAAGGTCATTCTCCTCGCTCTTCACACAGTGTGAAGAAAGTTGCCCTGCAGAGAAGCTTGACCCCAAACAGCTGGATCTACACTTTTTCAGTAAGCGCTCAGAGACTGGACATGCAGGGGCTAAAGCTGGTGATGGGAGCATAGATGAGGATATTCTGCAGCATCACTGAACACATATCCACTTTGAGCTCTGTAAGATTGAACATCTTCAGGACGGCTGTTTTGTGTGTCATCATGTGATTTTATTCAAACCGTTTAGCTTTAATGGAAAATGACAGCAAAGCATTAAAAATATTAGCTGCAGTGACTCATTTTTTCATCCTAAAATTACTGTTATTTGAGGTGCAGAGTAAAACATGTTCATCACATTTTCATAAAAGAAAAAAAAGTCAAAGATAAGGAAGGGTTCTGTTATTTGAAACAGAAAGACAGGATTTAAGTAAAAGACTGATTTGTCCCAATTTGTCAGCTGTTGTTGTAGAAAGACAAAACAAACCAGAAAACAACTGCAGAAGATATATTTGATGTCATTGCAACAGAATGATTTATGACAATTCTAAAGTTGATGTAGTCAGAGTCAAAATGTTTCTTTCAGCAGTTTCTTCTCTTCTAATCAACAACAAAAAAAAAACTAAAAAAGAAAAGAGTATATGTAGACTATTTAACCCTACTTCTGCTTTGTTCAGTGTTTTGAGTTGTTTTTATTAGAATTGTATACTTAGACTCTGTTTCAATAGGTAAATAATTCACAGGCACCAAATCTGACACACATCTGCTACACTGTGTGGGGTTTGTCCTGTAACCGATGGGTTGCTGGTTCGAATGCCCGCTCCATCTATCTCTGCTGTTGTGTCCTTGGGCAAAACGCTTCACCTGCCTTGCTTATGGTGGTGGTCAGAAGGCCTGGTGGTGCCGATTGAGTGGCAGTCTCACTTCTGTCAGTCTGCTCCAGGGCAGCTGTGGCTACAATGTAGCTTACTGCCATCAGTGTGTGAATGGGTGGACGACTGATTGTAGTGTGAAGCACTTTGGAGTCCTTGGACTAGATAAAGCGCTATACAAGTGCAGGCCATTTCGCACTTGTTATTGTATGAATCTCTGGGATGAAAAAAAAACCCAGTCCTCTCATCTGGAAAAATTAAAATTTACTTCATCTGAACATCTGTGAGATTAAACACACATTTGAAGAATCCTCTGCCAAGTCACAAATTTGATTGTTTTTTTTTTCTTTTTGGTAATGACCAGATAACTTGCCAAGCTGCTTCTAACATCATCTTATTTGTGTGAGACCACGAACAAAACAGCAGCAGTCATCGAGTTCAACCGCAGAATTGCTTCTGAGCCATTAAGATGTAAGTGGTGGCTGATGTCCGCCATAGATAAAAACACAGCAAGAAGTCAAACCGACAAAGGAAACTATAGATATGTGAAAAACAAGACACACTGACTCAGCCTTCAAGTCATCATAGTTCAGTTCTGCACCTACTTTATCCTTTTTATAGATCATCAAAATGTGCCACTAAAAGGAAGATGTAGTTCTAAAAGACATGCAACCAACTGGAGAGTTGAGTCACTTTAGTTTCCACATGGATTCTCACGCATTTATGACCTAGACTTTATGCATTTTGGGAGTTTACACTAGCGTTACTCACATAGCTTTTTCTGCTGCATAAAGAGTGCTGCTGTATGAGTAAAATAACGCTTTTCTGTGGAGGAAAAAGTCAACAAAGTCAACAAAGTCTTACAGTTGGAGGAAATAACTTAATGGTTTCATTGCTTTAGTCACCTGCAGCTCTAGATGACATTTAATTTTCCTTTGGGTAAAAACATGATCACTGCTTCTGAATATTTTATTTGTATTATCTGAGATAATCAGCTGCTGGCTGTGATATTTACCTTACATTCGCTGTACAGTAGTTTTTAATCTATCTGCAGTCATGGAACACTGCCTCTCTCCTAACATGTCAAAGTCATTAAACACTTTGTTCAGTCTGTCTTGTTTTTGGGTCTCACTCCAACCCTGCAGAAAGGATTTCTTGCAGGAACATCTACAACTGATAAACCTTTGGACTCAATTCAAGATGGTTGCCACAGCGACTCAACCTTGGCAAATACAAAAATGTCAATAACTCAGTCAGTTTTACAGACATCGATCTATATCTTCTGACAGAATGCACCACATCTGTTTAAAATTTTGCTATTAACTATGTATGTCTGTTAGCAAAATATCTCATGAACCACTGGATAGATTTTAATAAAACTGAAGGAAATAATTATTTGATTTACCCCTACAGTTGATTATTATTTGAAGCCAATTTGATTAAAGATGGCCGCCACAGATAGCTGAACATAAAGACACAAATGGCAATAATTTAGTCAGTCTTACAGGTATTCTCCTAAAATTTGACCTACGTGTAGCTGAGAGTTATTCACAACACGTATTTGAAGTGCTTGTTATCGTGCAAGATTTTTGCCTGAAACTTGAGCATGAACTGTTGGAGTCAGCCATGTTTGTCTGTTAGCATGTCTCATGAACGAACCACTGGACTGATTTTATTGAAACTCTCAGAAAGTAAGCATGCACATATACAGTTTATTATGGAGTCAACTTGATTAAGGATGGCTGCCACAGCTGATCAACCTTGGCAAACACAAAAATGGCTATAACTCAGTCAATTTTACATATATTGTGCTAAAACGTTTGTGTGGTAGTAGCTAAGCATCATCCCCAACATGTACTCTGAGCCCTAGCAGATTACACAAGATGTTTTAATAAAACATTGTCATGCAAAGTCCCAGGTAATATGTACTCCTTGAAACAAAGGCTTGTTTTATTACATTAGAGACTGCTGAGAGAGAGAGCGCTTGTTGTTTAAAAAAAGATATTTGGAGACACATTTGACCAATAAGGACATTCATACAATGAAAAGATATTCTTCTGTCACAGGAGATGATATATTTTTTTTAAATCAAACTATTTCTCGGATAAGCTTTCATGCTCATTAGTGTCAGTCTGCTTGAATTATTCTCTCATCTTGGAATGATATGGCATGGCAACTTGTGCTGAAGTTCATTCGAAAAGTTTGAAAATTACTTTTCCTTCACCTTGTTATTTCCTCTTGACCCAGAAACTAAATTTATTCTGGGAATCTCTGAAGGATGTTCAAGTATATCTTTTTCAGACAGTAAATCTCTCTTGAAAGGTGGCCAGTAAAACCCAGATACATGCCAGACTTTTCAGAAATTAGAAGACTGGATGTATTAAGGAGATTTTTTTTTTTTTTAGAAAATAAATGAGCAGACTGTCCGCAGGAGGGTATGTTGGCCACACAATAACTAGACATTTCTTTTTTGGGGAAGGGGGGGGCAATGATGCTATGAGCCATGTTGAAAGCAGCAATAGCAGCAGCAGCAGCATTGTTTCACATTCGGTTTTGGATTTGATTTGATTTATGACAGCTGTCACCACTGCCACCCCCACAAACTGCTGCAATGGGACATGTATATACAACATATTACAAACTAAATCATTTTAAAAAGACAAACTTGTGTGACATGGAAACAAACTGAAGAAATTTCCAATTTTCCATCTAAACCTAAAGTGAGGAATGCAGACAAAAAAAAAAAAACTTTAGAAGAACTACTCTTGTCGCTCTTAACGATTCATTAAAAATACTGCCTGAATAAAAGGTATTTAGTAAAAGGGTAGTGGTAACTTTTTGTGTCTTTTATTTATTTACTTAGTTAACACATTTTTGTCTTTTTTATGACAGTTTTGTTGCATTTGAATTAAATCATGCCTTATTTTGAAATGTATGCCTTGTTAGGTGCATACTTTTCCACTCGTTCATTTGTATTACTGCTTAATGTGTGAAACCAAAGTTTTGGTTCTATAGTTCAGTCTCCTAAGAATTTTGTCATTACATATCTGAAAATCAAAGCAAAATCACAATTACTGTACAGGAGTGCAGTGGTTAAACTCTATAGCCCCACAACACTTCCCAACCTTTCTGTGTGGAGTTTACATGTTCTCCTCGTGCCCTTGTGGGTTTTTTCCAGGTGCTCCGGTGTCCTCCCACAGACCAAAACTTGCATGTTAGGTTGACTGGTAACTCAACAGGAATGGTTGTTTGTCTCATTTGTCTATATGTGTCTTTTTGATGGACTTGCAACCTGTCCAGGATGTCCCCTGCGTCTCACACAGTGACTGCTGGAGATAGGCACCAGCTCCCCCGCAACCAGGAAAGGAAAAAGTGGATTAGGAAAATGGATGGATGTACACATAAGGGAAAGCTGACAGGTGTCTCAGCCACCATGTTGCATTTATGTCAAACAAAAGTAATACTTTAACTTAGCCTAGACATCTTTATTAACCTTATTGATATATTAATTATTCTAAACCTTAGGGAATACAGCACCAATATCAAACAACAACAACATTATCTATACAGTCAAACAGTGAACTATATGGTTAAAGAAGATGAGAAAAATGTTTTTCACAAGAAGCTACTGGGATTCAGATAAAGTGAGATGTCAGAGCAACAGCCACCCTTCATTCATTATACTAATTGTTTGTTGCACAATAAAGCTGATGCTCAAAAAGTGGTGAGGATGATTGGGAAAACTAATTCATGCCTTAGCCTCCTGAGCCTGCTGAGCTTTTTGGATACAGGTGTGTGACTGGCAACAATTTACATTATATGTATATGTATATGTAAAAATAAAAACCAGGAGTTATATAAAAAATGTATTGATAACATCCTTCAATCATTTTGAAGATTACTGTAAATTTACAATATTCCACACACAACAGGCTTCCTTGTTGTTTCTAAAACTCCAGACCCTAAAACTTAACAAGCAGTTAGACTTCATCTAATAATATTGCACCACTGACATCAAAGTAAACTCTACACATGTCAGGTTTTTGGTTTGTGTAATGTCTGTTGTTGTCATGCCACCGTCCTGTCAGGTTTTGTGTCTAAGCTCTGTTT
>JAOXNZ010000166.1:18299194-18311972 GCA_028566095.1 Kryptolebias brasiliensis
CTTAAAAAATAAAGGCGGTAAGATCATTCAGAAATAATATGATATATTATATTAAAACTCTGTTCTACAAAATAGACTTATTATGGAGTTATTTCACTACTGAGTTAATAAAATTTTGCATGATTAAATTATAATTTTAATAGGGTTTAATGCAATCTACTGACTGCCAATCGAGTTCTTGCCCCCTGGCTGCATGCACATCCAGCAACGATTGTGTGCAAGAAACCCATTTGTTGGGAAGTTAGAGACTTTAAAGGTCCAAAGTAATTAGAAGTAAATTGGTAAATGTTGTTAACGTGGCACTTTCTCTGTGAATAAAATAAATCTGCACTGAATAAAAGCCTTAATTGCAATAATATCCATTAATGTTTAACATCTAAAATATGGCTGTAGTGCAAAAACATTTGACCAACGTGAGTACATTTTGTACTTTCTTCAAAATGAATGAATAGCAGCACTCAGAGAAATGGAATATGATTTACCCAGTACAATCAGTAATTAGTGTGCAGTCAATAAGAATACTTCAAAATGGATTAAGTTTTTATGGTGCTCAAAATAAATCTTTCATGCTGTTCTGAAAAACATTTGTAAATAAGCACTAGAATAAGGGAATTAAATTCTCATACAACATGCTCTTATAAATATTGGCTTAATAAACTAAACAGGAGGTGGTGTTTGCTAGAAAGCATCATAACTGTTGTAATAACAGATATGGAAATCATCACCTAATATAAAAAACTTATTCAAGAAGGAAAAGGTACCTAAAAAATATCACTGTATTAGGCCACACCAATGACTGACGAGCAAGGCTTGGGTCAACTTTGTATGTCCTCAAACACTTAGGAAAAGAAAAAGAAAAAAACACAGACAGGCACAAGTTTTAACCACAACATGAGCTTTTTTAACCAACCTGCTGTCAGATTAGACGTGAAACAGTCATTGCCTGAAAGGCTTTTACCAACAAGTCCTGAAAAGTTTGGTCAGCCCCTCCTGAAGAGAGGCTACAAAAGAAATGTATCACAGGAGAAACACAAAATAAAATAAAAAAAAAAGTACTGCTCCTGTAGTCACCGGGAGGGAACAGCACAAAATTCTTCATCCTCTTCCTGGTGCTTTGTCACCTATTTACACCAAAAAACAGGAGGTAGAGAGTTCCCTGGGGACTCTGAGTGGCTGCTGCATGCTATCAGTCCTCAGAGGCAAAGAGGGGGGCCTCAGATCTGTGTGTGGTGGTGTGTGTGTCCAGGTGGTGTGTAGGGAGGCGGTGCGGGGTTGGGTTTGATTCCTCGGCTCTTCATGTAGGAGATAAACTGGTCAGGGATTTCTGCTAGCACGTCTTTGGCGAGCCGCGCCATGCTCAACACATGGTTACCCGTTCGGTCCATGTAATCTCTGAAAGGAACAAACTAAAAACAACAAACATTAAAAAATCATTTTGGATTGTTTGATCGCTTATTATATCTCATATTCATATAGAATTCCCTTTAACTATTGCTCAGTTAGAAATGTTTCATCGTTACATTGTTTAGTATCAGTGTTAATTCAAACAGCATCTTATTTCTTTGGTCAAAAAAATTTTTCAGTAATTCAATCTGTGTAATGTCTAGTTTGAGGTATTTTGATGTGTTGCACATTTGGTACATTTGTATTATTGTTGATCTTCCTTCACATGCATAAATGAGTAAAGTTGTATGCAGACACTGGTTTAATTAAAACAACAATAATACAAATCTGCTCCCTCAATTTGGTTAAACTGTACACACAGATTTATAGTAACATTGGTGTCTATAAGCAGCAGGTGTTGTGTTTACTTGTTTTTGGTGTGAACGAGGAAACACAACACCAGAAATGAAAGGATGATTTAAGAATAGTCTACAAATTACACCATTCAGCTGTAATATTCACTGACATCAATAGTTTTTGTCTGTAGTGTCACCAAAATCATGTCAGACATTTAAGAATCGTGCATTTATGGCTCCTTTTAACGTAATTCCAACAGTTATATTAGAAACATGCACGTTTGTATGATTTTGGTGAATTTTTATCTTTGTGTTACTTTTTTGAAGACTCTTGAAGTTTAGTTCCAGACAGTCTTCAGAGTAAACAACTAGATGACTCTATGAAAATAATCATGTCATGAGAAACTGACATTAATGTAAGGGTTTATAAAGTAATATTTGCATGGACAGCTATGAAATGCTTGAGACTGGAGTTGTTTTAGGACGGGAGCAATCCATTTTTGGGCTTGGCCTCGTTCAGTCTAACTGTTAGCTTGTGTGTTTGGTCAAAACAAGTTAGAGTTTCTTTGAACTGAGATCATTCAAGGAGATATTAATTGTTCATAACCTTTCTACAGAACCCCACTTAAAGAAGTTGATGGGTGGAGGAGTAGAGGCAACACTAGGAAATGGGATTCGGTATAAAGGTAGCATCTCTCTGGGCTGTAACTGATGGTGAATGGTTGGTTATTGAGTCTCCAGAATGTCTCAAAGCATTCAGTTGTTCTCAGTTTCCTCACATGAGTCTCAGAGGCTCGACGTCTTGATGCTTGAGTTTTTGAACATGTTCAAAAGGTTTGTATGACAAAGTTTCTCCCAAAATAGTCTCAGAGTTATGGGTGTCTCAAAGTATTCTGAATTTTGTCATCTCAAGAGCGCTAGAGCTAGTTTTTGACACCTGCTTGGGAGTTCTCTTCCTCTAGTCTCCAACAATTGCAGCCCAGTGAGATACCACCTCAAGTGCAACAAATGAGTTTATAAGAGTTTGATGAAGCACTTCAAATTTTTTGTTTTGCATTGTTTGTCACAGCACAAAGGAATTATTCAAGAAAACTGCATAGAAAAGGTGTTAAGCTACACAAATCAAAATGGTAACTCATTATTTATTTATCCAGTATTATAAAGTTGAAAATATTCATTACTTAAATCTTAAGCTTTGATTCATTAGATGGAGGCAGATGTCAGCTCACTGTAGTTGAAAGAGTTGACTGGTGTTTTAAGTGAGACACAACAGGTTCTTTGAATAATGAATCATGAAACATTTTCCGTGTTTGTACCAAACTGAATTCACAGAAACCTGTTTATATGTCCTCATCTGCCACAACAGACAGGCAGTGGTTTGACATATTTCACATCAGTAAATGTTAAGTGCAAACAGAAAGATTTGGTCCAAGACAAGAAAAAGTGTTTACTACTTCAGCACAATGAAAAGTACACTAGAGAAAGGAGAAAAGTCCACGTTTTTAAATGTCACGACTCTACGTCTGCAGGGAATACAGTCATAGGATCTTTCACACTCTGAAGGACAGTCACCTGAACAATATCTCTCTCTGCAAGTTTCCCTCGGGATGAGATCCTGATGTCATCACCATCCAGTTCCACCATAGCTGGAAAACACAAGTGGCATGCACACACACACACACACACACACACACACACACCCAGAGTGTTAAAACTTTTTAAAAACAGCTGCCTTACTGACACAAGCAAGGCTGATACAAAGCTCATGTAGAGGTTTAGGTGTCAGAGTAGTCAGCGTTATTTGTTTTAGCATTGCCGTACAGTCTTCATTGCCCGTCTAATCGACTAATAAGTCCTTTAGTATAGACTGTAATTTAGAATCATCAGCACTAAACACTACAAACCCAGTGATTAACCTCAGCCATTTCTTCTACAATTATGCCTGCATCCACCCTCGCATCATCTTCCCTCCTGACTTTGATGGGTTTGAACTGTAATTTTCCTTTTGAATGAATGTCAACAAGGTTAGTTTTGACTGTAACAATAAAAAAAGAGGATTGTTTTGTTATTTTAATTTTTTTTAAAGTATGACAGGCCTTTTTAAAATAAAAACAGAAACATGCAGACTTAGAGTATACTAGAAGTGTGCAGTGGTTTGTTTGTTTTTCTGCTTGAATTTTCTGAGTTTTCTATTTTTGCTTTATTCTGGTCATTTTAAATCCCCAACCCTTAAAAAAAATACACAAGCTAAAGATTGTGTGAAGACTCTGAAAACTTATAGGTGAATAAAAATGAGCATCTTCTTCTTCTGTTTTAGTTTTTGTGGATGCCTCACAGATGCTCTCAGCGGTGTCAACATATTTATCTAGTCTTCAGAAGGCTGGCAAATTATAAGTTATTACGCAGATTTACAGCTTTGTTCTGCAACAAGCTGTAGTCTTTTTCTTTTCCACTTTTGAAACATTGCTGTTCTCTCGTCGATGGAAAGATGAGCCAAGATTAAAAGCTGCGTTTGCAAATAACAGCTTGATAAACCTCCAACTAAGCAATAATATAAATGGTATAAAAATTTCACAAACTAGCACAATCAGTTACATGAAATATGCATCTGTTAGTTAGAAGATAAAATAATTGTACCATCAAATTCAGCCTGACCCACTCCAACTATGATGATGGACATGGGAAGCTTGGCAGCCTGTGAAGAAATAAAAATATGAGAAAATGAAGAAAAGAACAATCCTTTTAATCAAAGGAAACAGTAAAGAATTTACATTTCTTTTATTCCAAAGTTTGATCTGTTATCTGCTGATCCATATAATTTACAACCTCACTAAAGTTGTCTATCAATATTTTAGTAACCTTTGATTTAGAGAAGGAATAGATGAGAGTGAGGGGAGCAAGTTAGTTAAAGAGGTTGACACAGTGAGATGCTCTGCTGAACTTATTTCAGTCTCCGCTTGCTTTTCTAGATATTTTACAGACGTCAATTTATGTTTTTCTCTTATGAAAGCAGCCCTATCACTTATCTGGGGTCAGCAGTCTGAATGGAAGTTATCACACTCTGGCTTTAACTCACTGCCAACAGTAACAATGTCACCTGAAATGCAGGTACAGCATTAGTTTTGTTGCCGGAGCTGTTTTAATAGCTGCACAACCAATCCAATTGCAAGTTATTCACATAAACCATTAACTAAAAAATATTAGGATTTTATCTCACAATTCAAAATCTGTCAGGGCAAAAGGCTGAGCCATATGTTGAAGAAACCACGAGAGGCTGGTTGAGATATCCACATGGAGGAAAAACCTGGGGACTAATCTGGTGGCAGCTTGATAAGGAGGTTCTAACATAACAGCAGATGGAGGAGCCAGGAGAAGAAGGAGGGGAGGAGGTGCCAGCTTCAGTGAGTACAGCATCCATCCTCACTTACCCACCCAGCTACCCCTAAACTCCATCACAAGTCAAAAGACACTACACTTAACCTCCCAGCTCTGGAAAATAACGTCCCCAAACACACAAAACCTCAATGGAAAATTAAAGAACTGAAACAGCAAAGAAAACCAACAACTTGGAACATTATTTTATGATACAGTATACTGAAACTTTATGAAATAACACTGTGATTGTGTAGCACAAATATCAAGAAATCAAACTTTATAAAGTAGAGTTCAGAGGGTAGAGTGTAACACTAAGTGCTTTGGAGCAAACAAAAACAACCTGGAGTTTTAGCGTTACATCTGAAAGCAGCAATCTTAAAGCCCAAACATACTCAGTATTGTACATATGTAAATGACAATGTTTGAAAAAGTTATTTTAGACATTTCCCCAAAAAAGCAAAATATAAAGAATTCATCTTGTCTAAACTATAAATGTCTGTACAAGAGGTGTGGCAAAGAACTACTGAGATAAAAAAATATGTTAGGAGCACCAAGAGAAAAGTCAAAAGAGGCCAAAATCAGAAGGTTAGATTATTTGTCCTGTTAGAGTTCTGTCTTCAGAGTCATTATCAGTGCTGCTGTCTGAGCCACAGCACTGCTGTGTTAGTTTCTAGACATAATTTAAATAGCTTGGGAGCCAGCCATCTTCTAGTCTTTAACATGCAGAACATTAAAACGAGTGTGTTCATTTGCTAAACAACACAACCTTTATACAACATTTCTGCAGGGGAACTGTTCAGACTGATGCCACCATGAATGCAAAAGCTGATGTCCAGTGCAATAAAATTCCTTGATTCTTTTTTTTATTTCAAGTGCATTTTAATTTCTGGCACAAAAGAAATGTCCAGTGGCAAATCAGACAACCTCCTGTTGCCACAGGGATGAAAGCATTTCCATTAACTTGTTCTCTGCAAAATTACAGCCCATCAGTGTGATTAACAGTGTTTAACACACACTGCTGCCAGTACTTATGGTCCAACACACTCATACTCACAGACTTCCACGCTTTTGTGCAAGAGCTGTAGACTGACACCCACACAGAATGTCAAATGGTTATAAATAACTTGTCAATTTTCTATGACCCACTTTAGCCTTTTTAACTTTTTCAAAGTCAGATGTCATCTATGTGTGTGCTTTTATGGGTGCTTGTTCTCTGCACAAATTCACACAGAAACAGATTTGTTTCTTCGTGAACTGATTCTGACATCCACACAGAGTGATAACCTCAAGCCATCATTCTTTAGCTTAGTGTGTGTGTGCTTAAAGAAAGACTGATGACAGATATGTAAATGTTTTATTGCTTTTTAACCAATTATCAGTTAAAGGTTTATGCAATTATTCCCTTATTTTAGTTTGAACACTTTAACCTTAAATTATTCTGATCATATTGCTGTTATAGCTCACGGTGCCCATTTTCTGCCAAGGTAAACAAAATAATTGATCTTAAAGTCTACACCAAAGTAGTCTGTTATGTTTAGTGACAAGTTAAAATAGGTAAATAAAAAATTACATTAGGTTTTGTGACCACAATTAACTGCTGTCACTAATGACTTTTCTTGGTTAAACTATAACTGCTTGGATAAATTCAACTCAGTAATATAACATTATAAAATATTTGTTTTAAGCTTAGACTGCTCACAAAGAAATAAGTTAAATGAGCATGATGTCCTAACATCTAAAGTTTTAAAATTACATGTTGGAACCATGAAAACCAACAAGCTTTGTCTTCACTGATGGTTGTGTGTAAACACATCTTTCTAATTTATTTCACACATATTGGTCAGACCATCCTGCCTGGTTACCAGAGCAAAGGGAACATGCTGATGTCTCTACATGCTGCACTCATAAATGGTTTCATGGCAACTGAAATCTCAGTTTCTGTTTTTAGACTGAGAAATTAAAAGTACACACCAAGAAAAGCCTTATTACCTGGAATTCCAGGTAATGTCCAAAAGAAAGGAAAAATTAGAAAAGGGATCTAAAAGTAAATATTCTATTTTTTTGTCCCAGACATCTATGACTTCTATGTGGAATCATATTGAGGAAACAGCTTTTTTTCTGTTTTTATCTTCTTTCTCTAAAACTAAAACATGCTCAAAGTCACAAAATAAGTCTTTGAGATTTTTTGAGTATTTAAATCTCTAAAAGTTTTACCACATTTTCTTAACATTTTTCTTTACACCAGATGAAACATAAAATAGTTTTAAGAACAATTTACATGATTGTTTTTTTAAATATTGCTTTACTATTTTAAAACTTTGTCATTTTGCTCATTTCCCAGAGAAAATGCTGAATTTAAACAACTTTAATCTTAAAATTTTCATAGTTGTTCATATTAGGTCTATGTTATAGACCATCAAATCATAGTATTTGATGCATGTAACTGTAATGTAAAATTGACAGTAACATGAATGTTTAAAAACACCATTCACATTAACAGTTTTAAAATATTTGAGACTGGAGCTACTTTAAAATGCCAGCAATCCACTTTGTTTTTTCCCCCCGCTCAGATTAGTTTGTCGATCTGGTCAGAATTAAACTTTGTTTCTCCAAAGTGAGACTGGTCAAAGAGTTAAAAAAAATTAATTGGTCAAAGAGCAAATATATTAATTGTTCATAACATTTTTACGTAACCTTTAAATGTAAATGTCTCTGAAGCAAGGAAGCAGCAAAAAACAAAGGAAGTAGATAAAAAGAGTGTACAAAAACAAATGTCTTTGACTTTAAATCACATAAGAAGTCAATTATAATATCTGAGGCAGAGTTTTATGGCACTGCAACCAAAAACAGATAGCTACAGTTGTACTGTGCAGAAAAGTAAACAGAACAGGATTATATGACAGACATCGGAAACAAAACGCAGCCACCGCCTCGTCACTGATTAATTACTGATTTCTAAACCAGGCTTTGTTTTAAAACTGAGCATCTGTTTAGCCATTCAATTCGTTGTGAAACATCAGTATATGTCTCCCTTTAGCTTTTCCTTTAAAAGAGGTACAACAAAAAAAATGCATTGATCTACCAGAGGACAAAGTGAACCAAAGTAAAAAAGGATTTGAAATTAAGTGCTGTTGACGGGTCCCTGCTCTTAGATAAAGCTCTAAGTACACACAGATAACAAAGGAAGAAGAGAAGTGAAAAACATAAGAGCAGCTGAGGATTTTGTTACCGACTGAATGTGGCGACTGAAGTATGGAGAGACAAAATGAGGACCAAGAGATTTAGATCTTTTTGTGAAATGTGCAGAGAGAGAGAGAGAGAGAGTCTTTTTATTTGTGAGTGAGAGAATCTATGGTTTCAAAGAGAGAAAGATGAGAGTTGAGGAGGAGGAGGAGGTTGCTGGGTGATGGAAGAGTGGAAATCTGCAGAGTGGCAGAATCGGTTCTGACTGATAAACATTTTGTTTTGCTGCATTTGCATGAACATGTCTGCCACACGTTTACCCATAAACCAAGCCCCATTACTGTCCAAATGTTGCAGAGCTTTGAGCAAATTAAGGCTCCCAGATTCTTGGAATCTGTTTCTCAGGTATTCATTGAAGGAATCGCTTGTAAAATCTCAGCACTGTGTCCTCCCTCACCCTGCGGAGAGTGAAGCAGCGGAAGCAGCAAGCATCAGTAAGAGTCCAGGACTGCAGGCAGTGAGACAGAGCAGCAGGCAAGATCTTAAAAGGAAGGTGTGGCTGTTCTAAGGTTTTGACTAACAGTCGCAAATTCCCTTTAAATCCAGTCTGCTGGGTGTTCTGTGCCCGCGGCAGGCTGAGGAGGAGGAGGAGGAGGAAGAAGAGCAGAGAAAAGACAGAGAGACCAAAGAAACAGAAAGGGTGCCATCTGCTTTTTACAGCTACAAGAAAAAAAATGAAGTGAGGACAAGTTTCAGGAAAAAAACACTCTGGGGAATAAATCATTGTTTTGTGCTTTTGTTTTATGGAGGCAGTGAGATCTTTCAAACTGCAGTATTAATTAAGAAATTTTGATAGTTCTGAAATTAGAAAATGCAAAGCACTAATGCAAAACTTCCATTGCTTTGAATAACACTGTTCTGAGAAGCCGAGAGTTTGGTGATTATTGCAGAACATCTGTTGTTATCACACGGCTCCCCCTGTGTGTGGACTAGTGTGACATCTGCAAAAAACCGTAGGAATCCCCAACTAATAAGGACCTTAATTATACTGTTTACCTGTGCTGAACAAAATATCCTAAAATAAATATGTAATGAATAAACAAGACATAATTAACATTTTCCAAAACTAGTTGGGTAAACATGGTGGACTAAAATGAAAACATACATTTTATATTTTAGTATCAACTGCTTTTTCCACTTGTATGTGGATTCAACCTTAAGCTTTTTTAAAACGTGAAAAACATCTTACCTAGTAATAAATGTGCACAATGATTTGTCACTTCATAAACATCCAAATCTGTTTGCTTTTAGATTTGACTGAAAACACTTGTGCCCTGCACACTAATTACAAAATTAAATCTCACTACTACTACACAACTGTTTTGTTACTATAGTAAAGCCACAAGCAACCAAATACAGTTAACAAAAACAAAGCACATTACAACTACTAGGAGGGCTAATGACTTATGCTATGATCAGCAAAATGTTTTCTGTAGATTCTGGTATTTATTAGTCATAAACTAAATTGATATACTGTATAAACATAGCTTTGTAAAAAGATTTTTTCTAATTCTTTATTGTTCTTAATGACCAGCAAGGAGTGACTGGATGGGGAAAAAGAAAAACTGATCAAATGAGCAAACAAAACAAACTCAAGCTTCTCATTTGGTTTGTTGATTCAGCGAAGCTCAGGTTTCTGGTCTCTATCACTAATTTAAATTCTACAATTCAACATGATGGTAATTTTCTAAATTATAGTCCCATTACTGCCAAATGGAGTTGGCTAACTTCTGATTGAATGTGATGCTGTATTGATTTGTGCAGTTTTCTTAGATTAGCAGTCACATCCACTGTGTGCTCCATGTTAAATAGGTTTTAACTGGGCTGCAAGTGCTGGATACAGGTTGGAAACCTAAAATTGTGTGAAAATAGCAAGAAAAATAGGCAGAGTTTTAACTGCGGGCTCACTGAATTCTGAGTTTTGGTACCAGTAAAAGGCATGGTGGTGCTTTGCACAGTCTATTTTTGAAAATCAAAAATTGTGCCATAAGGTTTAATAATTGTTCTTAAAGATAATAATAATACTGGAAATTATTTTTTCTTATTTTTCTTATTTGTTTTGGGGGTTTCTGTATACAGTACATGTAACCCCTCCACCACAAACCACTTTTGAGTTCAAGAGTGTCTTGTTTTAAGTATTTACAAACAAAAAAAAGACATTACTACATAATGCAGAAAAATACTTTCTCCCATACTTACATTAACAATGGCTTCTTTGGTCTGGGCCATGTCTGAAATGACGCCGTCTGTGATGATGAGGAGGATGAAGTACTGGGAGCCATCCTGCACTGCCGCAGCATATCTGCACACATGAATACAATCAAACATTTGATGATGCTGTAGTATGTTTATTAAACATAAACAAGCCTGACACAAAGATTTATGGAAACAATAAACGTGGAAGATTAATTCATGACACAAACATCTCTTAGCACAGAAAATTCAATAAATAAATGTTCTGGTGCATTTCATTTTTACATTTCAACTTCATAAAGTGCCTCAATAAAATACCCTTATTATTTAGACAGAACAATTTAAAAACAAGTTTATCATCATCTGATTTACAAGTTGTTTTTTAAAAATATCTCTTCCTATATGAGCTTATCAGCTCCAATAGTAAATTTTTTCGTCCCATGTTTTTTCACAGCAATGTTTTGTTTCATTGCTTTAAAAGTATGACTCTATCTATGAGAAAGACACTTTTAATTACAGCAGAGCACTAGTGGAATCAGATGAAGGATGGTTTGGTTAAGCTTGAACAATCATTAGGATTAGACAGTTCACACTGTTTTCTGTTTGCCGTTTTTGTATTGTCAGTGTCAAAGTATGACTACAGATTATTTAGACATGTTCCATTAAGAAGCACATCACAACCTGTTTATTGTGTTATGCTGGACAGATACAGCTTATAAGACACAAAGAAATCAAAGATAGTAGTAATAGACATGATTTAGTTTAATTTGTTTTTATGAATTCCTTGTTTTAATCTCTGGAAAGGAGAAAATATTTGTGTTTAGGTAAAAAAAAAAGCCTATTTATAAACTTCCTGACTAAGAAAAGAGCGTTTTTTAGTTAGTTTTTGTGAAAAAAAAAGGAGATTTTGTTTATCACCTGGCAACATGGTTCACTATTGGAGCAAAATTGGTTGGCCCGTATAACTGTACCGTCTTCAGACTTTGATGGTACGCCTCTAAGATGCCTTCAATACCATTGCAGTAAGGATTTTCCATGTTTCCGTTCTGAAAATGATGGAAACAAAATGCAATTATATGATTCTGATGGAAACATTTCTTAAGAAGATCCATAAATGTGATAAATCAAAGCCGTATTTAACATTAAAATGTAATCATCAATTTAAAATATTGAAATGGAGGTGGCCAAATAATATGCATTAATCATCAATGGTGTAATGAAGGTTCACCAGTGGGAACTCGTGAGACACCCGCCCATCAGGAGGCAGTTTGGCTCCGAAGCCTAAAGCTGGAAACATCTTGTCACTGTCATAGTCCTGAATGATCTCCCCCACAGCCTTCAGGGCCATGGCGTAGGCGTTCAGCTGGTACGGGTTCATGTAGTGCAGTGAAGTGGACTGGGAGGGATTACCTGTTGACATATTTATCAATCAATAGGTCATCAGAAATGATATGAAAATCTCACATATTACCGACAGTGGTGAAAAGTTGTGTTTGCTGCAGCCACTGATCCCAATTAAAATGATTCTTGTCAATCAATAATAACATTAATAGTAATGTTCTGACCCTGAGCCTCTCTGTGAGCTCGCCTGCACACCATGGGATCACTTAATGTTAACAGCCCACTTGGGGTGTTTTGAATGTATTAGAAAAAATGTTGCACTCAGTTAAATTGTAGGTGACAAAACAATAAAACAGGTCAGGCTGTGTAGCAACAAAATGTAATAAAAGTACTTTTAACCTATGGGAAACAACAAAACATTCATCACCATGTCCAACATCATAATTAGAAATTTTAAGGCAGCAAAAATAAATATTCTTCTTGTCATTCCAAGCTTTATTTGCTTGTGTTTTTCTGACTCCTACCACCTTAATTCTTGTATATTTACTGCTATTTACCTTGATTGCCGTGGCAGATTTACCACCAAAACCTTTTTTATTGATTTCTGATGGAGGTTGACAAAAAGCAAACCTCTTATTTCTTTTAGAGGCTGTATTTCCCAAAATTCAAACAGTGTAAATTAACTGAATAGCAATGTATTATTCTGAATGATGGGTTCAAAACCAAATGGGTTTTTTTCTGCGTTATTTGATTTCACTCAGTTTCATTGTTACATCATTTTAAATTAACAGATTTGATCAGTTAATTTTCCACAATTTTATGAATTATTTTTTGAAAATTACAAATTGATCTTATTATTCATCTCTATTTCATGAATGAAAAAGTAT
>JAOXNZ010000166.1:18312700-18326232 GCA_028566095.1 Kryptolebias brasiliensis
CACAGAGAAAATTCACTCTTTAAAATTATAGTTCAGATTTTTAAAAGTGGGTTTCAGTGGATAGGTAGTGAATAATTAACATCTTACCTGGTATAGATAGCTCTTGGAGCAAATTCAATTTGGAGAAATAGTTTATTTCTGACTGGACTGTTGAGCTAACAGCTAGTCCGAGCAGGACCAAGAACAAAGTGAATTGCTGTTGTCTTAAAACAACTCTGTGTAATGTAAAACAGACAGCTGTGTGAAGGTTTATAAAAGTGTTTCTATGAACTGTTTTTGAGACTGGAGTTGTTTTAGGATGGCAGCAATCCACTTTGAGCTTGGCCCCACTCAGACTAGCTGCTCTTCATCAATATGAGTTTAACTTTGTACCTTGAATAAAATGCATGTATTGAGTGTACTAATAAAGCATTTAAAAGGAAGATCTTCCCAGAGAAGGCTTTAACATATTGGACATATTATGTGTACAGTTTGTGTGGCTATACTGCCTTTTTGTGTTTGTGTGATTGATTTAGAAAGTGGACATGCCACAGTCAAAGAGTACAGCTACAGTATCTTTTCTTGCCCTTCTCTCCAAACACACTGTTCGTATCACTCACCATTAGATGCTGTGAAATCGATGGCCACGGTGAAATTGATCTGCGTCCTGGAAGAGAATTGAATAGGAGCGCATTTTTAAAAAGTAACTACAGAGACCAGCCAGCCATTACAACGTGCCAAATCTCATGAAATCTGTCTGCTCTCACACAAACAATCTGTGACACAACATGAAATATTTCTCTTTAAAACGTTTGAAAATCATCAAACACATCACAAAATACAGGGGTAATCACTCTGCCACAATGACTGTGTTAAGACAAAAAGGTCTCAATCAGTTATCAAATAAGATTCAGGAGATTATATGATTTATATCTGAGACAGGGGGTCCCTCTGAGATGCAGAGCCAGGTAACAAGCAATTAGACTGATGGAGCACTTAAGAGCAAATCATAATCCAATTTCCCCATGCTGATGAAGCTTTCCTCTCCTCTCGCTAAGTTACGACAGCAATATGAAGGCTTAAGGGGCTCAAACGACAGCCTCTCATTATCTCTGAAAGTCACCAGAGAAATGAACGTTTGAATGATAGTAAAATGAACAAGTTAAAGATCCACATTAACCTTTCAGCTTGGTGTGGGGACAGAGAATATGACCCAGCCTGAGCATGCTAACCTAAGCATTAATTAAACTTTATTTGATTAATTCAAAAGGAATTTTTTTTTTATGTATTACCACATCTGAACAAAAAACGCAGGTAGCCTTTTTTCCCCACTCTTTGTTTCTTCTATTATTTCCAACTGTATTTCGAGCTAAAGGTCAAACTACAAAAATACTCTTTTTGTTGACCTTTTTTGGTCTTAAATTGATCCTTTTTGACACTTGGTAGGAGATATTCCTGTTGTAATGATTGGAGTTATTTTTCTGTATTTTATCTTATGTTGTCACTCTTGTGTTCTGGTCGTCTTTGTTATGTGTTCTCATGTGCTTCCCTGTCACCATTCACCTGCTCTCAGTTCAGTAGCGCTCCACTCAGCCTGCCACGCCCATCTACACCTGTCTCTAGTTACAAATCAGTCACCTGTGTGCACTTCCTTATTATCCTCTGCCTATATAATCTGGTCTTTGTCATTCATTACTGGCTGGTTCATTCACTCTGCTCAGATGTTCATGCCCTTGTGTTTTTCCTCGCCACAGTCAAGTTTTTTGCTCCTCATTTACCTCACCTGCCTGTAAGTTTTTTTTGTTGCTTAGATTTTGTTGCCACGTCAGCCTTTTGTTTTTCGGTTTCTTTTTGTTAATAAATTAGTTTTCTTTTTATACCATAGAGTCTGCATGTTGGGATCGCCTCACTCAACCGTAGCACCTGTTTTTATCTAACTGGATTCCGTCTGCCTTTTTGTCTTGTTCTAACATAATTACAAGTATATTTATTTTTTGTCTTAAAAGATAAATTTAAATTAACTGTTAATAGAATTTCTATGATCAGGCATGTAGCCCTTTTATTTTAAAAATACCGCTTTATCTTTATTAAAATTCAATGCGGGTAGAGGGAAGTGTAACTCAAATCTTTAAACTGACAAGAAGGCTCTAAACTACGATCAATAAAAAGAAATGTCTCCATTACATTTCAAACATATTCACGTTCTTACCCCTGAACTGTGTCTGTGCTGCAGAGTTTGAGAATGAGAAAAATCAACAGCCCGGTGACACTTCATTTCACCACAAACTATCCACAGCTTTGGAGTTATTTGAATAGACAAATTATACTTGTACCTTCATGATTACACTCCTTGTCGTAACATGTAAATGCCAGCAGCATTAATTTTCATCACAATAAACGAAATCAACACAGAAACACATAACAGAAAAGAGCTGCACCAGCTGGTGGAAGACAAAAAGATTCACTAGTAGTGGTTGACATTTATTCATTTCTAAAGACCAAGAACCTCTGCACTGCAAATGTTTAACTCTTGTCCAGTAAGTGCCGGGGTAATCTCAGGTGGCAGACTGATGAGGATGATATATATCTTTTCTTTTTTAACTGAGGTCACTAAATCTCGAGGTTATTCTATCATAAATCAGCCAAAGGGAAGAACTGTCAGCAAAATCTGTCACACTTGTCAGCTTTGCCACAGAACATAAAACCCTCTGACAGCCTACCTGCTGTGATGAGACAGCAGAGATCAGAGCCTGCCTGGAAAGCCACACTTCACCTGAGAAATACTTGATAAGCAAAGATCCACCTCCAGTGCTGAAACCAACCCGCGGTCTAAGGGCTTCCAGTGAAGACAGTTTACCTTTAACTCATTTAAGCATCTATTGTTGGTACTTTAAATGTGTGTGTGTGTGGGGGGGGGGGGTCAAATTCAGTAAACTTTCTACAGTATGAGTATGTCTATCAGCTCCCTGACACTCATAACAGAAAATCTATAAATGAACCTCGTGTTTGAACACAACTAATTCTCCAGAGAATTCCTAGTGAACATGCAGATTGCTGCTTTATGCTCTCTTCTATTTGTCTACGTCATTTTTTTTACCCGATAGTTTTAATGTGTATTCATGTACTACAAAAATAAAAATGGCCAAAATTACAAGTACAATGTCTTCTCATAATTTGACCAAAACATATTGATTCCTGCAGGATACATTGCACAGTGCCGAAGATTTCCCCTTGAATGTTTCTAACAGTGAGAGTGCATCTAAAGCAAAGATTTCCCTGTTCTTTGTTGCCTGTGTGGAGAAAAAACATGAAAATAGTCTTCAAGTAAATTTCTTCATATTGTCTGCTTTTCCTGCATAAACACAGCTGGGAAGAAAGCCTATTTGATGGTTTCTTTAAGCGTGCAAATTGTTATTCCCGCTCACCCTCCTTTGATGTAATCTAAGAAGGTGAATTCTGACTCAACAGAGAATGAGAGCAGGGTCACCTGGAAGTTGAAGAGAAAGAGAAAAAAATGATTACTCAATTGGTATTGATGTTTTCCTGCTAATACGCCCTACACATCCACGTACTGACCTAATTCAGCACTTCACTGTCTCACATGGTGAAAGAATGAACGCAAACTGCTTTTTGGATGATTGAAATATTTGCAATGCCAGAGGACAGGTTTGAAGAGAAGATGAGATGCATTTATATGCATTACCTGCTCCTGCTGACACTGTTGGGAAAGCTGAAAATTGGTATCTCAAATGGTCATTGCTGTCACTCAGCTCACTGATGTCTTTGGAGTTTGTCAGTTTTCATTCTTTTTTTGTCCTGCTTCTATGTTTTGCAGGACCAGTTTTTTTTATTTCTAACTAAATTACAAACAGTTTGCCATCAAGTTCATTTTCCCTGTTGAATCAACCAATGTCACCAATACCATACTGTCCAGTAATATCTAAAAACACATAAGAAAGGTAATGTATCTCAGAACTACTTCATCAACAACAATTATTTATTTTCTTGTTGCTAACTGTTTCAAATAACTGATAATTGACTAAATAATGAGGAAATCCAATTTCCAATATTCAAAACATAAGAATTTAAAAAGGAGGTCTAATAAACAACAAATATTAATAATAATTTCTGTTGAAAATGTTTAAATTGACCTTTCAAGTTAAATTCTTGAGCCGTACTCACCGTTCCTGAGTTGACATATTTCTTTTTCTTCATTTTCTTTTTTGTATTAATCACCTGAAAAAAAATAAACAGCATGAGCTACAGGTAAGGTGAAAACTCTAGTTAATATGGGATATACTATTTCAGGAAATACATTTTAACTTGAAATAGAGAGAAAGCACAGGTCTATTAATGAGGGCTGCATTCCATTTAGAAGACATTCTGCTTGTTAGCATTTTTTACAGAACAACCATCATGCAGAGCTGCAGAAGTGGAGTACAAACCTCAGTCTTATACCTGTCCTTCCCCTTCTCTTAAAACTAGTCATAATAACTAGTTTTGCTCTAAAGGTTTTTGTCTTTTTATGTGTTAAACCCTTTTGCTGCAATTGGGTCAAAATGACCCATAAGGTCTCAGTCTTAAAACTGAGGCAAAGTGGGTCGTTTTGACCCAAGAGCAACAGGAGAGTTTATTGCTAATTGGTCTTCAAATAACCATAAAACATAAATAATCATATAATTCCAAATCAACAGCAACGTAATGGGTTATAAACTAACATTTGCATGAACTGGTATGAAATGTTTGAGAATTAAGTTGTTTTTAGCAACCTGCTTTGGTCTTGGCTTTACTTGCGCTAACTGTCAGTCCAGTTATTTCTTCAAAACTGAGGTCATTCAGAGAGTGATTTACTCCACTTCAAACACATCATATATGTCAATCACTTGCATGTTAAACATATGCATGTTTAAAATGCTGGTAGATGGAGAAAAATTGAACATTCAAACCTGATTCTCAGATTATAATTAATTGATGGGTGAGACAGGACCTAATGGGCAAGGCTAACATTTACTAGCATTTTAGGGGCTCAGAACAAGAAAGAAATGCCAATCCAGATACCAAAGATGTCTCAGCTCATTACCTCAATTCTCAATGGCTTCGAGGCATGAAAGTGACAGGCCCTAATTTAACACGGAGGGATGGCAATTTGTCTGACACACCGAACAATCTGCTGATGCAAAAACTAAAGGGCCTTTCAGTCTCCCTGGGAGGTAGAGAGGAATCAACAGTAGAGTATAATGGAGCTGACATCTAAAAGACAGGTATTTGTCCTTCGCTGAAGGCCACCAAACCACAAGGGCATGAAGACATTGACATCTCCTCTATTTTTGGGAAGATTATGACTTTCAGCTGCCACTCACACATTTTGATTCTTTAAAACAAAAAAGGATTTTAAATTTAGACTGAAGAGCCACAATCTTAGGCCTGTTGCATTTTTCAAGACATTAATAAATTGTGTTAAGCACAACATAAATAGTGATTTGGATAAATATACTTTTGATCCCTGAGATTTAATCTTGGATTCTAGAGAGAGCTGTTCCACTCTGGTAATTCAAATTCCAAATAAATCCCTAAATTGTTCCCCTATTAATCCTGTTTCATTTTGCTGCTAATAGATCAATTTCTATGCGTGTCAGCATACCAGTGATGACAGCAATAAAATAAATCTAAAATATGGGTGAGAGAGATGTTTAAAATTGCTTGGGGAAGGTGGGGAGACTTGTTTGAAAGCTGAAATGTACAAATAATCTAAAAATAAAAACCCAAAACAGGCTGTTTGAAATATTTTTTTCAATATGTTGGCGGTTTTGACAGTTTTATGAAAGTACTGATATATGCTGAAGAAGTAGAAAATATTCATGGAGAGGAAAGAACTCAAAGTGGGTGGAAAACTGAGCAACACAGATGTCAACAACGGCAATGCCATCTACATCAAAAACCAAACCCAGAACTCTGCCACACTGGGACTCCATGTTTCAGGAGTCATCAGACATACTACTGAATTGCGAGAACACTGGAAGGACTCACCTCGTACACATTGAACTGACTCTGTCCTCGAGCTAGCTCTCGGTAGCTGGTCGTGAAATCCCCAATGAAGTCGTGGCTGGGGAGCGAAGACAAGTGAATACAAACAAAGGGTGGAAACAACAAGGATAGGTTTAGGGGAAAAAAAAGGATTTCTGACAAGTTGCAAAGTTTTCTAGGATAAATGTTTATGACAAATGTTACCTTGTGATTTGTATGTATGGCTATAACTGTATGGATCGGTTGTCTCTGATTTAACTTGCTAGAATTTGTATGCAAACATTATATCTTGGCAGACACACTCACCTGCCATCCCGATCCCAGTCGTACACCTCCACCTTGATTGTTCTGTGGAAACAAAACAATCAAATCAGAACAAACACGACGAAGAAAACATTTTTTTTTGCTAACATGAATGAGTTACTGCAGAGCATATTTAGTGGCTTGATTTTGAATCAGGACTTGGGACCTGTCCAGGGTGTACCCAGCCTCTCGTACAGTGGATGGATGAATTTTGGACAGTATTTGATGACTATTCTCAGCTGTTGTGTAGAAGCAATTTGCTTTTTAACTTTTAAGCCTACAAGAATGAGAAGTCTAATAAAATAGTTCACAGATTTGAAAACAAACAGCAAAAAGGAATATATATATATATATATATATATGTGTGTGTGTGTGTGTGTTTTATAAATGTTTTTCTTGTCCTACTTTTTTTCCAAATGGACGATTCTACTTCCCTTCTAAGCTTAGGTCCTCTACCAAAGGCCTGGGATATTAAGGTGGAATGTTTTGTTCCAGTACCCAATTTCTCATCACATGTCCTGCTTCCCCAAAATCTGATGCAGACCTTGTTAATCCAGGTGACATTTGAGCCAACCAGGAATTGTTTCTAGGTTTAGCTCATTACAAAGTCAAAGTTTTTTTGAGGTTAGCAGCACCGGGTTTAAATTCCTGACTTTCCCTATAAAAGTTATGTTAGATTGTTTGCTATGGGTTTTTTTTAAGTTCCATTGTTCAGTCCAGACATGTTCATTTTAGGTAATAAGGCATCCTACTGTATTAACTCCAGCTGGTATGTTTAAGCACATTGTTTCAAAAAGAAACAAATTATGAGAAGAAATTCTGAAGACTTTCACATTTTTCCCACTACGAGGCCAAAAGCATACTCTCAGCCTCTAATCTTATTGAGGCTTTCTAATGAACACAAACTAGAGACATCAGTTAAAACCGGGAGATATATTGAAATCATCAGTTCATTTTCATATTCTGTTAGAACACACACTTGGATCGTTGCCACAGTTAGAAGAAGGCTGAGCAGCAGGGTGCAATCTCAAAGAGGAAAAAAGTTAGTTTAAATAAAACTCTCAATGCAATTGTAACCCTTGAAACTGCAACACATGTTTACTTCCAACAGTCAAAGCATCTGATAAAAAAAGAGACATACTGACAACATTTTACACAAATGCAGCAGAAAGTGTTCACGAAGAAGAAGAAAAAAACTTTCCATGGTACTTTTACTCCAGAGTCACATTGATCGCACTCCCTATGCCTCGCTCTTATCTCCCCTTTTCCGTCTTACACAAGCACTGACACCTTCCAGATCCAAAGAAACCAGAATCAACTGATACAACATAAAAGCTTTTATGTGACTGAGAAGCCTGATATAAGCCCAACTTCCTCGCTACCATCTGGCCCAGGCTGCTTCACAGTGAAGGTATGTTCCTTTGTGGCTGCGAGAAGGAGAAATTATGCTTGTCATCTTGGTGGTAGATACATGGACCTTCTGCTTAGGAAAAGAAAGTGAAATGCATATTAAAAGATACAGCAGAAATGAAGTGAAAGACAGAGAAAAGATAAAGTAATTCATCCTGCCACCAGTCTGAATACAGGATCAAATCTACAGCAAGAATTGCCAATTAACTGTACTCTGTGATATTTTAATAAAGGACCTGGAAATTGTCATTGTGCCAGCTCTAGACATTTGTCAAATTTTCTTTAATCTCTGTACCTTAAATTACAGAAGTGTAAAAGACCTTCAGTGCTGAGTTCCTTAAGTGGCTCTTCAGATTGTAGAACAATATACACTCCAAAACTAATCTGATACAAATAACCTCAACTGCTTTCCTCTGACATCTTTAATGATAATGACTTCTGTGGAATCAAAGATACAATTGTTCTTCTCCAAGATGTCTGTGACTTTACTTGCTGGAACAGCAGTAGTTATTTGAATAGCACAAGTAATTGAGAAAGCTTTGATGCATTTTGTGCTGAACCACTTACACTCATGGTAAACATTATTTCAGGCGGTGTTGAGGATAAACCTTTAAATAGATGGAGAACATACTCTTTCCTCTATACGCGAGCTGCTGAGGAGAATGTACAGTTCCCACTTCTTTTGTTTTTCTTCACACCCACTCGTCTTCTTTCTCTTGACTAACTCATCAGTAACACCTCCTTTGACAATTTGGATTTTTTTTATCTTCTTCTGTAAGGCTGCAAATATTCTAACTGTTGGGTGCAGTCTTCTTGCTCTTGTTTCTTTTCTTTTTCCTATGTCTTGCACTTCGTCTGACCAAGCTCATCCACTCTGCTTTTGTTTTTGTTTTTTTAAATTGCTCAAAAATCAGACACTTGCTGCCAAGAGGGATTAATCTGGGTATTTTCACAATATGTCTGACTGAGCCAATCTGTCACCAGCAAAACAAAGTTGAACATGGATGGTTTCTTGACTGTGTTGAAAGGCTTTAAAAGGCTACCAACTAATCTGGTTAAAATATGCAACACCAGTAGCCCCAGGCAAAATTCAAAATTTAAATTTTCATTTGTTGTTTCTTGTCTGAAACACTTTCTGTAGGACAGAAGAGACGTAGTCATGCATGAAAGTGTCAACCCAGAGTTTACTGACAAACAGCTGTATGGCAATTTTTATCTTTAAATGTATATGTGGAGTTGATACAATCATTTTACAACCTTTAAAAAAGTTTATTTTCTGCACAAAGATTCTAACTGTCTGATTTTAGTCTTGAAAATCTGGGACAGTCACTATCTTAAAAAAAAAAGGAAATAAATATCACAGAGTGACTAATAATTACCTAATGTCAAACTCAGTGTGTATTTTTTTGTTGTTTATGTAAGCCACCAATTGTAGCAATATGATAAACTTGAGAGGTTTGTCTTTTCACTTAGACCTGCTTTAAACACCACAGTTTGTACCCACATGCTAACTCCCCAACTCTAAAAATACCTATGAAGAAATCCATAGTCATAAGCCTTTTTTAACAAAATGTATCCATTATGTAGTCCTTAAGCAGCCTCTGGCTCAATAACTGAGCCATCCTGTGACCTGTGACAATAGGGACTTTCACTAACACTTTCAAGCCAAAAGTGAGATGCTTTCTGGCCATCTCGTGTGATTTCTGAATGGGGGGGGGGGTCAAAGCCAACCCCCTGCTGTTGTGTTTTTGGTCCATCAAGCGAGGTAGTAACAGAGCCGTAACAGTTGACATGTGAAAAGGTAAAACTGAGTTTGTGGCAATGACATGATCTTTGCAACCAGCTGGCTGCAGGATTTAAAAGCCTAAATAACATCAAACAGTTTCATTACAGAGGAGAAGTTGAATGAAGATACACAACAACTTTGTATTTAGGATTAGGTTAACCACAAATTGGATTGCTAAATTGAGTTCATCTGCCATGTTTTAAAAATGGTAAGAGGAAAACATCCATTCCACATTTAATGTGTAGTGCTTCATATAAATGCAGCTTTGTTCTACACCTCTTTTGGGATTATGAGGCTTGCTTCATTTCTGAAAGCTTACCCTACTGTGAACCAAAGGAGTTATGGCGTAGATGTGCAGTGCTACATAAAATGTGAGTCTTTCATCTCCCATTCTAAATCTTGTGGCTGGCTGGCCACACAGCTTATTCATCATCATTATATCAAACTCTCGAACTGGGATGCTAGCTTACCCTTACTTATATTGGCTGTTTCGGCTCTGTGACCACCTCCTTTTGTCCCCCAGAGGTGTAACAGAGGTGGGTTAACTTCAACCCCCCATACTATTTGTCTGTCATATATGTAAATCACAGACAGATGGGAAGTATTTTGTGAAAAGGGCTAAATTTGCCCTGTGAACTCTATGTTAGATAGCTCTGTTTTGTAGCTGATATACATACAGTAGATGTGTTTAAAATTTAAAAAGGAAATTAAAAAATAAAATTTAAAAAATTGCCATTTCACAGCTCACTCTCCCCCTTATAGCGACTGTGCAAGTACCTGTTTTGTCAGGCATCCTAACTTAAATTATTTGTATCAGGAAGAAAAAAATCATGATCAGGGTATTCAAAAGCACTAGTTTGTGAAAACAGAAAATTATGCAATACATAAAAGTTTTATGCCATTTTGGTTTTAATAAATTTCACATAAAATCAACAGTTTCAAGATAAAACAGGAAGAAAAGAAAACTATTTGTTTTGCAATTATCCGGGCTAAAAGTCTTTTTGAAAGAATTTCACAGAATATGTCTAAAGTGCATGTCTTTCATTCAGTAATTTAACAAATGTGAAAGACCCACGAGAGTTCAAAATGAATCTCACATTTAAAACCTATAACAGCAAATGGCACTTTAGTGCAATACTATTTTGTGCCTACCAGTACTTGTTTGCCTGGTTTTTCAGTAAAAGTCATGCAGTCCGTGAGAAGGATGCAGAGACACTGTTTTTTCTTCCTTTTTTCATTTAAAGAAATCAGTTGGGAGACAAACACTTTGGAAATCTTAAGTGCCCTTTTTCTGAACTTGCTCCAGTTTTTCCTTTTGCTCTTTGGTGTCACTAATGAAAGGAACACAACCAAAGTGAAGTCCAGCTCTGATTAAAGCACGGTAACCCAGCACTGGGTCATCCAGTAACATACGATGCAGGCAGGTATTAAGTGGACTGAGGTGCCTTGATGCACTCTCCAGCATGTGCTGGAACAGGACTGAGAGGAAGTAGAATAATTCGCAAGTCCAACATGCAGTCAGACCCCACTATCTAGGAAGATTAAAAGCTTGACGAAAACCTCAGTGTTTTATGAATTATTTCTAAGCAGTTTTAGATGGTCTTACAGATGTCTTGTTGAGAAGGAGAATCTGCAAAAGAGCTGTTGTGATCTGGGATGCAGGATTAATTAGGTCAAATTACATCACCCTTACCAATAGCCCTACTACTAAACCTAACCATACTGATTCGCTCTTAATTTAAGTAGCAAGGGGTATTGGTTAAAGTATTCCACAAGGAAATGAAATGCCTTTTTAACAAGCCAATATGCCATTAACTGTTGCCTATTCCTTTCATATAAACAGATGCAAAGCTGATATGCCCATACCTATATGTCATATCAGAGACATATATGTAAATATGTAAATACATTATTTACCCAGCAGCAAACTATTGTTTATTTAGACATACTCAAAATGTAATACTAAATGTAATACACAGAAACACCAAACTAGACATCACAGTGATTATGACCAGGCATGGACTGGTTTCCAGTGTTGTGCCAAATTCTTCTGCTGAGATGTGTTTCTCCTGCAGCTCCACCCTGTCAGCTAAAGAAGCAATTGTTCTGTGTAAACTCACACCCATGGTTACGTGCTTGTGTCATGAAAGAACTATGTAAACCTTTAAAATCAAACAGCAGGTCTCAGTGATTGTTATATGCTTTTTTTCTTTTCAATTTAAAACGGCTTTCAATAATCCCCAGTTATATCATCAAAACAAGCTGGAATCTATCAGTGATCAGTGTCTCTGTAGACTTTACAAACTGCTGTCTTTTCAGTGATAGTTAAAGGGATAGTCTAGTCAACTTTGAAGTGATGTTCTTTCTACTAGTTATCAATAGTTAGTGCCTTATTAGCCATGACATCAGTCATAGAGCAGAAGTATGGAGAAAGAGCAAAACCTTCCTCATGGCTTTGCTAATGGTTAGCCAAGGGAGTGTCATATTTTTTTGTTTTTCAGGCTTATAAAACAACTCTCAAAAACAACATACTGGTGTGAAAGAATACTAATTTTGTTAATATTAAACCTCTACAATTTTGCATGACATTGTTCAGTTTGTCACTGTTTTCTCAGCCCGACAACATCTGTGTTACTAAGCAAATGTAGGTGTGCAGAGCATAGATAGACTGTGATACAATGCATCAGTTTGCCTGATCAGCACGTTTGGTATGTCCAAAAGTTTACTCAATTCCCAGAAGACATTTAGCAACCTTGGCACCATCAACATATATGCAGTCTGTTTATCCTCAACGTATAAATTTGCGTGGCAACATAGACATTGTCTGACTGAGAAAACAGCAACAAGCTAAACAAATAATGTCATGCAAAAGTGTAGAGGTTTAAAATTAGCTAATGTACTGTGCTTTCACACCAATATATCAATTTTGAGAAACCTAAAAATTATTTTTAAAATGACACTGGTTTGGCTAG
The DNA here is from genome assembly GCA_028566095.1 of Kryptolebias brasiliensis. Taxonomy (NCBI): domain Eukaryota; kingdom Metazoa; phylum Chordata; class Actinopteri; order Cyprinodontiformes; family Rivulidae; genus Kryptolebias; species Kryptolebias brasiliensis. The sequence continues at coordinate 18,325,175 of JAOXNZ010000166.1, forward strand.
CACCAAGCCTGGACAAAGACTTATTTGTCTGTCTTAGAAAGATAAATTAAGATGCCATTTGGAGTCAAATATTTTAATTCTTCTAAATGAAAACAATGAAAGGCAGATAAAAACTCTTTTTTTTTTTTAAATCTTGGAGCTCTGTCTTCATCTGTGAACATTTAGATTCAAGATTCTACAAGAACAAGGCCAAGTGTCTTGTTCAATAAGATAATTTGGATTTAGTTAAGGCAGATCGGGTTAAGCACATTTTTGTTTTTCAATTAAGCTCCTATTCACTAACTGTGATGATGAATATTTTTGTTTGATAAAAGAAAATAAATTTAATATGAGGCCTTTCTTGGCTCTTTGAAACCTCATCAGCTCTTCACTGGAAGCTTTCCTTCTCTTGATGGATGTAAATAGTAATTACACAGCTTCAGAAGGATTGACAGACTAAATAGACGTGTTTCATACAAATCTACAAGCAAGGGTGCTATTGGACTATCAGAGGCTAAAAATAATTATAATGAGACAAAGGAACTAAATAATTAAAAATATAAACAGACCACTGACTCCCTTATACTAACAACAACAAAATAAGCGAGAAAAGCAAACACCAACACAATGTTTATGATCACCCACACAAATATAAGAGATCATATTGTTGTCTTGATGTTAGTTCAAGAGTTTTTGTCTGTTTCTCTGCCATGTCAAGTTTCCTTATGCTCTGTGTGTGGGCGTGTGTGTATGTTTGTTTGTATTTCAGGAGTCAGCTTCAATGCCCTGCTCTATCCCTTGTTTCTGATAGGCTCTGACAAGGTGAAGCATCCTTCTTAGACTCCTGTGTGATTGGCTGGCTGACAGATTTCACCCACTCTTACCCAAGTTTTAAATCTACTTCTTGAGGCAGTCCTATAAATCCATAAAGCAAAACCATCAGTAGCACAGTCCCTGTCTGTCTGCCTGTTTGGGATTTATCTCAGCTGTCTTTGCACGCTTGCATGTTCTCAGCAGACTCAGTAATTAAAGTTTGACTGCATACAAACAAGACACCTTTGAGGGGGGGGGGGGGGGTT
>JAOXNZ010000166.1:18400455-18411708 GCA_028566095.1 Kryptolebias brasiliensis
CACATTAGCAATGAGAATCAGACCCTAGTTTGTTCTCATTACTTCAGTGGTAAAATCATGATAAACTGCTTTGTTATGCCATGTAAATCAAAACTAGCTACATTGCTTTGACAGATTTGAGCATTTTAGTCAAAGCAACGTAGCAAATATTTCAATCATATTTAGCCCTCTAACCAACTCTTACATTAATGAGAAGAGTTTGAAACAGGAGGGAGGCGCTGAGCGTTGGGAGCTGAGACACAGGAGACAGAGAGCAGAGCAGGTGATGGTGAAGAGAAAAAAGAGAGCTGAAGTTTTTATGAAATTATTTTGTCATGGTGTTATTAGGCAAAGCAACAGAGAACAGAGCTGGATGCAGAGAGGGAGGGACAGGCAGACAGGCAGACAGACAGACAGACAGACAGGGTGAAAGAGTCACAGCTAAATGTAAGTTTGATGCTGGGAAGGTTCTCAGTCATCCAGGACAAAACCAAACAAAGGTTTAAAATTAAGCAACTTAATTGCAAGAACTGAAGTCCAGTTGCTTTTTTGGTTTTGTGTAAGTTTGATGAACTTGAGTTTATTGTTGAAAAAAAATCCTATTTTATTTAGACATATATTTAAGCAATGACAGAGTACTGCTGCTGTTGTGTTGAACTGTGTTTGAGTAGTTATGAGTTATGAAAAATAACTTTCATTCTAGGAGACAGACTGTTCAGAGCCAGGGAGAGTGGTGGCAGAGACACACAACCATCCACATCAAACACCCATGTTTGATGTGCATTGCCACTTGTCATTATTGGTCCATTACTGTCAAAGAAAATAAAAATATATTTTTATTACGTTCATTTTTTCTGTTTATGTTTAGTAATAAAGTCAAGATATTTTTATTGTTAAAGAGACATAATCTACAACACTGACACAAACTCTGATGACATCATTAAAGTCAGTGCTGCAGAAATAAGAATAGAATAAACAAAATGCTAATGAAGCTTCATGTTCTGGGCAGCGAGAGTGCTCTTAGCACTGCTGAACGCCTTTTGAGCTGACCAAAGTGTTATTGGCAAACATGTTTACATGCTGTTTAAAGAGCTTGTAGCTGGAGCAGCTCATTAGCTACAGACTCTGTCGTCCTTTGAGTCTAGTCTCACCTTTATCCCACAAGAAATCACCACTCTGCAGACTCCATGTGCTACAATAATTAAATAAGATTAAGGTGTAATTTGCTTCCTAGCAGGTAGCTGGTGGGATGTGCGGCGTGTTCAGGGCCATTACCTGATGATTCATCAAGAAAACATTGAGGCTTTCTTTTTTTTTCCTTTTGTTTTCTTCATTGCAAGATTCAGGTAACGTCTTAAAACAACACTGTCTAAACATGTTTTAGAGATCTTTCTAACTAAAAGTTGTTTATTACATTTCTAAATGAAGATGCTAGATTAAGTTCTGTGTGTTTATTGGATAAAAAATGAAGATGTTACACCTCAGCTAATATGGCTGCATGTTTTGTTTTTGTTTTTTCTTCTGGGACCAGGTGTGATTGCATGTGAAAACCATAATGTGCCTGGACAAACATGCTCATACCTTCACAGACTATAAATTGTTCTCCGCAGCATGAGCATCGGTTCAGCCAGTTGTTGGGTTTGAGGTTCTGTACAATACTAGCTTGATTGCTGCCATGTTCATCTGTTTACTCATCTCATTTTCTAATCTCCTTCTCAATCAACCTTCCACTTATTCTTTACAACAACAACCAACATTAAACTTCACATTTTGAAACAGGGTCCTGGGGGAAAAGGAGAAACACGTGTTGAACAGTTCTTTTTTTCTGCAAATGACACCAATGGCATTATGATTTGGGCATTTGACTGTTATAACTTAACAATGTGTTGACTTTGAGTTCAGGTGGTGATTGGTTAATCAGTACTACATTTAACATTACCCCCAATAATTTTAAATTTTTTTTTAACTGTCTCACCCCCAACCCATGGCTAATCAAAGATATCAAGTATTTTGTTGTGTGTGAGAGGTTTTGACAGCAAGATATATGTATTGCACAAAATGAAACTACACTAAATGATCATCTCATCCATTCAGGAAGAAAACATAATTGCATCAAGCATGGCCAGTTTACATGTGAACAATCTCCTGGAAACATTATAGATTTTCTGATGTTGATTGTAAAAATGTTGCGCATTCACATGGTAACGCTGTGATCGCAATCGCTGGTTAGACAAGACCACAAAAAATGTTGAACCCACTGTAGTTTCCATGCCATGTCACCAGCTGCCATTGTTTTTGTATTTCAGTCTCGAGCATGAGAACAGTTTCATCCAAAATGGTGAATACACAAACGTTCAAACAATGATGAATTGAAAAGACCAAGCAGCACAAACAGTACTCTGCTAGTTGATGTACTTGCACAAGGGCAGAATAACTATAGACTGACTGTGACCGTAGAGACCATGTGCAAACACTTCCGCTTTCAGATGAATTGCAGTTTCCCGTGAAAAGATGTTGGGAATTTCTAAAAACTTCCCCTCTGAGACCTGGATTCAAAAAGTTTCTGCCAGAGAATCTGATTGCTGTTGCGATGTACACGAACAGCCGAAATGCAACAGAATTGTTCTGATTTCACTTAAAAACAGCGTCATGTAAACTAGGCCTAGTGCTTTTCATTAAAACACCATTCCCCATGAACATGTTCATGCTTTGCAGTGAGACCAATGAGCAGATGCAGCCTCAAACCGGAGTAAAGAGCTGGAAACACGTCAAACAGGGAGATACAACATGGATAAAACATTCAGGTGACTCAATGTGTGCATCTTTGCACACCCACTTGCAACATGCTGGGAGGAAAATAATTCTTGTTTTACTTTCAATTCCTCAGAGTTATAAAAGTCAACCTTTAGCATACAGACAAGGACATATTGTCTCAGTGATGAACTTGTCCATCTTCAATCAGTCTGTGCAAGTAGGGAGGTGAGAAGAAGGTGGAAAATTGTGTGACTTACAAAGCTGTTTTGTTTGGTTGGTTGCTTTTTTGTTGCTGAAGCATTGAATAAAAAATGTCACTTTATTGCTGATATTCCAGTAAGTTTATCTTTAAATTGGAGACAACTGAGTAAAACATTCAGTGCCATTTGTTGTGTTTTAACTGTCTTGCATATGTATCGGCCAAAAGATGTGAAGGAAACACACTCAGGGGATTTAACTCCTGGGGCTGAAACTCCTGCCTTTGTATTGTTTCTTCAGGACAGAAGACAACGCACGAAGTCTCTAATTTGTTTGGATTCTAAACATAAAGTTTTCTTTTCTGTGTTTTAAACCAAGCTTAAAGCATGAGGCAATTAGCATATGTGCAATGATAGCAACATTTTCTTTTCTTTTGTTATGCAAAATGGGGAAAAAAAAGTAAAAAACATAAAAAGAAAGAAAAAAAAACTGGCTGTGGATTTTGTGCCTATACTGGAACTGGTTCAAACCTTGTCTAGCGTTAATGAACATTTCAATCATTTTTCTTTCCCTCCCTAATTTAATTTCTCACTATGTTTCCAGTATCTGTACCTCCACTGGGCTCACCTGACCTTTTCATAATGACTTTCAGGGATTCCTGTGTACCCAACACTATTACTCTTCTTGTTTTGTTTTGTTCACAGGGTCACTACAGGAGAGCCGTCACTCGAGGTGCTGAAGCCTGGGAGCTCGTCTGATTCCCGTTTCTGTTTCTTTTCTTGGTTCATTTTCTTGTGTTGCCATAACCCTCCAGCTTGGCTCTTTCATCAGCCTCAGTCTGTTTTGATCCTTCCTTGGTTTCATTATTTCCTCGCTCCTCCTTTACAGCTATCCAGATCAAGCTCTGAAGGCAGTTACCAATAAAAAAGAGACACGAGACGAGCTGAAATCTTGTGTGACTGATAGAGTCTGACTGAAGCAGAGCAGTAGGGGGCAAAACCAAAGTCTCAGGCAGAAGTTTTAATCACATTTAATGTAAACTTAAATGAGAAAAGGTCTATGCAACTGGAAGCATAATGGTACTGCACTAATGTTAAAAAAAAATCATTTTAAAACGTAAACATGTTGACTTCACGCCAAGGCAACAAAAGGTGTTCAAGAAACATATTTTCTGTCAGCTTTAGTTGCTTGCAAAAAGGAATTGTCTCTGGAATGCATTGTTTCTAAAAGAAAACAAAGTTTGTTTTGTAAAAACCTAATTTATTCAGCCCTTATCCAAATACTAATTTGATTGCATTTGGACCCTTTCCACACACAGACCCCAACAGCCCTCATTAGCACACAATATGTATGGCAGTCATTCATGCTTTTTCTTTCTTGCTGTCTGAAGCACCTGGTTCCTCTAATCATTTGTTTTGGCCAAGAAATGTCTAAATTGTTGCGTTTTCAGTCTCAAGCAAAAGGAACAATAAATCAAAATGAAAACTGAAGTCCAAATTTTCTAAGAAATCAAAAAAATATAATTTAGCAATAAACCTCCGGTACAAAACGTAGCATGTCCCATTTCTATGTTCTCAAACTACTACCTCACAAAAAACTAAGCCACATTGCCACAGACAGTACAAGTGTATACTCATATCAGATATAAACAAGCATAAGATCTTTTGAACTAAACTTCTGTAGAAAGGCTGTGAATAATACATATCTAACCTGTTATACATAGCTGCTGGAACAACGTCAGTTCAGAGAATAGTCTAATTTAAATAATATAATGCAAAAGCGACAGCAATGTAAAGGTCCAGAAAATGTCATTCTCATGAGATTTTGAGATTGGAGTTGTTTTAAGACAGCAATCCACTTTGGTCTTCACTTCACTTGAACTAACTGTTAGCGCGTCCGTCAGGTCAGAATTAAACTGTTTCTCCAAATTGAGGTTGTTCAAAGACCGATCTACAACAGGTAAGATTTTTAAAGAATTCCATAACCTTTCCACAGAAAGTTCAGAATCATAGCTTTATAACACCTCCTATACTCTAAGACAAGGTGCCAGAAGATAATAACTGAAGTTTTACAAAGACTGGGAGGGTTAAAAGGCCGATATTTGAAACGTACACAAAAGGAAAACTGGTGAAAACTAAATCTAAAAAAGAAGCAGACAAAGTTGCATTTGTAAATGCAGTTTCTGACAAAAACAACTATTAAATATATATAGACTCAGCTCTGGTTGACAGAATGTTCTCGTCTTTCTTGGCGGTGTAAGACAGCTGATGCGTATTAATACTCCTGCACCTCACTGGAGTTTACTTCATGTTTACTGTCTGTACCCAGCTTGATGCTTGCTGTCAGCTTGTAGCTTGAAGTGGAGTGGAGCACCTATTAGTGGTTGACAGCATTCACATGATTGAGCTTCAGTATGAGCATGGCACTGGACCTAATATTTGATTATGTAAATCACATTTCATAATTGTCTAAAGGCAAGATAAAAAAAACTTCAGACTGAACTAAATGTTGAAAAGCTCTTGTCAATTCATTTGAATATGTGAAATAATTTATAACATGAAAATATCTTAAATAAGAACATGAAATAAATTTATATTTAATCAATTATTTATTGATCAAATATATTATTTGGAAACATGCTTTAAATTTCTGATAAAGGAACCATTTCATGGCTGCTTTTATTTCAGGACAGGACACAATGGCAACTTAAGAGGCTTGTTCTTGAATATGTGCTCATCACAACGGTGGGTAAATACCTGCTAAAACACATGCCTCAGACCCATGATTATCTTATATTATAGTGACCATAAAACTCACAAGAAAGATGCTGTTTTACCCAACATGACTGGACTGAACAAGTGCTCATTAATTGTTTGCTCAAAGTTATTAGTTGTGTGGTTTCAGTTACCCAAAGGTTTTTGTTTTTTTTGTGCATGTGCGAGTATGTGGCATATATATATATTTTTTAATCCAAATGGTCGCTAAGAAACACTAAATGACTGTAACTTTATGCTGTTTAATTATAGCAGCAATTGCACTGAGCATCAATTTATTCTTCAGTAGTGGGTAGTAAATTGTACCTGGAAGATTTTGATTTTTCCTCCTTAATGAGATCAATTCAGAGCTTGCCAAAAAAGTTGCAACACTTCCAACTTAATTGTAAAAATATACTTCTATAGTCTGAAAGTATCTAATCTTTTGTTTCTTCATTTGATATGTACGCATTTGCTCAAAACATAGACCATGTTGAAATTTGTTATGGTCTGTCATCACAGATTCAAAAATACAGTGATTATATGAAACTCTGTTTATAGGGTTATCACATGCAGAAGGTAGATGAATGTGAGAAATATATGTTCTGATGAATCTCACACCCACCTGTACACGTCTGTGTTGGAGGGGATAATTAAAGCTTTGAATGTTGGATTTTTAGTCAGTTTTGTTTGTTTTGTTAGGGTTGTTTTAGGCTCTAAGACCTATTGTTTGCTCTATTTCATTAAGTTGCTTTCTTCAAAATTAAAACCTAAAGTCTCTGCTTCAACAGCTGCTCATACATTGTATTTAAGACTAAATTAAATTATGCTTTATGTACGGTAACCCTACTAAGCTTAGGTTTTTGTACTCATACCTTTTTCTAGGACATTTAAACATCATTTTTAAAGACGTTTTTAAAGTAGTTTGAAATTATTTACTTGTGATTCCAGAGATGGAAACTGAAACTACAACATTGTTAGATTTCCAGCCGTGAAATTGAAGCACTGGTGTCTCAAATGAGGTCTTGTGTGTAAACTGCTCATGTGTAGACCTTCTACACCCATTATCAGCCAGTTGTTAATAATCCTTCCATCTCTCCTCTCTTTTCCTGATCTAATTTGTGTTTTGGACACTCGCTGGTACAAAATGAATCAGCTCATATGTCCTCCACTACTGCTTCCTCTTTATCTCCATCATTTCCACCTTCTGTTTGTCTGTTGGCTGTGGATTATTCCTCTAATGATTTTATCATTATCTCTCACACTAAGCATAGCCTCAACCTGTTTTCATCTCTGTGCTGCTGCTCATTTTCTTTCTTTTTTTTTTTTTTGTTTTGTTGTTTTTGTTTTTAAAAAGCAAACATTATTTATTTAAATATAAAATACAGGATAATGATAAAATTGATGAAAACTAAATATGACTCTCCCCCGTCAGAGGTTAATTACTTAGACATTATAGAGTAAATAATCTGGGCCTATGTTGCATGTACACATATAGTCAGCCCACATGTATACAATGTGCATAGAGAAATTGCTGTAAACATGGTCTAAAAATATAAAAAGAATGTCTCAGGGCTGAAGAAACTCAGTTTGTAAATTTGTTGCTTTTTCTTCAATTAATGAGAACATTTCTTGTACCCTTTCATCTGGTTTCCACATTCTACTCTGTAGTTAGCTTATATTTTGTTTTTTTTATATTTAACCTAATTTATTAGTTTTTAAAGCTTGTTTCTCTGTTTGCTTCTGTTCTGTCACATTGATGTGTAATGACCCAAAGTGGGGTTCTGACTCCAGCTCTGGGAACCACTGGACCAGAGCTTCAGCCATTGTTCTGAATAGACCAACACTAAACTCTGATCAGAACCAATAAATGATCAAATTGCAGCTTTTAAAATGAGACAGTTTTCTTCACCCACTACCACAAAATGTGGGTGCTCATGTAACTGTATCTGCACATGTTTGTTCATGTCTGTTAGCAAAACATATCATGACCCTCAAGATGAATTTTAATGAAACTCTCAGAACGCAATCATTCAATATAGGTCTACATCTGATTCAATTTTGTAATTAGTAAAATAAAAAGAAACTAATTGACGTTTGTCAACACAGAAATGTCTATAATGCAGTCAGTTTTATAGATATTAAGCTAAAATTTGGTGAGGTAGTAGGTGAGAGTATTTTCCAACGCATACTCAGAGTGCTAACAGATAACATGATTTTTTTTTTTCATCTTTCTTTTGCTCCATGGCATTTTGTCGCCAGTTAGTAACGTTGTACTGACTGTACCTTAATATCTGCTGACATTTCTTTAATAAAATTAGCTCTGTTGAAATGTGCTTTGCATCCAAATGGTTTTGTTTGTCCCCTGAAGATACCACTTTTCATTCAACTATTTTCTACACCAAAACTTAAAAGGAAGAAAAATTGTGTTTTTTAGCTTGCTGAAAGAGACGCATCAACATCATTATAAAACAGTTCCACTTCTGAACTGCAGTACATCAGATACGGCCTCATAATCACTGACTCAAACTGCTGTGGTTCATTTGTACCAAAGTGAAGAGCCAAATTTTGAGATTCTCTGCTCCCATCCTTGGTTCAGCGTACACTGAGCATCAGTTACCCACTGTGCTAATGAACAGCATGACTACATTTTGAATGTGTCACTGAGAAAAAGTCTAAATTTGCTGAGTCGAGCAGAGCATGCACACATGGGACGGAATAGGAAAGGAGAGACAGGTGAAGAAAAGCTATAATGACACTAACATTACTACAGTCTGTGGCGTTATTTCCTGCCCCATTAAGTCATAATCCTTCACTCACAGTCTGGTGGTTTATGGTCGAGAATGAGCAAACTGGTTTAAGAATCAGCTCCTCCACGTTTGTGGCCATAATTCTGAAATGAAACAGCACGGATGGCACGCTCTGCGATGGGAATTAGTTGTATTTTCTGGCGAAGAAGTAAAGATACATTTAAGGATGTTGTGAAGGTGCATGGCGAACCCAGAACGCAGACTCATTTTGTGTTAAAATAAAAACTAATTTATTAACAAAAAAGAAAACAAAAGGCTGACGTGGCAGCAAAAAACAAAGTAACAAAAAACTTAAAAACAGGTGGCGGGGTAGGCGAAGAACAAAAAAACATGGAGCTTGAACATGGCGTAAACATACACAGACCCACAAACATCAAACAGCGGACCGAATGAATCAGCAAATAATGAGTGACAAAGACCAGATTATATAGGCAGAGGATAAATGAGAAAGTGGACACAGGTGACTGATTTGTAACTACAGACAGGTGTAGGTGGGCGTGGCAGGCGAATGGTGACAGGGAAACACTTGAGAACACATAATAAAGACAACCAGAACAAACAGAACACAAGAGTGACAACATAAGATAAAATACAGAAAAATAACTCAAACAAACTCAAATCATTACAAAGGAAGGGAAAAGCAGACAGGCAGATGGGTTAATGAAGCATCTGCAGATATTCACTTCCTTTACAAGGCTGTTATAATAAAGACAAGAGCTAAGACAAAACCAAACAAGGTTTATTTCAGTGGTTTTCAAAGGTAAGTTTGAAAGAAGTCATGGGTTGTGACAGAAAGAACAAAATTGTGAATCTAAATTGTAAGGAAATGTGGTCCAAAATCCCCTTATCCAACAGCAAGACATGTGCTGTATATAATACATTATTTAAAGATGCTAAAACAGGAAGCAGCACTAAAATAAGACATCAAATCTGCATTAACAGTAACTTATAACACCAGCAGGAGCTTAACTCGGGTAAATTCAAAAGTAGGTCTGCAGAAACAAAACCTCATCAAAGGATTCCTTTTATCACCATGTCAAGTGCAGCCCCCACAGCATATGCCTTCTCTGCACATCAGCCCCAAGACAACAATGGTGCTGCCCTAAATCTGAAACTGAACCTCATCCGAAATGTCTTCTGACGAGGTGCTCATACAATAATATAAAAGCACCATCATCTTTTTGCCACAGCTGAATGTGGCTCTCAAACGAGCCCAGTGGAACTCAAGCTGGTCCCTAATAACCCAAAAAAGTGAGGAACTGGAAGACTTGAGGAGAATAGCGTATCTCTGCAAGCAGACTCTGGTAATTACTGTAAAAAAAACAGTGTTCTCATTTCAAATGAGGTCTTTTTCTTCTATCCCGCAACCAAAGGGTCTCAGTAATTTTCGCTCACTGTATCTTGCAGAGCAACGCCAGAACATAAACACACAAAAGCACTAAAATGTTGAAAAACCTTGCAGTAGTTGCCCAGCATTACAACAGAGGAGTAGCACTGCTGTAGTCTTAAGTATGTCACAAAGTTTCAGGACACTTCTGCTATAATGTGAAATATTTAAAATATGCTTCCAAATTTTCATTTGGAGTTACATAAGGGATCTTAAGCTAAGTTCCTGAACCCAGTTTTTCATTTGTAAGTGTGGTTATATGAAAAGAAGAAAAAGACACAGACACAGAGGAGGCAGGGTTTTTGAAACCGTGGCTCCGTGAACATGGGAATTTGTGAAACCATGAGAATGTAAGGGAAATTAAAATGTAAGCACTAAGAGGAGGAAAACTGTGTCGGAGAACGTGTGAAGGCAGGGTCCCTCGAGATGATGTCAGAAATAGACCAAGTTTTAACGGAGTTCCTCTCGCACAGGAAGAAGAAACAAGCTGCTGTTACACAAACCCACAAACACTGCTGACTTTATTTAGAGAAAACTCTAACACAAACCACAATAATTAGACAGCTCCTTTCCTCTAACCTGCGGGAGCTTCCTCATCTCTCCAGCTCTAACTGCTCTGAGTGCAGGCTGAGAGACGAATGATAAATATCTGGGGATCTGTGGCGCTCTTTGAAGACTGGAATATTGAGCTGCTGAGATTCTTGACTTGGAACAGAGCACAAGTCAGCATAAATAGGCTGCCAGAGGCTAATAAGGAAAACTTTGGCAGGTCATAGATGTTCTGCTCAACTCTTAAATGATAGCATGGCAAAGCCTATTCAGACTTTTTTTGTTCATTATAGCGGCAATTTAGTCCCATACTGTGGCAAAAACATAAATGCATTACAGCTGAACTACAGAAGAATCTGAATGGGAGCCTAAACACAGCAAATCTTTCTACAGCAAATATATTTTTGACTACTGTGTTGCACACATGATGTTTTCAGTACAATAATTTCCTGGAAATTTACATCCAAGAATAAGTTTGATTATATGCCTGTAAATCTATGGGAGATAGGCTGGTATAGAGGGTTATGTTTGCAGTGAAAGACCCGTTTGTGGGTGTTAATGAGTGAATCCTAAATATAGGCATCCCAGATTCTGTTTAAGACACACCAGAGCATAACCTGGAGGGAAATATTGTTCTGAGCGGGGTAGCTTGCGATATCACATAAAACTATTGTGTTAAAATGGCTACAACTCCTTTATTTCTCAACATAAGATGATTTTAATTTAAAACTCTGACATGAAAGCCAACAGGTGATACATATGTTTTGCTTCAATGAATATAATTTCCACATTTTTTGTTTAAATTAGAGAATTGTTTGCTATG
>JAOXNZ010000166.1:18462492-18491517 GCA_028566095.1 Kryptolebias brasiliensis
CAAGCATCGTCTAATAAACACAGACTCCAGGACCAGAAGTAGAACCTTGGTGTCCCATAATCCTTTTTTTAATTGAAAACATATTATGTTGATATATAAGTTAATGTAATAATTTTAAAGTAACTTATCCAAAGTCTAAACCAAAACCACTTTGAATAGATTTTAGCAATATCCATATTGCTCAAATTAGCCCTGCAACTCACAATTTAATGCCACAAGTCTTGAATAAACAATAGTGCAGAATTAAAAACAAGATCATTAAAAAGGTGTTAAGAATTTTATTTTTGTGGCAAACACCGTTACATACCGACGGGCAGTATTTTATTTTAATACCATCTATAAAATGAAACACGCATTCCTTGAAGGAAGGCATATCACCCACTGCCTTGCATGCAGAAGTTTTAAACAAAGATCTGACGCAATCTGGTTGCATTCTGAGTATGTGTTGGCGATAACTCTCAGCTACTACCACACTAAATTTTAGCTCAGTATCCGTTAAACAGACTGAGTTGTAGCCATTTTTCTATTTGCTGAGGTTAGCAAAGTGTGGTGGCCATCTTGAATCGAGTTGACTCTAAAAGTTGATAAAATGCAGATGTACATTCAGTGATTAGCTTCCGAGAGTTTCATTAAAATCCATCCAGTGGTTCATGAGATATTTTGCTAACAGACAAACAAACAAACGCGCATACAGGAAATGACATGATCACTTGGCTTTTGTGGCAGCAGGACGTAACATCATCAGAAGTTAGACTGCACCAGTAGATGTTTACTACTTGAAGTTAAATCTACTCAACAGGTTATACTTTGAGATTGGATTCATCAAACTCATTTTTTTTACATCCTGAATGCACAAAAACTGAAACATTCAAACCTTTTAAGCCGTTTTAATATCAGCATCATTCAGGATTAGCTTTTTTTTTTGCCCCCCCCCCACCGTCTTTTTGTATTAACATTATTAAGAGCTGAGCCCTTTTTTGAGACTTAAATAAACTGACACAGTGGTACGGTTAATTAGTTCCTCTGAACTCTCAAAGCAAGACATCATTTGAATTGTCACAGTATCAAAAGCTTCAAACAGATCAGCTTTTCTTTTTTACCGGAAGCAGACCTGTGGCTGCTGGTCATGCGACGCTGCGCTCTATTTTTAAAGCTGAAAAGCAAATAAATTTCCCTCATGGTTGTCTTTCAGCTTCAATTGCCATCAAAAGCTACTTTGAGAGCTCTCTTCTTATGTACCGAGCAGAGAAATGCTTTTTTCTCATCAAACAACTTTTCATTTCAGCAACATAATGTGCATACCTAAAAGCTGTGGAAAATATGGAAACATTTACTGTGATTTCCAGTCGCTCTGATCTTTTTAACCAGCAGGTTTTATTGAAAGAACACGAATCAAAGCATGAATTTTGACGCATCTTGGCATTGGCAAATGAGGGTTTTCTTTAAAAACCTTGGTTACGATTTTTTGGAGCTTTATAACTTGAAAGTATGGTACAGCAGAAACCCCATTTAAACTGTAAACAGGTCACAACATATGAGGCTACCACTGAACTGTTCACCTTTGATGCCTTAAACCATTTATGTAAAATTACAAATTAAATCATTTTTGATTTTATAATGAGGGTATATTTGGAGCTGTTGAGGTTACATCACCACATCACGTAACCCAATAATTTTTCCAAATGTTTTGCTAACAAACTCTTCTTCCTCTCACTACTTTAACACCTACTATACAAACTCTAATTCACTCCTATTATTTTTGAGCTCAGAATTTTCTCATTAAAGCTGGACGTGAAGGGTCTCTTTAGACAGTGCTGTATATAGAAGATATGACCGACTAAACATAAAACATTACCCATGCAGTTACCAGAAGAGTCTGTCTCTCGCAGCTGAAGAATTTCTTTGATACAACCTATAGTTTACGAGCAGCAACTGTTCGTTTGAGGCTCCATTTCTAGTCTGCGATTCTTTATGCTTGTCTCATGAAGAGTGCTGCTGATGTAATCCCCAGAAAAAAGGTGGCTGTAGGTTGAATATTCACGCAGTAGCTGGCACCCTTTAAGACATCCAGTCATCTCAAAAACCCCAAGATAAAATAAAAATCCCCATTTTTTTGTTTGGTTCTTTTTTTGTTGCAGACCTTGAAACTCTTTTTCTATAACAACTGGTCAACTCTTTGGGTTTTTGAAGTCCGTTGCTGATCTTACCGGAAAAGTGAAAACCAAACTGCAGCCCAAACGATGAAGATCAGACGCAGAAGAATTATGAATACATACAAAGGCTCATAAAGTCATTCAATAGTGTTAGGTGGAAAAAAAAGCTAATGTGGTGCATCGTTTCTGAGATGAGCTGACTTTTGTCAGGTACAAATCAAATTTGTTTTAAGCCTGGGAAAGTTGTAGAACAAAGTGCAACAGGATTTGTACACTGAGACTCAAATAAATTACATTTTCCACACTATCTGCAACGACTTTACACTTTCTTTGCAACACCTCAACGGGAACAACAGTTACATAAGCTGTTCAGTAAGATGGCAAAAATACATCCACATTTGAGAAACTATATAAACATATTCAACCTGCATGAAATGACTAAACTACAGTGTACAGTAATTATAAGCATATTGCTTCACATATCCCCCTCAAGGAAAAAAAAAAAAAAAAAAAAAACACAAGCAAGGTTGAATTTTTGGTCAGAGCTGAGTGGCCCTCCCAGCTGTAATCCGGAGGAGTTTTGAGTCTACTGTAATATATTCTATTACACCCAAAGCCACAATTTGATCCCATTACATAATTATACGGAGACCACTGAGCTGGAGAGGCTGTAAAATGGATTGTGCTGGCTGCTCCACAAATGCGGTTAAGGTCATATGCCGCAGTCGGCAGCAAAGACTGAGCTGATTTAATTCCAGCTTTGAAAAACAGATAATTACGTCCCGTGTTCTCGTTTTGTCTGTTCCGATAAACAAAGGCTGAACAGAAGTTATGCAAAACAAACTGAGAAAGTACTGTGAATGCAAATGAGCGAGCCGCCTCCGCCCACGAGCCGTATTATTATGCATTATTAACATATGCGGCCAACAGAGGATGTACTGGAGACACCTCGACATACAACACAAACACACACTCGAGTACCTGTGGCTGAGGTGCGCCTGGGCTCCAACTCTCTGCTGCTGACACGCTGCTTTCCTGTCGCATTACACATGACAAGAACACACTGCTGACTCCCTCTACAGAGCAAGCACTCTGGGTAAAGAAGGAATGAAGGAACACTCAGGTGGCAGGAAGCTGCCCACCAGCTGAGCAGACAACCAGCAGCACAACTTTTCTTTGTCATCACTGAGCCAGTTTTAGAGAAGGAGGAAAAACACTGTCTCCACCAAACAGAATGTGTGTGTATGACCATGACCGCAATCTGCAACAACTGGATTTAGGACAGATCCTATTTCAGCAAAATGCAAGAAACTACCCCGTTATTCCTGTGACTTGTGTACAGTTTAATCATATCCTCTCATTCAAGTAACCTTTGAGAAAGGTTCACAATAAGAATAGTTGGTCTGACAGAATTCCCATTTCATTTTGTTTTGTTGATTATGCCTGACATTGAAGTTCTGACAAACCAATCGAAAGCAGGAGACTTTAACCAGCTTACAGCAGCCTACAGCTTGTTCATCAAATGAGCAAAAACTGAAAAAAGATGGTGCAAAAATTCATGAGGCTGAATGTTCAAAGACATGAAACCATTCTGGATAAAGATATAAACAATTCAAAGATGTGGGTAAAAATTCAGTGTTCCCAAACTACGTTAATGAGATATATATGTATGTGTTTATATATCATTACACTTGCACTTAGAACAGAGAAAAGATATCATTTGAGAAACCGAAAACATGACATTGAGATTTTTGAAATACACTAATAATCAGAGCTATTGTTGACTAATTTTCTATTTATCTACCATCTACCACTGCAGTGATGCGGTTTTTTAAATTCACTATCATCAGTGACAGCCCAGATTTTACTGTAATTATCTTCCAAAGTACCACTTTAACTGCTCTGCATACTCAATGCAGAAAAGACTGAGTGCCCTGCAGATGAGGGTCAGGAGATCATGAATTAATTGCCTTCGAGGTGGATGCATTGTGCAGCCTGCAGCCTTGTTCTTCACAATGCGCAGAAGGTATGATTTAAATTGTGATGTGTGAACTTTACAAAACTATTCTTTCTGTTCACTAAACCCAGCTGACCTCACACTGTCTGCAGGAAACTGTCCATACATGTAACTTTCTGTTTCAGAAATACTTTGCAGCTGTTGTTTGTTTCTTTTTTAAACATGATGGCAGACATGTGTTTAAGTTTTTTTTTTTTTTTTTTTTTAAACTCCACTCACCTGTGTGAGCTCCTGCTGCTCCAGCTCCCACTTCTTGATGCCGTTGTCTCTCGAGCCGCTGAACAGCACATCCCCCTGCACGGCCAAACATTCGATGCCATCATAGTGCGGAGGCTCAAAGTTATGAGCTGGACCTACGTTTCCCAGAGTTCCCTCTGCCACATCAAACACCTCAGGAAAAGATGGAAAGATGAAGCATTATTTTACATTTGATGTGGATGATATTTCAGATTTGGCACTCAGATATGGTTGCTATCTGGATGTGTGTGGTACCTTGACGTAATGGTCTTTGGAGCCAGTGATGACTTGATCTTTGCCCAGCAGAGACTGGCCCACTGTCAGACACATGACGGAACCGATGTGGCCTGTCAACTTGCCTGTTGCTTGCATCCTACAGTCAAAACACACCCCCACAGGTGAGTTACCCACAACAGGAGGTGAAGCAGGGGTCAGTAAAACTCATTACTTAGAAAAGTTTGATTTTAAACATCCCTGTGTCACTAAGTGAAGTCCTGTTCTTTCTCTTGAGTTAAGTAAAACTACTGAGACAAGCAAATGCCACATGCAGGGGAAGGGGAAATGTTTAATACATTCATCTTTCATTTCTGGGGGGGAGGTTCTTATGCATCATTAAACAGTTTGGAACCCCTCAGCGTAAACTGCCTGGTCCAATCTGTTTATCATTTCCCTTCAGGAGAAAAAAATCTGAGGGGAATATGTTGTTAACATGAGATGCCAGAAACTGGTTCCTTGTGGAAAACACGGGCTGACCCTGAGTTCCTGTTCTGTCTGATCGCAACCTTTTAAATCCCTTTTCTCACATTCTAATACGTGCATGAAGAAGACCAAACGCATAAATTAGAGAAAGAATGAATTAATTTTTAAACACAAAAATGACTGACTCAACACTTAAACCAAGTATTGAACAAGCAGAGCAATAAATAACTTATTTTTTTAAATAAATTACCATGTGAACAAACGTACCTGTTGAGGTCAAACATGCGAACGATGTTTCCGGCAGCAGCATAGAGCACAGAACCTGACGGGTTCAGGGCTATCTGGTTAATCTGACATTCGCCCTGAGAAAATGTGATTGTACGGGTGGTTGTGCCCGCACAAGCATCCCCTGAAATCACCTGTCCTGATGATCTGTCAGGGAAAACAGAAGACAAAGTGTGAGAGAAGGCAAGACAGAAGGACACATTTAACAGCGTAATAGTCATTTCCTATTAAGGCAAAAAATAAAAAGTATATTTATAATACATTTCTATAAATATATATCTTTTCCGCTCCAAACACTTCGATTTGGAAGAAGAAAAACTTACGTGAGTGTGCGGATACATTTGGCGGAGTCGCGGATGTCCCACACTTTGATGTAGGAGGTGGAGACAGAGAAGACCAAACCAGAGGAGGGACAGTATTTCACAGACACCACGTTGTTTGGGTGTCCTTTAAGGGTGGCGATCTCCTGACCCGTTACCAGATTCCACATCTTGCAGGTACGATCTGGAGGCGGAGAGTAGAGAAGTCCAATATGAGCCTGACCATTTCTTTATGCTCACCGAAGGTGGAGAGTCTGCTTTGACCACTCAGCTGTTTTTTAACCAATAAACTAAATATCCCCATCCTCCATGTAAATATTAAATCTGTTCAATACTTTGTTTTACAACAACATTCCAATCATTCTTGGTTGTGTTTAGTGGTAGTGGGGGTAATGCTTATCAAACATCCACATGTTAGCATCACCATGTCAGTAAAATAGTATTTACTGCAACTCAAAGCATCGCTGTACTCCCTCACACACTGTATTTGCTAGATTTTCTGATGTCTCAATGTTCAATATGCATAATAAAATGGTTCAAAACTTTAGGAAATGTGTTTTTTGGTCATTCAAGGTTAATTTACGTTGGGAAAAAAAAATCACAAGCAATTTAAATCTGCAGTTTTTGAAAGTAGAATGTGCTTGAAACATTTGTGGCATAAATACAAGAAGACCTGAGCAATCCAGTGAGCACTAATAATAAAAATTAAAACATACAATAAAAGCCTTGCACAGGTTGTTCCAAGCAGAAGCATTCAGTGGTGTATGAACATGTAAAATATATATATAAAAAAAAACAACAATCATTTTTAAAAGTTGGAATTGATCCACAGACTCTTTTTGGTTGAGAACTACAATAAGTAGTGCATTATAATAGTCCTGTTTATTACTGGTACATGTCTTGAAGATCTGGCCGTAGTTGCACTCTGGAAATATACTTCAAGTAATAACGCACCAATTTGGGCATTTTAAGAAGGAGCATGAATCTAAATAAGAATTTAGTTATTTATTAGAGCTCCTGACTTCTAGCTTGGTTCTTAAAAAAACAGACTAACTCATTTTATTAGTGAAGTTCTGAATGGTTCGTTCCATAAACATAAAGACTGGAACATGGAAAAGCAGATGGCTTTTTTTATTCCCCTCACAAAATATACCAACAACTGCTCAACACATAAACTGGTTCTAAACTGATTTCAGTCTGCATAGCAAAGAAAAATAAATGAACAAAGTTGACAAAATATTTTTAATACTCAATCCACATGTGGGAATTGGTTTGAATTGGTTTCTGCAGATAAAATGAACAGATTTCTCAGTCTGAATGCTCTGGCATTTCAAATTGGGTTTCAGAGTCTCACGCTTCGCTTGTACACACAGTGATTATTTCTAAGCCAAAATGACGGCACAATCATCAGGCTACGTGGATAACACTTTCTACACAATGAAATTAATTTAGGTTGCAAGTACAGATAAAGGTAGAAAGCAAGCCATTACTGATGACTAATTTAGTCATCCAACAGCCTGGTAATGTCTGCCCTTACAGGTTCTTATTTAATTACTTGCAAAGTACAGTCTACTAAGTAACAAGACATAATTTCAAATGCACACAACATTTATGTTCCATGTAGTGTTTGTCAGTTACATGTTTCAGGTTTTGTCAAATTTGATTAAAAAAGGTCAAAGTTACATATTAGTCTGTTTTACAGGTGCTGAGATTCTCTATGCAAATTTCCTAAATGTTCCTACAGTAATGGTTTAGAAATAGCAAATATTTGTTACATTTAGTTGTGCGTCTACCTTTTGATCCAGTGAACAGCAGCTCGTCTGTAGCATCCACGCACAGAACCGGCTTCGAGTGGCCCTCGGCTACAGAGGCACACTGCAGGGGTGCCGTCCGACCCCCCTTCACACCCCCGATGGGATTGATCACACCCCTATAGTACACAAACACAGACACAGTGTCACAGTCCCCTCGGTGTAAATCAGGCAGGGTGATTTCTCTCTGCAGATCTAAAGTGGATGTACAGGAAGAAACAGGCTGATTGTGAACCTGCATGCAGGAAAGAGAAACGTACAAACCTTTGTATCTACACAGAAACCTTATTTGAAATGGACTGAATTACAGTGAGCTCCTTTCTGACCTACTGTACCTTGGCCACAGCTTGAAGTACGGCTTGCTTAACTTATTATTAAGCAGATTTATGTCCCAATAACATCAGTAATACAAGATTATATACTTTCCTGTTGGCTTAAGCCCAGTTCGTCTGTCTCTCTCTGTTCTGCTTCCTCTGCCCTCCTTCCCCCACCCCTCCTTTTTGTTGCAGAGCAGCCCAATTAACGCACTACAGCAGTAAAGGCTGCTTCCCCGTGCACTTGTCTCTTCTTTCTTTCCAAGACACACAGAAACACAGAGCTGCTTCTTTATTATGTGCAATCAATTTCTCAAGCTGGACCACTGTCCCTCCCCTACAAACACACAAACACACACTCCCAATCTATGTCCCTCCGACAGGCCAGTCCCAGAACGCCTGGAGAGCAGTCGGCAGAGTGAGACAGAGCAGAGAGAGGGCGAGAAGAAAAGGGGGAGCTGTAGAAAAGAATTGGTCCCCGGTGGGCTTCACGGGTAGTGGTTAGTGTGTGTGTGTGTGAGAAAGTGTGAGGAAAAGTGCAAAACACACAGAGAGAACCAGAGGATGTGAGGAAGTCACCGAAAACTGTGACTGCACGCGAAAATCAGAACAGATTTGTTTCTGCACAGAGGGAGCAAAACACAGAACAGTGTGTCGAGGAGGGCGACATGCTCCTCGTCTGTGCCAGCTGATGTGCAAAACCACACAAACACTTCAAATCAAAACTACATGTTTTTTTGTTTTTTTTCAGTGTATAAAAATGCCAAATAAAGTCTCATTCTCCAGCCAGTGTTTTCACCACATGCATGCATGATTGCCAAGTTTCACAAAACACACACACACAAAAAGAACTGTTCGGCACAAAACAAGCTCAGAAGCGATTATTAACAAAAGCCACAGCTGGAAGACCAACTCCATGGACGATAAACCTCAGCACAGCATCTCAGGATGTCATCATCGCCGCATGCAGCAAACTGTGCATTCCTCCCCAAATTCGGGACGGAGCGAACTCTCAGCGCCACCTCAGCCAGTTCTCTTCTGGCTCGGAGAAAAGACTGTGTGGCACATGGAAGTGAAGTGTTGTTACAAGTCGATAAGACAGATTGTCAGCTTCAGAGCTGTAAAATCAGAGCGTTGGGTTGTAGAAGTGAACTCAGCATCAAAAGCAGAATGACCGTTCTCCTTTTTTCTTTATCTTTAGGGTAAATTGAATTCCCATTTTGATTTACACCACTTAAGACTAAAAACAAAACTATCTGAAATTGAACTCTTTTGGACCAACTATTTTTTTTTCTTAGGGATTTACAAGAGCTAGATGTAAATTAGGTATTTATTGGATTTAAAAAACAAGACAAATCACATGTCTTCAATATGACTATTTTATGACTTCAATATATGTTGAGGAACATGGGGGAGGGGGTTGAAATAAAAAGATAAAAATTTGGGGCTGCAGTTTAGTTTAACTTTATTACTTTCTTTCATAATAATTAGGAGGGCACTTAATTGTATTGCTGTGTTACAGAGATTATACATACTATTCTAACTATAAATAAAAACCTTTTTAAGCTTTTATATACTAATATATTTTCATGTGAATACCATATAACAAATCTTTCTTTTGCTTCCAAGAAAAAGCAGCGTTATTTTAGACACCTCATGGTGTTTGCTGTTTTTGACACACTGGGATGCAGCTTAATGCAGCACTTCATATCTTACAACAGCATGGCCCTGCAAATGGCAGATGTACCAATTTTATCAGCGTCTGAGGACAGCATATCATAGTGTGCTGTGTTATGCACTATGTAAGAGCTGCTAATGGATATTGCAGGGCCAGGACCCAAGAGACCAGCACTAATGAAAACATGGAGGAAGATCAGCATGTGCTCTCTGCAGAACGCAGAAAAAAAACAACTGAAGACTCTTCCAAGAGCTGCAGCTATTTCTGCAGCTCTTGTGTGTGCGAGTGTTAGATAAAAATCAGTAATTGACATGATGACAATGAAGAGCAAAAACGTCTGTTTGCATCATTATTTCCCCACAATTAACCGTTTTTCTTGCGCAAATATTTAAAATATTATTAACAGTTGGCAGGTTGATGACTTCTGAAACCTGAAGTTTAGCATTTATTTACCAACAAAGAGTAGTTGTGAGAGAGGCAAACACTTTGTACCAGACAGTGATGATGTGTCAATCTGTCCTGAATCACATCCAACTTTTCCTTTTCTGTCCACACAAACGCAATTAGATTTCTGATAAAAATACAGGGAATTAGGTTCAGATCTCGTCTGGAATTGCTGTTAATATTTACACTTTACAGCAGGACATTTGTCCCTACTGGAGATGTCTTCTCACGGCTCTATCTTAGCAGACACGAAGTGAGACAGCCTGTATATAAATCTTGTATATATCTTATTGAGCACAGTAAATGAAGCTCTCCATCTAAACATATTTCTGTGTCTCACACGTCACACAGTCTCACTCTGTCACTCCGCTAAACATACAAACCCATTACTAGTCTGAATGTAGTGAACTCCGGGGTTTTCATGTGCAGCTCTTCCAACAACATGTCAAGAGTAGTTCAGGGTAGAGATGCACATGTAAAAAAAAAAACCACAATTGGAAAAAAAAAAAAAACCTACACATTTCTTTTCAGTTGGTGATCTTTCGCCAACCAGGAGTCGACCCCTGCTGGTCATTTGAAAACTACACATTTAATGCGCCTCATTATAGATTCGGGGGTTCCATTCATATTTTTTTTTATTGAAAATTATACATTTTTACACAAATTACAGTATATAAAAGAATAGAATAGAATCCATCTTCAGATGGATACTGGTATGATATTTCCCCCTGTTAAACACAAACAGATCATTTGAACTGGATGATATCGATCTTTTAATCTAATTTTTGGGCAGGAAAGCCACTATAAGTGTATTATCCAGTAATTTAGGCTATTCTTGTCATGATAAACTAATTTTGCATATAATCCCCTTTTTCCCAGCTCTACAGTCTTCACACAAACTGAGTAAACTGATCAAACAATCCAGGGATGATTAGGCACTTGAATTTAAACCATTTCATGCCTGTTTACAGCCTCTAAAAAGCAATATGATTCATTCTTGTTACCACAGAGAAACACGACAAAAACAAAAGATAAAAAAGCCACCTGTGATTAAAACATGCAGCACAGTGACCCCACCCTCGAAGGGAGAGGAGGAGGAGGAGGAGGAGGAGGAGGAGGAGGTTGGACTACACGTGGAGATGAGACACCGTGTGAGTTAACAGGCAAAATGGGAAAAACAGAAAGTGACAGACACGATTCCTCTACCTGAGCACCTCGGAGAGCGAGGAGTCGCTGTCATCCGACCTGGAGGCAGAAGAGGAGCGAGGAGAAGGAGAAGGAGGGTCGAGGTGGGAAGAGGAAGAGGGTTAACCACGCTAAGAAAAGACAGAAGGGTTAAAAAGGGAGGAGTGACTAGCAGAAAAGGTTTCAAATTGGAAGGAAAGCTGAGTCAACAATAAAGCTTGTCCAGTGATATCAGGCAGCTCGTCTTAAAGTGAGTATTTTAAAAAAATAATAAAACACCGAACAGGTTATTTTCAGACTGTTCTCTAGCCGTGTTAGAACAAATATTAAAGGTTAAAGATCTGAAGACATTCTGGCTCGGAGCTGAGAGGAGAAGATTAATCATGAGCAGCTAGTTAACTGAGCAAACAGGAGCTAAAACACGACAGTGTGCATAGGTAAAAAAAAAAAAAAGAACAAACAGTCCATCATACTGTGTAAACCTGTAAGTTTCAGAGGCGCCAATAAGGCTCAGCTACTGAAGCTAACCTAAGTTAGGCTAACTGGCACTGGCTGTTGCTTCGTGTTTAGTGAACAGACATGACAGCAGCGTTAATCTTATTTCGCAAGAAAGCAAATCAAATCCTTAATGATAAAAATGTCAAACTGTCAGTAACAACGAAGCAGAAACTGTGAGGGACTAGGAGAAAATGTGGAGGCTGTCAAGCAGGAAGCGCTGACGCCAGAATGGTCTCCATTTTTTTTTTTTGCACATTTTTTTTGTTCTTTGTATCCGAGTTTAGCATCACCTCCTAAATTCACTCTTTTTAGACATATTAAGAGAATTAGTACAGAAAAAGGATTAGGGATGGGATTAACATGGTTAATAAAGGGGAGAGTTTATTTGACTGAAGGACAAAAAAAAAAATCCATGCCACACCTATTCCTCCGTGAGTTTGACGGGAAACAGATCATTATATCACAGTTCACTAACAGTAATTATATTGTAAATATTTTATAGCCTTAAAGCAATTCAGATCTGGTGAAGTGGGGTTCTGTGGAAAGGTTATGAACAATTAACATCTTACCTGTGGTAGACAGCGTCTTCAAAAGCCTTAGTTTAGATAAATAGTTTAATTCTGAGCAGATGGGTAGCTGCTGCCATCTTAAAACAACTCTAATCTCAAACATTTCACAGTGATTTTAGCAAACCTTATTTTATAAACCTTTACGTTGCCATCAATTTTCCAATATTGGGGGCAGCATTGGCTCCGTGGCAGGGAGGTTGTCTTCCAAACAAAGGTTCAGGTGTTCGATTCCCAGTGACCTGGGGCAAAACACTGAACCCCCAACTGCCCCCAATATGCTTATCCATATAAATGAGAATATGAAAGTGCTAATTATAACATGTAAATCTATAATAGAAAGAACTGGATGAGTGTGTGGGGGGGGGGGGTGAAGTTTGAATAATAAACATTGAGCTTTGCAGAACCTGAGTGAGGTGAAAAAACAAAAGGGGCTACATACTGTAAGTGTGGAGCATTTATCATTTAAACGGTTATTTACATAAACCTTTGTTGTAATTTGCAAGCAGCAGCAGCGGCTAGCACTTCCAGCAGGATAATCATAATCTTTCAGTTGGAATAACCACGTAATGTGAAATTTATGAGCATGTAAAGGTTTATATAATAGTATTCACACAAACCACTATAAAATCCTTCATTTTGGAGTTGTTTTAAGAGAGCAGTAATACAATTTGGTCTTGGCCCCACTCAGACTAGCAGTAAACTTGTCAATCTGGTCAAAATGTTCATAACCGTTCCACAAAACCCCACTTTAAAGGATCTAAACTATCACTTTAAGAATAGTTTCTAACTTTATCCAGCTGCATGTCTAAAATTATTGCCTAGAATCAATAAAATGCCTCCCTGAGGTCTTTTTTGATGATAAAACTGTAAATATACAAAAAGCCATAAATGTTTGCACAGTAATTTAGGATTAATGAGTTAAAGGAAGTTATGGGAGGAGAGAGGTATGACTTCTAACAAGCAGATATGAGCTTCTTTTAAGACATGAAATCCATGTTTCTAATTAATGCGAAATTAGCTCCTGAATAGCTGCTTCTTGTAAAAAATTAACTTTATTACCGGAGTAATTGCGAAGCTCCTTAACCACAGAAATGTGGGTTTGCTGTTCATAACCTTTCCAAGGAAAAATATGAACCATCACTTTAAAGTCCTGCGCTGTCTTCTCTGATTATAAAATAATAAATCAATGTTCTGGAAATGAAATAACAGTGCTAGAGCTATTTAAATTAATTGGTTTTTCAAATGTAAAGTGAGTTAAAAACTGAATCTGGAAACCAAAGCTTCTTTATTAAAGAGATAAGAACATTTAGCTTTAATGAGTTTACTTCATTATTATTCTGAACCCCTGACAAAGGCTTGATTCTAGTTTAAAGGGCAACAGGTAACTTCTTAAACAGGAATCAGTCAGAAATCAGACATTCACAAAAACACCTGACGTCATTTTAATGCTTTTTCTTTTTAAACTTAGAAGGCTGTGAGGAGCGTCAAACTGTCTCCCTTGCTTTAAATCAGAAGATAAATTTGTATTTTCAGATGTTTGCTACATTTGTATAGATGTGGACAAATGCTTGAGGCGATAAACTGAGTTACAAAAATCAAATTCAAATTAAAACTTATGGGATGATGAAACATTTATACAGCTGGCACACAATACCGTCACAACAAATTGATGTAATTTTCTTCCACTTAAATATAAAAGCACAATAGCTGCCTGAAATCATGCGTGAAAATCAAATAAATAAATAATAAACTCGGTCCGCTCCATCCTTCTGCATCATGTTCGATGAGAATAATTTCTTTTGGCAGCAATATAAAAAGCCCTCAACATTAACACCCTCCCACACTGTGTTAATTCAAAATGGCTACCATCAACAACAGCTGCATAAGAACATGATAAGTGCAATCTCATTTACCTACCCCTGGTCCAGATAATGAAGAACCACAGGCTCCCGCGCACACAACGCATGCACTTATTAACACCCTGACTCATCTCTCACAGCCACCAATTAGGGCTCTATAAAGCTGGGAAATACACTGACTTAATAACAGTTGCAACATAAAAATAAAACCAAGTACTTTAGAGGAGAGGCGGGGTGAAACTAACTGTTGACATTTGTCAGAGAGGAAAGGAGGAATTGATTGTGAGCAGGAAGGGAAGCGGACGCTCATTTCAGACTGAGAGGATCTCTCCGCTGACATGAATCCCGTCCCCGTATCACCCCGTCAGTTTGATGCCGCAATATAACGCGATTACACACTGAGAAGCAGCCGTTTACATTCATCTGTGCCAACATGGAGCAGGCTACTTCAACACCACGACTAAATACATTTAGCGGAGTTGTTTAAATTCAATTTTGTACGATCGCACGAGCGGATTTTCCTTTCAGTGGACAAAATATTAATAATATACATCACTGCCATGAACAACACGTAATCCTTACTGATAAGGAGCACCACACACGCCACACCAGAAGGTTTTCTATTTGATCTGTTCATTTCTTTATATGGACTAAAAGCAAACTGCAGATTTCTGCTGCCTCTTCACGAATCTACCATCCTGTTCCGGTAACCACTTGCGCCATTTGTCCCTGCAGAATCAACGCCAAAATAAAACTCTGACAGAGATTTAGCTGCACTTTTCTCTCCAAAGGCCTGACCTTCACTGTATCTATGACGCCTTAAGCTATGAGCAGGAAGGAATAAAAAGAAAGGAGTGAATCACAGTGCAAGTAAACAAATGAGGGATGGAAAAAAAACAAAACAAACAAATATATTTCTGTGCAAGGCAGCACTCACTTGTCCAGAGCAGAACCCTGGGTTTGGTTGCTTGTGAGCCTGGAGAAGACATTGCGGTCATTTCTGGTCCTCAGAGGAGGGGAGGAGGGGGGAGTGTAGCCATCAGTGGGCCTGAATATAGAAATAATACGTAAAAAGTTTGGAAAAAGTGATTTATCTGTAAAAAAAAAACCAAAACAAAAGTACCTTCATTTTTACTGTTCATACCTGTATGCACGGTCGTAAGATTTCCTTCTTGTTAAAGGGGAAGTGTCATAACCCCGAGACTGCCTGGGACTGACACACACAGAGACAAAATGCAAGCAAATAGGCAGACTTTAATGGGATTGCACAGGTGATGTGGAAAAGAAAAGAAAGGTTGCGAAAAACCTTTACTGGGAATCTAGGAGCAACAAAGTTTTCATAAGTTTAAACAAAAGTTCTCATTTTAGTTATTTAAATATTAGAACTAATGCAAACGACTTTTCCCTCTTTTTTTAACGTAAATATAAAGATTAAGAAAAAAAAAAAGAATTTGGTGTTTTGTTTTTTAAATACTTGTGCTTGATGAAGCACTAGAACTACTGACAAGAATAAAATAATCCCAGTCTCGTCCCAGTGATCTCTACCAGTGGTCACCTTTGTTTAATTCTCCAAGACTTACAAGGTGTGACCCCTAACAGGCAGGCTGATGGTGCGGGACGCGCGGTCCTTGTAGTAGGGGTCTCGCAGGGGCAAACTTAACCCCAGACTCCCTGGGATGAGACTCAGGCCGTCCTCCTGGATGTCTGTCAGCGAGGCCAGAGACTTGGTGATGTGCTGCTGTTTGCTGCCTGCTGATGGGTCCAGGATCGGTCCGAGGTACTCTGCTGACACCGCCTTCATCTGGCCCGACAGACGAGGCTCCGTCTGGGTGAAAAGCATGATATGATCCAAAAGGTCAGAAGTGAGATAAAAAGTACTAAAAATTATTATTAAATTCAATTTAGAGAATATGAAAGCAAAGCAGTCCTGGTTATTTTACTGTTCTTTAATCAAACAAAAACAAAATAGTAAAAATAAATAAATACTAAATAAATATAAAAAGTAAAAGGCACAACACTAACAAAATGATAAGAGCAATTTGAGTCAAATATGTTGTTTTCCACCAGCTACAGGTATAAAGATTTTTAAATGTTTGCTTCCACTGCCCCCTTGTGGTTAATAATAACAACAACTGCAAATACAGTAAAAAAAAAAAAAAAAAAAAAAGACAGGTACGAGGACAGCAACACTGAGATGGGAATATCAAGACATACCAGTGACAAATAGCATGCAGTGTTATAGTTCTGACAGATGTTAACCAGTTTGTACCTTTATTTTGAAATCATCCTGGCTGTTGGATTCCTTCATCTGTGAAACACTAAAAAAAAGAGAAAAGGAAAAGTGGAGATCTGTAATAATGTGTTCAAAAACAATTATTGGATTTGAAATTGTGATTCTGGTTTTTGCTTTTGTTTGTAAAAAAAATTACAATTACATTGAACAGTGTCAGAGTTTCTTTTTATGGTTTTTCTCTAAAAGATGGACGTTGGCTAATGTTTGCTGAGCTCACCTGCTGTCAGAGGCCTGGCTGAACTCGGACGGCTCCTCATCTGTGCTGGCATAACCATTTTCTAGAAACACAAAATTTTTCTGTGAATGTGTGTCAAATAGGAGAAATTGTATTTCTTTTTTTAAAGGAATATGACAGTGTTGTTTAGCACTGTGCTGCAGTGGTTGTCAGACTTAACCTTTTCCCTTTCTTGTTTGATAATCAATTTTAGCTCAGGCATAATTAAGAACCTCTTTGTTTATGTCTTTTACGCCCAACTGAGCTGCAGAAAAATAAGTTTCAAACAGATGTTTTTAAATCACGAGAACAGAATGTGGTTAAGTGCAGCCTTTCTGCTCCAAAATCTATTGTTCAACTTGAATAAAACCTTGACCTTATTCATGTGCAGCCACATACAAAATAGATGCAATTCTTTAATTGTGAAGTCATATGAAAACAAATAATTTCTGTTACTTAGTTTGAAGAAAGCAAAGTTCAGTATTTTAAAGAAAAAAGTGAAACATTTAATCAATCGACAGTCTTTTTTGCCCATTTTAAATAAACCTGAAACCACAGAAGCTGCAGAGTTTGATGAGCTTGATCTGATGATGTTTTTTTTAGTTTATTCAATGATTTTGACAACGCAAAACACAAACAAAAACATTGCAGCACTGACATTTCAGCTCTCATTTGTAAAAAGATTTCCCTGAATCCTTTGAATCTTTTAACGGTTAATATGTAAATGAGGAAATCCTTGGATTGAGTGCAATTTTACACTGAGAAATATTTGTTTAGTTGAAATATTTGGCCATACCGTTTATTGGAAGCAGGACTGTTATTATTTTATTTAAATTTTTTTATTAATTATGTCACACCCATAAAGTCATTGCTGAAAGAAGAAGTATGAGGCAAGACAAATGGTGGATCAAGAAAAAAAAAGACTAAATAGAAATAAAAGTACATGGATTTTTCTTCTGATATAGTTATGTTTTAATCTCTCTCTTCTGCTTGTCACACAGACAAAAGCGGCCATCCCTTACCTTGCTGGACGTTGTGAATGAGAGCCTGGAGTTCGGGGTTGTATTCAGCCTTCTCACGCAGCGCATCGAGGATCATGTGGTTTTGAGACGAGCCCATCACATCGGTCTGCCTCAGCTGGCCCTCGAGCAGCCTGATCTGGGTCTCCTTCTGAGCCACCTGTAAACTCTACACACACACACACACACAAACGCCAAATATGTCAAAACCGAAAATATGTAGTCATGTGACAAACTTGTGAACATGACTGCATTAAAACAAAGTTAGTGTTAGAATTTTAGAAGGAGTGTTGATGGATCTTCTGAATGCATCTCCTACAACATTGTGCATTATAAAGAGGTACCACTAGATGGCGCTGTAATTCTATTCACTGCATCCACAACACACAAAGAAGGCAATAACAGGTATGTTTGCTCTTACATCTTGTAAACTTATAACTTCACCTGTTGTCTTGTCTTTGTGGTTTAAGATTTATTGTTGGTTTGGACTCTCTACACAATATCTCACCTTGTCAATGGAAGCCTTGAGGAAGTGGTCCAGCAGGTGGCGTGCTTCAGCCAATGAGCAGGAGCTGATCACTACTGAGGTGTCCACTGAGTCCAGCTCATCCTGTTAGAAAACACAGAGTCACTGTAGGTGTCCTTCTGACAGGTGGCCAGTAAGTACAAACAGTAATGTATGCTTTCATACCTTGGTTTCCTCTATCTGCACTATGGTGGCCTGGCAGTCCGACAGACTGTCATTGATGTAGTCTATATTTGCATTCAGCACCTCTATATCCTCATTAATTTCCTGAAGGAGGCGGTCCTCGGCCTCTGGTCCCTCCCCGTCTGCCATCAGTACCTGCCTCTTATGTGAAAGCGCCTCTTGCTGAGCTGTCAGCTCTTCTCGCTTCTGACTCAGCAAAAACACAAATGCACAAAAGAAAAATCAGCCAAAAACACAGGATTTATTTGTACACCTTGATAAGAGTTTATATTTAGATGCAAGATAAAGAGGAAGAAGATCGTCACACTTGGTTTCAGTTCTTAGATACTGAGATGAAGTAGGTCAAAGAAGTTGCTGTGTAATTTTATATATGTCCAATTATTACCCAACGCTTTATTTCAGATAACCACTTCTAGCTTTGGCTGATAATATGAAAGAGATATTGTCATGGTAAGCAAACTACCAAAAACCTCTATTCACGTGTCAGGGCCCTTCCTACCTTGATGAGGCGATCCATGTCAGCTTCCACATTAGAGATGGTCATCCTCTGCATGACGATGTCCATGATGCGACGCTCGAGGGCTTGCCACTTCTGACGGGCCGACTTGGAGAAACTGGTGGCTCTTCCTGTAGCTGCAGGGATGCCCAGGCCTGCTGGCTTCCGCTGCAACTTCCTTCTGCTGGTGGGAACAGATTAAAAAAAAAAAATACATAAGAGAAGAGATAAACATTCCTTTTACAATATTTAATAAATAGAATTAAATCTTATTTAACAAATTGAGGTCAGCAAGTCCAGAATGATTTCTGCCTTCTTCAGTGAATACAGTAAACACAGAAGGAGTCTAAATAAACAGTGTCAGCGCCTATTTACATGTTTACAGCAATAACTGTGCGGTGACACCAGCTCTTCTTACCCAATGACCCGCGTTCCATCTATGCTGCCGTCACTCTCTGCCAGGTATCCGTACGCACTGTTCTTATTGTTCCACTGCCGCACCAAGCCGCTCACAGTCCTCGCACCTTCAGCTTCAGAGCTGCTTGCTGTGGTGCTGGCCGACAAATCAGCTCCAGAGTCCGTGACTGGAGGAGTCTGGTTCCAGCGGGCCACACGTCCGGCCACGCGATCAGACATGGGTTTCGCCAGGCGCCGCAGGGCGGTCACCTCCTGGGTCTTCCTGCGCAGCACCAGCTCCTGCTGCCGCTTCTGAGACTCCAGCGCCCGGATCTGGTACTGGTGAGGATTTAATGCAAGTTTTAATTGTGTGGTACTCAAGAGTTTATCTGTATTTTTGATTTTTTTGCTAAAATCCTACTTGGATTCTTGAACTGAATTTATTTTTCCACACAGATTTACAAAGTCCTTAAGACTTAAGATAAAGTCCTGAACAAAAGGATCAGGATTGATGCCCAAAGCATGAGCGTGAACACTTTATGTTGAAAACAAATAAGATAGAAGCAAAGGCGATAATATTTAACATATTCTACTTTTTCAGACAAACATTTCCTAATGTACACCCATATAAGCATTCTCCATGCTTGTACAGTGATATTAATTCTTTAAACAACAGTAACACTGCTCAATATTATGTGCACACAAGTATTCACACAGTTCTGACATGATCTCACTCTTATGTATGAAAGCTACTGTATTTCTATTTCTGACACTGGAGGAAATATGTAAACATTATTGCAAATCATCTACAAACACTTATGATCGCTACAGTCCAGTGAAGTTGTGAAAAACAGAAAATGTGATTTCAGACAGTACACAAATGAGTGCATGTGAGAAACTGGAAAACAGTTTTAAGCCACCCCCCGATTTCTTTATATTTTACCCCCAAGCAGTCTGATTTTCTAGTAACTTTTAAAGAGGTCTTGATCAGTAGTTCTTCAAGCTTTCTAAAGGTCTTTCAGCATTTTACTTTGAAAGTTTTTCCACTCATTTTCTGTCCAGTTCTTGAGTCTGATCATGACAGTATATTGTACATTATGCACTGAAATAAATGAGGACAAGTGGGGGACAAAAGTATAAAGGTCTGAAAAAAATATCTTTAGCAGATTAGCAGCATCTGAAAGTCATGTCTTCAAGAAATAAGAAAAAAATCTGCAAAGGACTTGAGATGCATCAGACTTCAGTTGATGCATCTGCAAAAGTGAGTGAAAATGCAACCAAAGTCCAACAAAAAAACTTTCTGAAAGTTTGAAGAAGTGCTGCTGAAGACCACTTTAATAGAATATAAGAAAGTCTGCCATCTAGGAAGCAAAATATAGATGTGAGGGATAATTTCAGACTTTTGTAGAGTACCATATAGCCCTGCAAACACACAGACCCCATTGTACAAAAGTGTTTCTAACCTCTTGTCGTCGCTGCTCCTTCTTGAGCTGTGCAATCTCACGATTCCTCTTCGCCTCCACCATCCTCCTCCTCTGCTGCTCCTCTTTCATCTGCTTCATCAGCACCACCTGAAAACAGCAAAATATGCCTCCTCTATCAACATCCCTTATCCATTTGCTCTGATTCCTCCTGACTGCCTCTTCCTTACCTTGGCCTTCTTCATCTCATTGACCTCGGTCTGGAGTTTCTTCAGCTCCCGCTCGTACCTGCCCTGGTTCTTGAGGAGACGAGCATGCTCCTTCTGTGCCGCCTGTAGCTTGAGCAGGTCCCGGTTCATCTCCTTCAGTCGCTTCTCGTACTCCTGCCGGATCTTGTTGGCTTTCTCCTCCGTGTAGTTCTCCATGGACACTGCGCACAGTCATGAGATACTGTTGTAGAGAGGTGCTGTCGGGACACCGTACCCTGAGAACATTAACCAAACTCACTGAGGTTTTGCAGCACGCGGTCTCTCTCCAGCTGCGTGTCTCGGATCTTATTTTGCAGCAAGATGAGCTTTTCCTCATACTGTAGCTTCAACATCATCAACCGCCGCTGGCTGTTCTCCAGCTCGTCTATCAGCTTCTGCTTGATCTCAATCTCACAAGTAAGGTCTGCCAGGTCCGCCTGGAAGTTGGCTGCAGGTTAAAGGGAGAGTTAAAAACACTTTAATGACACTCTTTGTATTTTTGTTTTTTTACATATTTTGTAAAAAAGAAAAAAAAAGTCCACTTTCGAAACCCTTTCTTACATCATCTTTGAACTTTTCATCATTTTAAACAGTTTTGCTTACTTATCTTCACTGTAAATGAGAAAACAGAATGTACCTTTCTCATCAGAGTCTGAGTCTGAATCCACCAGACTTTCATCACTCTCAAAATCATCTTCTTCCTCCCTGCCCTCTTCCTCGTCTTCACCCTCATCTTCATCACAGCCACTTTCCTCCTGCAGCGGAGACATGATGTCCTAAACAGAGAGAGAGAGAGAGGGACTCACTTTTACAACCCTTAAATTAATAAAACAGGCTCTGCACGTAACACACACTTCAATCTTTTATTCTGTTTGTTCAGAAACTAATAGCTAACGCACGTCCATCTTACCTCAGTGTAGTTGTCATCTGAATCGATCTCTCCGTTCTGTCTATTTTCACCACTTCGCCTGCTCTCTCCGTTCTCCTGAGTGTGCAGTTTTACCCGTTTCTTCAGACCTTTCTCCAGTTCTGGACTGCAGAAAGAAAATATGCAAAAAAAATTACTTACTACAGCAGGTTTTACCCACCATAAATCCATTTACTTTATATAATACCCTGAAACAATAACCCAGTTGGCCCTACAGAAACACTTCCCCTGAGAAAGACGGTGCATGCTCCAAATATCCACTCTGAAACACTTTGGGAGAGTTGCCAATTGCTTATAACTGAGCCACCTAAAGCAATCAACAAAGTCCATGTTAGCACATCAACGTTCATCTTTCACCTTATGTTCTTAGGTTTTATTATCAGTTTGATTTTCTCCTTTGCTCACACTTGAACAGTTTTTATCACCAGTTCCATCTCTAATGTCCCATCTACCTCCACTTCCATGCTTTTAGACCACAATTAGCTCTCTTCTCTCTTGCAACTCAATAGCCAGCCAACTAAAAAGCTTTTAGTGTCCAATTTAGCACTGATAGCATTCCATTTCTCCCAAAAGTCCTAAAGTCATAATTGACTTTGAAGTGGCTGTAAAATAGAAAAGTATAAGCAGGGGCGAGTATGTGGGCACAGAAAACTAGTCTGTTGCAGCTTTTAAAATGTGCTCAGAGTCATAGACAGGTGGGGGAGGTGCCGTTAGAAAGTAATTTTACATAAATCCGAGCCTCCTCACCTCATCCTCCTCTGCCTCCTCTCCTTCTTCTTCAGCCTCTCAATGTCCAGCTTGGCACGGCGCAGAACGTCCGTCATCTCGGCCTCCATGGACTTGGGCATGGGAGAGGAGCCGAGGGGGTGGCCGGGGACGGGGCTTAGACCGGAGGCCGGGAACGTGGAGCGAGCGGAAAGCCGAGCAACCTGCTTCCGCAGCGACTCATTCATGGCCTCGCTCTCGAGAAGTTTCGTTCTGACGGAGAAGAAAAAGCGAGTAAAGAAAGAGACACATCAATGTTTTAGACTTAAACTCATTGATGTCATTCAGTGAGATCAAATACATTTTGTGAAATTTACCACTAAAACCTTAACTGTATATGAATGTTTCTAAACAGTGCCCTGAGATGACTTTTGTTGTAAATTTGAGCTACATAGATAAACTGCATTGAATTGAGTTTATTGGTATTTGTTGTGGAAGGGCTGCAGATCCTACCTGAGTTCTTCAACTTCTCTGATGTATTTTTGTATTAGAGTTCCGATCTCTTCATTGCCTTCGCCTAAAGGTCAAAAGAAAATGTACTTTGTTAAATTATCTTTAACGAGTTAGGTAAAGTAAAGGGTTAAAAGCTTAATTAGAGGGAAAACGCAGAGCTCAAGTGAAGTTTGAAGTGATAAAGCATCTCTCTCACGTACTTGATTTGGTGAGCAGAGTGCTGACCTCCTGGGCCAGCAGGTGAGTCACACGGGTGTTGAGGTGATCGATGGTCTCCTGCATGGCCTTTACTCTGAGCCGCAGCGTCTCGTTATCTCTCTGCAGCATGGCGTTCTCTTGGTACATGTCGCTGTAGCCCTCTGAACCATCCTCACATGGAACACGTTTCCCCTGCACGGAGTAAACAGCCAACGAAAGTGAAAAAAATGCCATAGCTGAAAAACAAACAGACGTGCTGCAAACAAAATGTGATTGTTTAAAATAAGGTAGCCTCCTCAAGCGGCTATTGTTGAATTTTGAAGGCTTGACATTGACAAAAATCCAGTTGCCTGAGACAGAGAGTCACTATCTCATCCAGTCACAGCTCGCAACACTCCATTACGTCTGGATTCTGACACATCACATCTCTTTTAACAACATCGAGGTCACCTCAGCATCTCTTGTCACAGTCACTTCTCTTTAGTAACCGTGGTAACCTTCTTAAAACAGCAACAGACTGACAGCATAAATGACTGCCTGTCTGATAGAGACCCAGAGGTCAAAGATGAGTAAAAAAGGGGGAAACTTTCAGCAGAGCTTTCTTTAATCTTAACATTCTTGCTTCATACTCCACATACTTACAGTATTTGACTCCATACAAAACAATATTTTCTTGTGTTTGATCAGACTGTGTATTTATTACTTTGTTAAATGATGATCTCTTGTGATTTAATCATCCTAATTGTCACACAGCAAAGATGAGTGGATGTGTAAATGTTCCAGAAGTGGTTTTTAATTTCACATATTCATCAATTGCTGCAGCAGAAATGGCCTCTGTAACACTATCCACTCTTATTCTTTGCAGCTTTGGCCATTTTTTTCTTCTCCTCATTTTTATCCATCGTGTCACCTTCCACCCCTCTCTTATTGCCTTATTAAATCAGTTACTCTGACACCAATGTGTTAACAATCTTTTTCAACTTGCCACTTTCCATTTTTCATCTCCTTCCTTCTTTTGTCCAACACCCCTTTTCTTCTCCTCCAAACTCCCTTTTTACACATCTGTCACTAAAAGTGTCCCTCGCTGCCTGCTTCCTGTCGGTCTTCTGTTCGTCTCAACCAGACGTTCATCACTCACCGCCTTGTACTCCATCAGCTCCATCTGGAGTCGGGCTATCTCGGCACGCAGGGCGCTGATCTGCTGGCTGGTTTTATCTTGGTTCATCACCACCTTGTTCTTGATGTTTCGGGCTCGATTGGCGTACTTCAGCGTGTTCAGCGTCTCCATGAAGTCCCGGTCTGACGGGCTGACGCAGGCGATCATTACTGTGCGGCTGCAGAGGAAGGGAAAAACAGCTGTCATGAGCAGCTGTTCAAGATGAAGAATTCTCTTTTTTTTATATTTTTTCAATTATTTAACAACATTTGAAGATATAGTTGTCAGTGCATGCATGTGTACCTGTTTCCTCCCAGTGAGTCTTGTAACAGTCGGGTGAGTTTGGAGTCTCTGTATGGGATGTGTCCTGCCTTTTTTGTCTGATCACCTAAAGCGCTGATCACGTTTCCCAGAGCGAGCTGACCCATGAAAGAGAGACATGTAAATAGCATTTTATTACACAGAAGCAAAAGTACAGAAGTGGAGCTGAGCAATGTGCAACATCTGAGAACAGATCAGACCCACCAGTCCACAGTTGATAGAGATTCCCTCTCGGGCCCTCTCTCCTGTGGCCCCAGTGCGTTTAAGCCTCTCAGAGCCAGCCAGGTCTACAAAGTGGAACTTGGCCATCAGCGTCTCATACTCTGGCTGGGCGATGGGACCGGAGTCCCCACCATTCACCTCCCCATTCTCCCCTCCTCCATTCTGCAAGGGAGAAAGGAGAGAAATCAAAACACAGACAGGCAGGTTTCTCTAAAATCACAGCATTTTACTCAAAAGTGGCAATGGTTTCATCACCTTGCATATGGCTTTTATTAAATGCACACAAAATTTATATTCCTCCTGCATTCTCAATAACAGTGGTATACAGTGGTAATTCTGTCTTGTCTTTTATTAAAAGGTGCAGGAAAAAGAGAATGATAAAACTAAAATAAAAACAGGCCTCTCACTCTGAGCCTCCCTGTCATGATTTTCAGATCATTTCAGCACTCTCTCATCTTTCGATTTTCGAGCGTTCTACCTCTCAACTTCAAACCTACTGTCTCACCATTTGCGGCTGCTGACAGACTCTCATCTGACAGAGGTGGATGGTGAAGATGGCGTGCGAGCGGGAGCTTTGGGCGTTCATCTGAGTGCTGGCTGTGGTGCGGGACAGAGCGCCGAGCTTCAGACACTGCAGCAGCTGAAGACCACACAAAAGACAAAAGAGATTTGCTTTCAATTTGAAATAAAGAGGACAAATAAATGAAAGAAAAACAAACAAACTGAGAAAGAACTAATCACTTCAAATTTTAACATTAAAAATATGGTTCCTTCCCGCAACGCTAAACAAGAACAAGCAGGTGAAGAAAATGGATGCATGGATCATTTTCTGTGTGAACCTCTTCAGCAAACACCCATCAGGCACCATCACCTTTTTCCTCCAGACTGTAACTGTTAATATACATTTCTAATCAATTACTCATTCCAAGACTCTCAAAAAAAGTTCATACATGATGATTACAAAGGACAAAAAAGCTTCATGGCGTGAATAAGTCTGAGTTAAGTGTCCTTCATTAGCGTCAAGCCTCCTTTGTCATCATTAACGTTTTTCTTGTGTTTGACGACTGACCATCAGAAGGTTGTTGGCAGCTCCTATGCTTCGTATGTTTAGTTTTTACCACACTTTGTCTCTGTCAGTCAGCACTCATCCACCTCTTTGATCGTTAACGTCACTAATTTTAACATGATCCGGTGTCACGGGAAACTTATCTAAAACTAATGTTTTAAACTTTAATATCAAATGTTGAACATTTAGCTTTGCACTATCACATCAAAAAAGTGGAGAAAAAGGTACAATGAAGTTAAGAGCTCTTTTCCTGCTTTTTTATTGTTGTTTTTAATAGTTTTGTTTTTTGCTAACTCTGTGTTTAATGTCATTTTGGTTCATGCTAACCTTCAGCTAATTTGCAAAGAAATGGTTTGAGTTAATGTTGATATCTGCAGAGGTAGAGAGCAAACAAATAAAAACATTTGCTTAAAAAAGCAAATCTAAACACTGTTTGATGACAACTTCAGCAAAGAGTCAGAAAAAACTTGCGTTTCTCACAAAATTGAGCATAACAAGCTCCAAAATGAACAATAAACTTTAATCTTGTTCACAGACAAACAAACGCTATCGAAAACATATACCTCCTTAGCAGAGGTCAAAAATAAAAAAAGAAAGATGATTTTGGCAGAATTGAGCAACAGCTCATTTTGAAAAAAAAGGAAGTGTAAAATTTCATGACAAAAAAAATCCTACAGCTGTTGAGGGAATAGATCAGTCATTTTCATACTGCCTGATTAACATTTAGTATGAAAATAAAAAAAACTATCTGAAACTCACCTAAAATATCCACAACATAAACTCATACAAGTGGAAGGTTTTAACATCTTTTGCAGGTAAAATTAGCAAAACTACCACCAGCTGCTTACACACAAAACATGGACCCACCTCCTCCTCTGAGTGCACCAGTCTGGAAGTGACTCCTGTGGTGTAGATGCTGCCATTGCTGTCCTCATGGATTTTGATGTTGGACTTCCTGCTGCGACTCTCTGGGTCTCTGACTCCGTCAAACAAGTCCAGGATCTCCTCATTGTACAACTACAGCACACACACACGTCACCACTCCACAGTCATTATGATGAATGTTTATGACAAGGTTGATACGCTGTCTTAATATTATACAGCATAGCGATTTAACATTGTTAAACATGCTCTAAGAATGATTAGCATCTAAAACAGAGACTTTTGCTCTTGTTTGCTTTAATAAAATCATCTTGTTGAAACACAGATCTGCAGCCACAGCAGTCAAAATAATGATCTCTCTGGAAACAGGGAAGGCTGAGGTCACAGAGGTCAGCTGAAAGCTCAGCTGTTCCAACCTAATGCCAAACACACACAGACACACACACCCCAACACACCCCCACACAAACACACACATCTGTTTACCATCAACAAAGATAACCTTCTGACCTAAAACCCTACAGAAAAAAAACACACTAATAACAAGGAGTAGAACAGACAAAATAAATGAATAATGACAAAAATATGGATGGAAAACCTATTTGTTTATCTATACTAACATTTATTTCACAAACTAATAATTTAGGTAATCAAATGACACCCACGCATACAACCATACACTCCCTAATAAAGCCTAAACAATTACAGTCTAAAAATCCCCAGGGAAAATGATTACTAGTCATATATCTGATTTCTTCTACACAAGCATCCCTCCCTCCCTCTGATTCTTCACTTA
Organism: Kryptolebias brasiliensis; assembly: GCA_028566095.1. NCBI lineage: Eukaryota > Metazoa > Chordata > Actinopteri > Cyprinodontiformes > Rivulidae > Kryptolebias > Kryptolebias brasiliensis. Next base: position 18,490,143 of record JAOXNZ010000166.1, read on the forward strand.
TCCATTTTCTAGCCCTCAGTGATGAGGACTAATGTCAGAGGTAATGGCAAACATTAATCAGGACCAACAAAGCACGAGCAGATGCAGCAGCCCATCTGTCTTCGGCCTGTCACTTCCTGTTAGTGGAATGGGAGTTTGATCCTGTTGTCTTCTCTATTCTGTCCCATCTGGTTAGAGTTAATGTTAACCAACATCCAGCATGCACACCCACACACACTCACACTTAATCTAAGGGACAAAACATTTTAAATGTTAGATTAAGTAATAATTTGTTGGCCACCTCCAGGAACTGGGCGCTGACTTTAAACTCCGGCGGCTGGATGCCGGTATCCTGGGCTCGCAGCCTCTGGTTCTGGATCCCCTCAAACAGCTGGTGGACAGCCCGTGGGATGATGCCCTGCTCCAGCGGACTCAGGCTCACATCAAAACCCGTCCCCATGGTGTAGGTTTTCCCTGAGCCCGTCTGAAACACATTCCATCAACAACAAGGAGAATTTACTTACATTCAGAACATAGAGGCCAGTTTCTTACATTGTGTATGGTTACTGAATGTCAAATCATTCAATTTTAATGATCTTAGTAGGGCTGTGTGAGTCTGTATGCACTGTGTGTGGTTTTCTTGTTGCAAACTTGATAAGTGTGTGCGTCTGCAGCACTTCTCTTTAATCCTTGATGTGACCTAAGCTGTGACTGACACATTATTAGAGCTATTAACATGTACAGATACCAAAATGTAGCTCCAAGCTTTGCTTTCATACCTGTCCATAAGCAAACACAGTGGCGTTGTAGCCCTCGAAGCAGCCCTCAATGAGCTTGTACACACAGCTCTGGTAGATGTTCTGCTGCTCTGACTCGATATCAAACACAAAATCATATGTAAAGGCCTTGTCCTTTCCCAGGAGGACCTGTGGTTCTTCAGGTGTGACCAGCGTGCATACGTGGCACCCCTCTATCTTCTCCTTGGCCATCTGAGGACGAATCCTGAGAGAAGGGGACAGAAGGTAAAAAGACAATCAGTGAATCCAGATAATTATGACAACATGACACAATCAGACATGGAGAATTAGGTCCTTCACACAAACTCAGCCACATCGCGATGAGCCCGAAGTGTTTCAGTGCATCACACTGATAAACTGTGACTATCTGTAAGGAACAAGCTGTAAACAACAATACATTAGGATAAATTCAAAAGTAATCTTTAGATATTGATAATATAGCACACATTTAGTATCAGCTCTTTTTAAGATCAAACAAACCAAATTTTTATTTTTCAACAATAAGTTGATCCAAGTTATGTTTGAAAAAATGGGTGGAACAGCGGCGTAGTGGTTAGCAAGAAGGTTGCAGGTTCGAATCCCGGCCTGGGGCCTTTCTG
>JAOXNZ010000166.1:18495859-18510490 GCA_028566095.1 Kryptolebias brasiliensis
GTGTGAGGGGTGCACAAAGTTAGCAGTTTTATTTTCTAGTTAATTGCTATGCTGGAGTCTAAAAAAGTGACGAATTTGGCTCTGTTCACACTGCAGGCAAATGCAACCTAACTGAGTTTTTCGCCCCTATGCGACACATATCAGATTTTTTCATGGCAGTGTGAATGTGACATATCCGATTTCATCATATCCAGCCCAGGTCTTTTCAGTATGTGGTACTGAATCAGATACATATTTGTTGTTTTTCAAAGCAAGCGCAGTGTGAACGTTTACGTTGCATTTCATCTGACTTTTACGTGGGATGAAAGGACGGAGGTTCCTCACGTCAAAGTCCCACCACTCTTGCCTCTGACTCTATATCCACAGAGGAAGCAGCCACAGCTAAAAAATAAAAATTAAAAAAATAAAAAAATAAAAAAAAGGTAATCGTATACATTTGTGCTCTTTTTCTTCTCAGTCTTCTTTTATCTTTTACCATTTGGATGGACAGTTGTTCCCAATTGGACAGCAACTTCCGAATCAATACACACACGCCAACACTCGCAGTGTCCATATTTACTTCTGTAAACACAGTGAGTGTGACATCATATCTTCTGCACATGAGAGTCATTTCAGGAACTGGAGACCGTTCACACTGGAGTCTGATCGAGGTCGCATTTAAAATGTAATGTGAACGACCACACAAAAAAATGGATTTGAGCAAAAATTTGGAATTGAACATTAAGACCTGCAGTGTAAATGGAGCCTCAGTTTCTTATTGAAAACTAAATACTTGTGCTCACTTTTTGTTTCATTATCATTGAGTACGAAGAAAAGCCACACAAAAGGACCAATGAAAATTCTGATGCTTCAAGCCTAACACACACACACACACACACACACACACCTATAACAATGACGTCGTATCAGATGCCCCACAGGATCAAGAAATAACAGCCTTCAATAATCAATTGACACACAGCCACACCACGGCTCAGTTGGATGAACATTTCAGCCAACAAAGGATGGGATCCATAGCATTGATTGGAAGAGCCAACATTTCCAATGTGCACACAGACCGTGCACACAAAAATCCAGACTCAGACCACACATTCAATAAAACACATCCGATTCTAAAATTAGCCCTCAACTCCACAATCCAATCCAAACGTGAAGGAAGTGTGAAGAAAAGCGGATTGTGAATCCTGGATGTGGCACATCAAAGTGTCTGCTTCTTCAGGAAAAAGATTCAAATAAACAACGAGGGTAAACAAGGTCAGGGCCCACCTCTAACAACATAATTACATTATTTTAGAGAAAAAATGTTTCCGTACAGGTTAATGTAAAGAATCAAAATTTATCTTCACTAATTGCCCAACTCCTTTATTAGAAGAATTAAATTAAACTACTAGACAGTAAAAACAATCAGAGTTAGAAAGTCATTATTCACGTGCAGTTATTACAGTAATTAATCCAACCATACAACTAATTAGACTTAGACTTTTAACAACTCAAAATAGATTTGTTGTGTGCATCTCAACTCTGTCTCAAACTCTTCTCAATTTAGTTTTCGTATTTCTCGAGCTGTATTTTGACACCTGCACACCTCTGACAGAAAACATCTGAGGCTACAGCCTCAAAAGTCCAGGTCTAAAACCCACGCTGATGATTTATAATAATTACTAAAAAACTGGTTTAAATCTGCCTAACAGCATTTCAAAATTGTCCTCCAGTAGATTAAATCATAAACGTGGGGGCAGCTGCCAAGGCGGGTATGATGTGGGCAGCAAAATACTGTGCACAGCCTAGAATACAGTTTTGCAAGCTGTGAACACAAAATCAAGCTGTGAAAAAGCATTTTATGCTCTTCCCCTCTGTTGCCAATGGGACAGTCCACTTTCCTAGGAAACTGCACAGACTTCTTAAACTCTTACCATTGCATGCATGAGCGCATACAGAGGTTGACACCAGTGACTTATGGCATTCTGTTGGCACCGAAATCACAAACTGCAAATCTTAATTGTGTCCACTTACGCACTAATCTTCACCTTAAATTCAACAGAGGACTGACTGTACATTTGCATCCCAGGAAATAGCCTGAAACAAATGCTGATTCTGCGACCACCAAGAGGGGTGGAGGGGCGACTAATAAATTCAAGATGGTGTGATCACTTCCAATAATGAGCGAGAGCCTTTTCTGGCCTGTGCATGCAGTGCTATGTGTGTAAGCTGGCAGTGTTGTGCATCATGTGTTCAGGTTCAACCAACCTTCAGGAACAGGCAGGTGATAGCCAGAGTTCATTTCCCTAATGTAAACACTTCAGCTAGGACACACACATGCTCACACACACACGCTCACACTCACACAAAGACAGAGTTAATAGTATTCACTCGAGCTGTGAGTGTTTCAAAGCTCTCTTGTCTGTCCTCTGGCACAGAGCCAGTGGAGGAAGCTGCTTCCCATTTAACACTTGTCCTTTAGCATAACATCTTCACTTTCTCCATGAACAACAATCAGAGCAAGGTACAACCCCTTTTTCCTCTGCTATCTGTGGTATTAACTTTATGATCAGTCCACTGCAAAGTGTCTTGTCCATTTTCACACCTCCCTCTGTTCTGAGGCAGGGCTCAGAACAGAAGGAGGCCAATAAAAACAGACCACCAGGGTAAAAGCTCCAACAGTCGAGGCCGTTAAAGGGCCTGTTCCACTTTCCTTTTCCTCCTGATAACAGGGGAGACTGATCACTAGTGTGGACTTTACTTATCTACCTCGCTTCCTCACCCTCTCTGACTCCCTTTTGTTTCCCTGCTGACCAAGTGTCGCCCTCCTAATGGAAAAACACACAGCCAATGCTTTGTCTGCTTCTTAAAAACCGTTTTAAATGCAGCCATCCCCGTCCTCCCATCGAACAGACATTCAAAAGCTGTTGACAGATAACTCAATAGTCAGCATGATATTCAGGAAGTGTCAAGTTGACTTTTACTTGTAGAAACAAAAAAAAAAAACTGAGTAAATGAACAATCTGCATGGAAAGACTTCGATCAGCAAAATGATACAAATTTGTAGCTAAACAGCTAAACGAAAGTCTTATCTGAAGAGGACAGATTTTTGAGTTTTTATTGTATTCACTGTGACAGACAGAGGATGGGAACAACATAAAGAAGAGTTGTCCTTAAGGTCACTTACTAATGACTGAGTCAGAAATGTCAGTCAGTCAACTAACTTTTCAAAATGTTAGCATTTAGGATCGTCCTTTAAGTTGCACAAACAACTGGTGTCATCTAGAAAAGCTGATAAATATTACATAATCCTGCAGGTTCACCGAGGTGGCAGCGGTTTATTGTCCTTCAAGTTATTGTTTCGGTTTTATTTTCCACATCTTTCCTGTTTTGGTTCTGTCACTCAGTGATATTATAAAGGCAGCTGATTCCAGAAGAAAGGTTGTGACAAAAGTTCATGTAAGAGTCACATATTACCCTCCTGAGATGATGGAGTTTAAAATAAACTGAACAAATTAGAGAATTAAACTTGTTCTGCAAACATCTAGTAAGTGTGTAACATGTTCATCCAAGCGATCCAATATTAGATTCATATGAGCATTTTTAAATCTGCAAGACAACAAATTTAATGAAGTACCATTTAAACATCATTTCGCAACTTGCTCAAGAAAACCAAAAGACAAAAACAACAATAGAAGCATCAAATTAATGAAAGTAGTAGCATTGCTGCATATCACCCGCAGCCCTGCATGTCAAAGTTTTAAACAAAGATGTCATGTGATCCGTTAATGTTCAGAGTAAGTGCTGTGGGTGAGTCTCAGCTGCAACCATGCCAGACTTTAGTTCAATATTTGTAAAATTACCTGAATTATAGACATTTTTGTCTTTGCTGAGGTCGGTTAGCTGCAACGGTCATCTTGATTTGGATCGACTCTAAAACTTAATCAGCTGCAGTTTCAATAAGTTTCATTAAAATCTGTACATTGACTCATGAGATATTTTGCTAACAAGAAGCACACAGACAGAGACAGACACAGACCATTGCATGATAGCAGTGGGCGATAATGAAACTGAGGAATCTTACGTGAAATGAAAGCTACATTTTGCAATTGATTCCAGATAAAAGAAGCTTTTATAAAGTGAACTTTAAAACTATAAGTGAATTCTACAAAAAATCTCCCAACATGCTGGGCTACTGAGTCTAAATACATATGAATCAAATGATGTTTTATTAATATTTTTGAAACAAAGTATGAAATCAGCCAATCTGTTCATACTGAAGCCGTTTCTCCAGTGAAGACATGGCAGAGTGTGGGAATTAGTTCTTCCTCATTGCACAGCTGCACCACTTTTCATTACGTTTGTCAGCAAAAAGCTGAGCTGTGGACTCTCACTAATGCTCCCCATTGTTGCCAAATTAGCTACTTAGTCACTTTTTTTTTTTTCCAATAAAGCAACTTGTGTTAAATGTTAACAACATGCTGAGCAAAACAACGGCTAACTTCCACTGAAGCTTCAATTTGAGCTGTATTTATGCGTTAAAGTTCATTAATTCTACATGCAAGAACAACTCAAACCAAAACCCAGACACTGTTAAAGTTGTTTTGTTTTGGAACAAAGTCTCATTTCTAAAACCATTAACTGCAGATTGACATGCAGTATTTCACTATGTGCAGATGCATGCTTTGAAAATGTAATTTTTTTTATGTTTATTTTTTACATACTTATGTTTTGTTAGGAGTAACAGAAATACTTGGAAGAGTTCTAATTTTAATAGAAATAAGGTTTTGTTTTATTATTTCAAATCCGTTATTCAGATGTAAACCAGGAGATTCAACACAGAGAGGCTTTTATTCTTGTCAGTCAGGTGAAAGAAAGTCACAGAATGAAAAAATAAAAAAATAAATAAAACGTGCCTTAGGCATACTGAACAAAAAGCCTCTGTTGTAGCTGTTAAAACTACAGAGAACCTAATTGTCAACACAAAGTATCATTATTTGGGTATTTACAGTAATAATCACTCAAAAACAGTTTACTTTTTATTTGTTTACCATCCATGCTGAAACGTTTGTTCATTAATTTGTCTAATACCAAGCTTTGAGGAGCTTGGCATTAGTTGCTACTTGAAACCATAGACCAGCAACCCATCTGTTGACCTTTGACCTTCTGATAAGACTCCTTTGATGCGTAAATAATATTAATAATCAGAATAACATGGACACAAGAAACAAGGTAATGAAATAAGCCAAGGAAGAGGCAGTGTGCTGCCATATTTAACTGCTTATTTTAAGGATGATCCATATTAGAAATGAATGGTGAAAATAGCACGTCATTATCTAAAAGTTACCCTGCACCCCCTAATTGGAGCAGAATGGGTAGGGTTATATGTGGGAGCTGGAATCCATAGCTCCAGGACACATGTGAACATGTGAAAACAAAGAACACTCCTCCAGTTCTTTCACAGAAGCTTAAAAACATTTCCAGCTGAGAGGCAGAACGACATCTGCAGGAGCACAAAACGATCCCTGTACGACTGCACGATGAAGCAATCCACCGAAAAATAAATTCAGAGCTGTAGCTGTCCTCAAAACAAACCAGACCTCGTTGGAAGTGACGGTAAATATATCTCCACTGTCATCTGATTCTTTGTACCGAATCAGAGACAGGAATGTAAAACGTATCAGAGCATCTTCTCTTAACTCCTGATCAACTTTATTTGCCAAACTCGTTTTATTTGTATGAATGATGGTTTAGAAAATGAGTTAAAGCAGAGGAAGCAGTTTCCAGATGTCAACCTGTAGTGTCCATTCACAGTCTTGTACTTCAGTGGCACAGAAAGCTGATGCCTTATTTATACGTTATATTCATAACATCTCTTTGTAGAGAGGTTTATATAGGGAAATATATCCAGATACATTTAATTTAGGAATGATATACATTGCATTTTACTATTTGGTATACTTTGTTTTTATAATTTAGATAATCCTTTTTCCATTCATAATAAAAACAAGCTATTTCCATCAATACCTTCCAAGCAGCTGAGTTTCAGAACATACCACACAATAAAGTTCAAACCACGTTTTGAATTAGATGGGTCTTTCTTTGACACCACTGATAAATATCACCTCTACTTAATCAGTGTTTCTTTCCGTTTATGTTCGTCTTCCATTTTATAGAATAATCCATTTAGGGACATAAAGCTAAAAGATTATTTTCACATTTATATGCTGCATTTTTTCTCCTGGGACTCCTAAAACCTGAGGTGTGTCTCTGTGTGATTTGTGACAACACAATCATGAAGTAAAATGTAACATTAATGTGGGAAAATGAAGGCCTTTTTGTGTTTGCAGGGAAAATATGCTCAGTTTAGAAAAATAAACTTTGTAGATTTTAGTTAAGCTTTTCAAATACATTTTTTGGATCAGCTTTGACCTAATTTTACAAATAGAAGACTTTCCTGAGAGCTTTTTAAGGAAAATAACATTTAAAACGAGACGCTGTTAATCAGACAAGGGAACGTTTCGATCTGAACATGGCTGAAGGACAGTGAACGCCCTGTTTGAGCGTATTAACTGTTCCTCTAAATATCTGTTAAATTCTTTGAATTTTTTTAAACCAGTACAAACTCTACAAAGATACTAAAGCCATCTTTCATTCTTCTTCCAAAGAGAAGTTACCAAACACAAAAGGTGTTGTCCTCCTAACTCCGGGCCTGTCATCGCCTGCTGACGGGAACAAACCCTTCCACACAGCTTCAGGATTGATCCTTGCTCCTCCAGCTGAACCACAGCCCCACCACACCGTCAGCTGTTGGGTGTTGTCTCCACATACACACCACAGCCTCAGCTCTTCATAAACACTTTGCTATGAAATAAATCACAAGCACAGTATTTCCATTTATAACCGATTCAATACCACTGATATTAAAATCACCACATATATAAAACTGCTTCTTGAACAACTGCCAAACTCAAAGTTGTGCATGTTTAGCACCAAAGTCGCTATACAAACTTTACACATTTCACTTCAGGCTCTGAAACAGTTAAACATAATTACCTTTATATCAACCCCACAATGGGACGCAGCTCCAAGGATAATAAAAACCCCTTTCACAAAATACTTCAAACCAGGCCTGAGTCACCTTCTTCCTGCCTCGGTGTGATTTGTGAAAGGGCCATGGTGGCATGGGCTGTATAAGTCAACCTGTTACGCCTCCGAGCACCAGAGCAAGATAGGAACAAAGCCAAAATGGTCAATTCATGAAAAGGTAAGCTGGCATTGTGGCTCAAAAAGTGTGACAAAATGATGACAGAGTCTGTGAAGCCACCAGACAAAAGACTTCATATGAGAAAAGTCAGAGACATTTTATGGTCAATGAGGCTGAGTTACACTGCACACCTCAAAAGTGCTGCTCTCATTCATGAAAACTCACATTGTCGCTAGTCATGGTCAGCCCCATTAGTGATTTTTGAACAACCAGAGGAATCTTAGAGCGGCTCATCTATGCAGCCGTATTGCTGAGCTGTTTTGTGAAAGAGATGTTTAGGAAACGTGTGAAAGGAAAAACTATATTAACAACATAGTAGTCAAACGGTATGCAGATGGCACAAAATAGAATTTAAAAAATGACCACAAAACCCTTTTCAAAACTAAAACAACAGAGTACAGCAATGTGGATATTTTAATGCATGTCCAACCCAAACACATATAAAATGATCACCTAAAGGGGCTTTGGTAACAGGTTTGTAGTTTGGTTTACCAACTAGAGCGTTGTTTTTTTTCTAACAAAGATTACATAATCTCACAGAGATTACACAAACACAGGAGAATAGTGTCTCCATCTGGTTCTCTTCTGTTTGCATGTATTATACCTCCGATTGCTGCTGTGTCATTACAAGTGTTCAGATTAGGATTAACCCATTTGGGGGTCATTTGTCTGTTCCACTGCTTAAATAAATGACAAGCAGTATTTTCAGACATGAGAGGAAAAAAAAAATCCTATTTGTATCTTCTTACTACATAAAACAGTAAGAAAATGATAACGCAGTGGCAACACGCATTTTCAAAAAGCTTTTATAAGAAAGTGTGCATGGACTGTTTTAGAAACAATTTTTGGCTTAGTGTGGAAGCAAAGTCTAAAAAAAAAATTGCATAATTTCCAAGATAAAAACTGGAAACACAGCAACATAAAGTATTTGTGAGTGCGTGTGTATGTGCTGTGATTTTTACAAACCCAGCTGGGCTCTTATCGCTGCCTGTTTGAGCCTGTCAAACCTACAACCCACAGCAGCCAAGAAAAGATAACCACATGCAGATACTTTCACAGACGTTTTCGACTGTACAACAAGGAAAACAAGTCTTCTTTAAAAACACATAAATGCGTAATTTATTTGTTTAGACAGTTCTTACTGAAAGTTACACAGTCTGATGGATTCTCATGCATTCAGTCCGAGTAAATCAACGCAGGAATGAAATATCAACTGAAAAGAAAGAAAACAGTAAAAGAATAAAAGGGTGGACCAAAGGTACCAAACGTACCAAAGGGGGGGGGAGAAATGGGTGCGTAACAAGCAATAAAGACACCTCTGGATTTAACCAGGATTATAATTGTTCTGCAAACATCCCATGTTAATCCAAGACGTGCGGGTAAATCTGATAGCAGCGCCCTTTGTCATAAATGCACCTGATACAAAACTTCTGAAAAGCTGTAGAGGTGGAGCAACTGAATGCTCTTTGAACAATTTATCTTTCTGATGTCCTCTTACTGTGGCTGCCTCTTTTATGAAGGACAAAATGAGAAAGAGTGAAAATGAGAATAGGAGAGGGTGGATGAAACAGCGATTCAAGAAGAGCGGTGCATGTTTGACATGAAAAGCCATGAGAACTCAGGAAATTACCTCGGCCTATTTCGGGTTAGGAGCTCTGGGCATATCAGTGTCTCTGGGACGAAACGAGAGAGGCCCTGAGGAGTGGGAATGGATGGAGGGGAGGCAGACCAACGGCTGTTAAGGTCAAAACAAAATGACTAAGTAGAATGAATGGATGAAAACGGGAGAGCGTTAGTTTAAAGATCAGATTGTCACAGCTTTGTCCAAAAATGCAGGTTTTTGTACAGTTTGAATATATAAATCTAAGCAGAAATAATACATATGTCAATTATCATATCAATCTATACCGCATATAATTGAGAAAAAAGCTTGTGGTGAGCTGTTCTGTCCAAACTTAACTAAATGCTGACCTCAGCATTGTAAATTATTACAATGCCAACAAGCAGATTTGATATTTTTAATGTTGATTATTTAATCATTTGTCCAAAAGGACAAGATAAAGCTGTAAAAAGTGATTGCAGTTTTGATGGCATTTGATTGTAATCGACAAAAATATTGGCACAATAACACTAAGCCTCGTGAAAACCTCTCAAGCTTTTCACTAAAATGTCCTGTTCTTTACAAACTTCCTACTATGAGCCAAAAGCCTCCAAGCACGTTGCAGCTGAAAGATTTTGAATATTGAGCTACAGTAGGTCTTTCTGTGCTGCCGCCCATTTAATCAGTGCTGACATTGATTTTCTGGATCAGCTAACTGCAGTGAATCTGCACATAAAACCATCAACTGTCTCTCTCCATCCAGTCAACTCTCTCAGCTCTCCATCTGTCTGCTGCTCTATCCATCACAATCAACTCAAGACACTTTTCCCATAAATGTGTGTGCTCCGCTCTTATTGTAATCAGCTGAGTGTCCATGCATAAATGAAATAACACAGTCTCTGTCATAGTGGTTTACAGAAGCGGGCCATTCACTCCAAAATCTGTCTTCACTTGAGCATCCAATCCTCTACATGGCCAGCAGGCCAGCGGGCCTGTGGCCAAAAACACATTCATAATTTCAGATGCTGGTTCAACTCTCTCAGAGGGAATAGCTGAAATTGACTTGTCCATTACAAGGCATGTTCCTGTTAGCTCTAAAAGACATACTGTAAAATGGCATCAAATTAAACTGAATGGGGGGGGGGGTGAGAGAGAGGCCACTTAGCTAGCCTTGACCTTGGGTTCTGATTTAACAGAATACCAGGGAGAAAGAAGAAAATAAGTTAACAAAGACAGCAGCTCCATGGAGGTAAACAATAAGTGGGAGCACCATGGAACAATGCATTGCAGGTGCAGACTGTAAAATGTAGTTACACTATCAAAATGTGAATATCAGAAAATTTTCTAACAGTTGCACGCCAATTTTAAAGCCTAATTTTACTCTAAAGGAAGGAAAGTTTACAAATTGTTTTGGTTTCATGCCCTCAGTTTCCTCCTTTGCTGGCAGCCTCACCAGTCATGCAGCAAGCCTAAAAGTCACTTACACTCTTTGAGCTTCATTTTGACTGTACTGACCTGCCCATACGCCTAGACAGCTTTGGACCACCCTTTGTATAGCTTATCAGCCCATGGTAGCTGAAAATCAACCACCATTAACTTGCACTGTAATTAAATTTTCAGTGTCCTTTTGCCATTTCTGGAGATCAAGCAGATGAGGGCAAATTAAGTTAGGGCAGGAATAATTTAAAAGAATCTAGCTTTACGGCACTGTTGCTCTCTATAAACCACAGTAATGGATGCGTAGACTGCTGAATTAAGCTTTATGAGGGTCATAAGGAGCAGGTTGCCAGTTTTGGCTTCTGATCCAAAACTGGCATAACCAGCAGAAGCATTACTTTCAAGCTTTTTGAAATTTCCAGGAGTCCTGCAGATGCATTTAACAGGTTTCAATGGGATTTAGGTCAGTACTCAGTGCCGGCCAAGTTAAAACTGTCTCTTCCTTTTAAGCTGGTTGTGAGCTTCAAGTCATTGTCCTGCTGAGGAAAACAAGACCTTCATTTTCAAGGTGAGTTCTCTGAAGCTGAATGACGGATTTTGATCAAAAAATTCTTTCCTAACCCATAAAAACTGTTGAAAATATTAGCCCAGGCAATGAGTGCTTTCTTGTAGATTATTGTACCCACTTTGCTCTTAGTAAACCTAGTCGTGGTTTATTGTGAAGCATATGGTACAGACTAAAATGAATACTTCAGCTTGTTTCAGGTCAGATTGATGACTTTTAAATATTTTGGGCTGGTCATCAAATGGGAGCCAGTAATTGTTTCCAGAGTACCTTTTTCATATCTACGTTTTCCTGCACCATTGTATGAGCAGTTTATTCACCATTACACACATACATTCAATACATGTGACCCAATACTCACAACCTCCTTTGTGTTAGCCTTATCTATCAAACTAACCTCACCCTGTGGCCCGAGGCACTGCTGCCAATTGGTAATCGGCGATAAGAGCAAGTGGGGTTCTCCAGCTCTCTGAACATTGGTTTGACTGTCTGTGGTACCATGCAGTGTCAAACTCTGGAGAACAACTGAGTGAACTGGTTCATGGATGTTAACGTGAGCGTTTTCTTAACCGAGGCAGACTTCAAGGGCAGAGCTGGCGCACATTATCTGAAGCGCAGGAGCCAAGTCGACTGATATCTTCGTGAAGTATTGACTAAATGAACAGGAATCTCTGTAATCTACGTCGGAAATCAGTTTTCAAAATATACGAACTGGGGTCAGAAGATTAAAGATTTCAAAAAGTACCAAAGGGTTTATTGTAGTTGTATATCCTTGAAACTAAATGAACAGATGTTTGAAGAATAGAGGCAAAATGTAGCATTTTCCCCAAAATATTTAAAACATTCGAGGGTCTCAACTATCTCCATTTTATTGCAAATAAGGCCACGTAAAGTAGGACAAAGCTGTGTGGAAAACAATACACCATGAATGAAACATTGGCTGTGAAAAAGTCTGGTGAAAAGCTATCAAAGGTTTTCCTAGTTGGCTGATAGAAAGGAATAAATTATGTGAAAATAACAAATATATTTTACTGTTACTCAAACTGCTAAGACTATCGGATAAAAGATTGCTGTCACTCAGCAAGAAACCAACTTCTCACTGCTGTCAAATACAAAAAACCAATCAGTCGGTCTCAGATGAGCATCACTGAGTGTTATCAGAGCACATCAGTCCGTATCAAAAGAGTCAATTCTGGGTCAATCCCTACCCCAATTCATCCTCCTCTTCCTCCTCCTCATTTCCCCTCCATCCCCCTCTCATCTGCTCTGTCTGCAGCTCCATGGGGGGAGGTGAAGGCATGACAAAGAATCAAATTAGCTTCCCTCTCCTACATTTTTATGACAGGCAGTCTTGTCAAGGTCAGTGAAGATCCATCACTTTTTGATTCTAATTAGTTTCAACAATCTGAAAGAGGATAAGAAAACATTTTTCTGTGAATGCTCTACAGAAACCTAAAGAATTGTTTACAGTATTGGAAAGGACTAATACCTAAACGAGATTGGCTAAAGTGGGACTGAAAGACATGGTGTACAAAAAGATTTAAAAGCCAAGTGGCCGCAAGAAGATATTTACGTTTTCCAATTCTTTATCCAGGTTTTAGCCATCATACAAATGAATTTATGTGAAACTCACAGTGAATTTGTGAAGTGTTTAAATTTATTCTTGCATGTGAAATTTATTGTTCAGACAATGTTTCAATAAAAAGAAATATACAAAAAGTGGGCCCAATAGTGAATTAAAAAAAAATGACATTATGTTTCCTATATTCAAGATCCAACCTCATCATTGAACTAATTGCCAAATTACACAGAAATCTCCTTTTCTCCCAACCGCAGAGCTCAAATATGTGTGGCAGACTGCTCCGATGACTCTGCTCGTCTGTCCGCCTCCCTGGAGGGCTGGTTAGCATTACCACCCACCCTGCCTCCATACTGTCAGACAACATTTAGCACGAGTGCTAATGCAGTCAGCCGGCATCTCTCTGTCTGTAGGTACGTGAACGTAGCTGAGGGCTGAAGCTTTCCATGTTAGGTCTGTGCACACGTGTATTCTCTTTAATATCAAACCTCAAGTGTAGTTTATGTAATAGATCAAATAAAAACTGACCTTGCAATATTGATTGTACAGAGAATATGAAGCAGGCATCACAACGAGTTGAATTTTGAGGGTAATTTTCTGTTATAAGACTTGTGAATATGCTCCTTGAATCATGAGCTATATCTTGCATTCAAGGAAATTAACCTTCAAACAGAAGGTTTAATATGCTCTTTTCCCACACATTCACACAATTTCCTGAGGTCCAACTGAAACGTTAACATGCTTTGGTTAAAATGTCACAGAAACAGAATGAAGCTCAACAGTCATTTATCCATCGTGAATGAACAGCCTTTTTTAAAGTGTCTGTTTCAGGTCTAGGAATTAGCCACTTGACTCCACTACATGACACCTCCACCTCTCTTTTTAGATCGGTTCTGAAGCTTTGAGCTCCAACATACATCGCAGACGTTCACTGAACAGGTGCGACTGATTACAGAACTGCCCTAGATTAAAAAACAGCCGACCTCAGTGGGAAACAGGTTAAATCCTACCTGGCTTTCTTCATCACATAGGCTTCTAAAACTTGGGGTAAACTGTTGCTATCTTTCCGTTTTTTGAGTTGTTTATCTACAAAAATTAGGGGGATGCAGCTAAATGTCGACCGATATAAGTTTCTCCAGGAATCAGGGCAGTTGATATCCAATATACAACACCAATTTTTGGGTTTTGGCCAATATGTATTTTTCATTTAACAAAATATAACAATTGCTTAATTTAAATAAAAATATACTTAGCAACCTTTAGAAGAACTTCTAAATATATAGAAGACTATTGTCACTTAAAAAAGGCGCAAGTAATCTGGTCATAGCAGCTGCTGCATCTTCACTTCCCTACCTGGTAACTGATTGAGTCTGCACGGACATGTCAGTGTCAATTTTATTTATATAGTACTTTTTAAAACCAGATAGTTTACGAAAGTGCTTTAGAATCAGGTTAAAAACAAACATCAATAAAATAAATTCAGTAAAATCACACACGTAAACCAACAAGTACAGAAGTAAGGAAGTAAGTTGTCTTCTTTCGGCTGCTCCCTTCTTCTGGGGTTGTCACAGCGAGCAAACTCGCACGAATGATTTGGCAATTTTTTTTTACGCCGCGATGCCCTTCCTGCCGCAACCTGGGCTCAAACCGGAAACCTCAGGATTACAAGACCGCAGCACTGACCAAGTACAGGAAAACAGGCTAAAAACAAAGTAAAACAAGGAAATACCACACATAAAAGATGTGCTGAAACTCAAACGTAGTCAACTGCCAATTTTTTTAAAAGTGGTCAATATCAATCGGATAATTAATTGTTCCATTTCTAGTTGCAGAATTTGACAAAAAAGTTTGGCTTAAAAATAGAGAAATCTTTCACCCAGGCACGGCAAAACTGTTTAGAAGCTTCTTTATATATTTGTAACTTTTAAAATGACACAAAATACCTCAACTCAGTTCAACATTTTCAAAAGGTTAAAAGGTCTTACAATAAACTATTTTGCTGAGACGTAACCTAAAGGTTTTTTTTTTAAGTTTCCAGCTATATCTTTTATCAAGCAGTATTAGTCTCATACAGGCAGACTTTAAAACATCATCTTTACTTGTCTGAATATAACCAACAGGTCGAGAGTGGAACATTTTGCCTGTTCCATGTAGCAAAAACAAATTAAACGTATGCAAATCTAACCAGAAACCTTTGTTTTTAG
>JAOXNZ010000166.1:18517281-18532190 GCA_028566095.1 Kryptolebias brasiliensis
GTAGAACTATCTCACTAGTATAGGTAAATGACATCAGATATCAAGGATATCAGATGAATGCTAAAACGGTTTCCCCGTCATATAGAGCTTCTTCTTTCACTCTTTATGACACCAGCTCAACTTCCTGTTACAGTTAGAAGTGTGAGGTTCACTCTGTGACTAAACACTGAGACATGCCCTGGGGAAATGGAGGCACCGCTTTTAGGTCTCATCTTCACTGAGCAGCTCTACAGGACCAACCCCCCCCACACCACCTGAGTTCAATCAATGAATCTCAAATTAGTCCCCGATGAAGGATTGTTAAAGACAAATAACTAGATTTTTCTGACTGATGTGACAAAGTTTTTGGAGCTCTGAGCGGGTCTGTCATATTACTGCTTCAGCGCTACACAAAGACGAAAAAAACAAAAAACAAATCAGTTCTGTCTAGCCAATTTCCAATGCAAGCACCCAGCGAGTGCAATCACATAAAAGGGCATTCACAAGAAGCATTTGAATCTGCAATTATTTTTAGCTCACACATCTAAAAGACCTGCTCATATCAATTCAAAGGCAGCTGTGCTGGCAGGGCTTTTGGGTGTGTTTCCAACACAGGCGCGGGAAGGTACAGGTCTGGAGGAGAGCATCTCTTTGTGCTCATTTCATCTGAGAAAGGCAGAGTAAGAAAAAATAAAATAACATCCTGCACTTTGTGCTAACCTAATCACACGTGATAGGAGGTGTTGACTACAGCTGCTCAGGTGAGAATGCAGGTAGCTGTCTGTAAGATTAATTGTACAAAAACTGATTTGGGGAGAAACGCCCATTCAGCTCCCTGCACCTGAATGCAGCTGTACTGGTGACCTGACGTCATGAAGGAGACCTGCTGCTCCACAGTAAGCCAGCCGATGCTGGCCAGAAGTCTAGCCTCATTAAATAAAATCAGTATTATGGAAATCGCATGGCTCACACACGTTTTGGCCGTGCAGAGCACCACCCACACACTGCAAACCAATTAGGAATAATGTTCTCTGCACTGTACAGTGAACAGACATTAAGGAGTGTTATTTCTATTATTATTATTAAAATGCTGCCACAGGATGCGCTGAAGTGATTTTACAGAGAGCCACAGACACAATATGGTGTGCTCAGATTTCCAGCAGACAGAGGCTTACCTCAACGCAACCTTCACACAGCAGTCGCCCTGGCTCGCCATGGTCGATCTCAAGGTTGAGGAGCGCTTCGGGTCCGCGCGTTGTGTTGCGTTTTTCCGGCGTTTGAAGCCGGCGGGGCGCAGCGGCGGGGCGGGTGTCTCAGGTCAGCGGGAGCAGCCGTCAAGACCTGCCGGCGGCGAGGCGCCTCATTGGGACTCCTCTCGTCTTCCTCTCCCCCGCTGAGGCGGTCATTTCTGCGCGCCCGCCGTGCGTCACATCGCAGGGCTCAAACCGCTTCTTTTTTGTTCCGTCTCGTCTGGCTCTCCTTCCGTGGTCTGTTTCAGCCGCTACATCCTGTTTGAGCTGCGTGAGTGAAGCGTATGTATGTGCGCTCCTCTGCAAGCACAGCGCTTCTCTGGGCGATCACGCTGACTGAGCGCTGAGACCGAGAACTGGAGGGGGGGGGGGGGGGTGCTGCCTTCAGGGGGCGGCGGAAATCTAAACATCGTTCGCTTCAAAGCTTTAAGCTTGATTATTTCACACATGAATAAGTTTACAATTGATTACAATTAGCTAATAACCCTTATTTATGCGCTACAGAGTTTAAACATGCTACAAATGTTTGCTTAGTTGACGAACTTCACCCTGCTCCATCTCTCTGTTCCACTAATGCAAAACACATGCTAGTAGAAGTTGTAGTTTTTATGTTATGGCAAAATGAAACGAAGTTTGAAACAGATATGTTGCACGATCTGTTAGCAGAGTATGTGTTGTGAATGACTCTCAGCTACTACCACATCAAATTAATAAAACTGATTGAGCTATGGCCATGTTTGTGTTGGCTAAGGCTCATTAGCTGTGGTGGCCATCTTGCATTAGGTTGTCAAAGTTATTCCGTAGATGGACATCCAATGATTGCTTACTGAGAGTTTCATTAAAATCTATCCACTGGTTCATGAGATATTTCGCTAACAGACGGACAAATGAACACACAGGATATTATGATAGCCCCCCTCACGTGGCAGTGGTTAATAATGATAAAGCTGACCATTATAAAGTTAATTACATTTTATTCATTTATTTATTTATTTTGCGTATCAGTGAAGTTTAATGATTTGGCTGCATTAGAGTTTTTTTAAATAGCTACTGTCAAAAATGCATCACACCAACACAATAAAATGAGATATGTTAGATAAATGACAGAGTCTTTTAAACTTTGTGATTTACTTTAAGCCTGTTTGAGAAAATGGATACTAAAGTGCAGAAAAAAGGTTTATCTACAATATTTAGATAGTACGTGAGGCCCTTGAAAGCAGCATAATCACAAAGAATCGACAAAACGTCAAGCCAATGGCTCGTTTAGCCCCGCCCTCGTTGAGAAGTACAAACCAATCAGCGCGTCTATAAACCAGATTTGGCCCCGCCCAGTGACACACCCACAGTAGAGATTAAAAACCCATTAAAGAGGCCTGTTCTGCAGGCTCTGTGCTGCTGCAGCCACATCTGAAGACTGTTCCTGAACACCTCAGGGTCAAAGGTCGAAACCTAGTCAGAGGGTTATTATGTGCTAGGTGGAGTTAATTTCTCCGGGGTTAAGCGGGAAGTGGCACGTAATGCTCCTCCCTCGTCAAAGGCCCTTTTATTCAAAAGGGGAAACTGCTTCTCTTTGTTGCGTCAAACACGATTCCCTTTTCCCCCTCAGTTTCTCTCTCTCTCTCTTTATACTCTTTTCATGAGGTAAATTTCTTTGGTTGCCATCCTCCGTGCAGCTTCCCGTTACATTCTGATGCATGCAGGGTTTCTGTCTAACTGATTTGAATAATCCATGCAAAATGGAAGCACATTTAGCACGCTGCCAGTGATGTTCTATAACATGAAGAACTCCACACAAACACACTTCTGTAAACTATTTCCCAACAGTGGGCAGATCCAGCTCGTGTTTTAACAACTAAAATTTCTTTAATGTTCACAACAGCTGTCTCTGTGAATCTTGAACTGTGACAGAAAACAAAAACGAATCCCTTTTATGATGCAAATATAGATCAGAACTGATCGCATGTTCGATAAGCCCATTTCGTGCAGCCAAAGAGGAGCTTATGAGGGCAACAGTGTGTGTGTGTGTGTGTGTGTGTGCAGGTGGTAGTGTTTGTGCTGTACAGGCAGAAATGCTGGATTCCACACAAGCTTAACATCCAGTTATGAGGATAAAGCTGCAATCCTCCCAGAACTGCAGGACAACAGCAATTAGGACAACACACACACACACACACACACAACACACAAACCCGTCTCTTACAGCAAACTTTTAAGACTTACTCAAACACACAGTTACATAACTTGGCTGCTCTGTTTGCTTAAATAATATGTTAACTCTCCCTGCATTCATCTTCCGGCATGTTTACAGTTTTCAAATCCTCTCTGTGAGACTTTTTTTTTTTTTCCATGTGAAAAGCACATTTCGTAACCGTACTGTGCGTGGGTTATAGGACCCTGAAGGCATTCTAATAATGCATTTGTAAAACTGCAACATAATCCCAGGCTTTAGTTCAATTAACAACACCCTAAACGCATAAGAGGCGTTGAAATAGAATCGTTCCAGCCGCCCTCAGGTTCCGACACAGTCAGGGTAGCAGCTTCTCACCCCCCCCACCAGCTCTGATGTGATGCCTTGCCTCTTATAGAAACACACTTATTCACTGACATAATTTAAATCTTTGGAGCTAATCCATTCTACCCTGGCCTCAAACCATGAGGATGAGTCATGAATGTAATGGGCCACAACCTTTCTGGGATAATTTTTTCAAACGCTGAACGTTATGGTTTTGAAGTCAAACGTGTGAAAGGGCAGAAGAGATCATTTCTGGTGATAATATACATCTTACTAGTCTTCTAAAAGCCTTGTTATCGAACTAAAACTAAGATGTGTTTGACCCCAATTCAGTCCAGTAGTCTATTGTTCCATCCGTGGGCATCATATGACCTCCCTCCATGAAAAAGACCCAAAGCGAAGAAGAGGAGGAGCGGTGGAAGCTGCACCCATTTTCTCCATTCTCATTTTAACACTTTGATGTTTCTATAATCCCTCGCTTGAGTTTTCTATATTTGGCTTTGAAGCTCTGTGAACTAATCCCCCACCCCTCCATTCTTTAGCATAACAACAATGTTTAAATTGGCCAGGATTTCACAAACACACATTTCATAGAGTCACCAGCTGGCATGAGGAAAAGGTGCATTGCCATAAAGGCAAGTCAGACACTTGAAATCGTTTTTTTGTTTTTTTCTTAGGGGGGGGGGGTGGTTCTCCCTGAACTTGCAGAATAATTTGAGTTCTTGGCCGAGTTTAACAATTGTTCACGGATGTTTGATACCGTCTGTGTTTCCTGCACGTGTGCAACAGGAGAGCTTTGTTTCAGATTTATCTGTGTCAGCTGCGGTGGTGTGAAACAGGCTGTTGCCATTGCTTCGCAGCGCTGGACTCCTTGTTGGGTTTCGTTCAGTCATCTGCCGGAGCTCCACTTCTTTCACGCGAGAAATAAAACTTTTTTTTTCTAATAAAAAGTCTGATACTGGTAATGTGACACTGAACATGTGCGGCGGTGTTTTCCTGGGTACAGCCCTGAAGTGTTTGATGTAAACACACATCAGTGTGGGTAATATTACTCAAACATCTTAGGATTAATAGTTGTATTAGCTCTCATTGCACTCCAAGTTAATATGTGTCAAATACCCTCTCATAAAACATACTTAACATACTTCAGTTGGGTTAACGTGACACAGAGATTAGCTAAAGTAAAAGGCATTTTTCAACAGTGAAGCACGGAGGTGGGAGTTTGGTCATACGGAGCCGCATGGTGCAAATGATGCTTGGAGAATAGCATTTAATTGGTGACAGCACAAATGTCTATGGATGTACAAAACTGACAGACAACTTACTTTTAGCATCACTCGACACGTTCTAAAGAATGAAGTGAAATCTTTGCTCTTATGCAATATAACATTCACAATTTCTTATTAGGGTTTCATTTGTATCGTGTTATGTGAGAAGGATCTAATTATATCTACAAATGTAGCGTGTTATTTTACAAGTGAACCTTTCAGCAGTAGCCTTACGAGAGGAAGTTAAAGCAAAAGTTATTGGTTGCGGTCTGATGCTTCACGAAATGAAGTCCCACTCGCAGCCCTTCATAGGAAAAGACAGAAAAGAACTATTCCTCCTATACTCAGATCTGAATGTGGTGTCCAATATTACTACATAAGATCAGTTTTTTTTAATGAGTAAATGGGTTACGCTTCTGTTTTGATCATTCAGAGCAGGGGAGGGGAGCCTCAAAGACACAAAAGCTAAAAGAAATCCCTTCAGACAGAAAGCCAAAAAAAGTGGGACAAATCACATTTATTTCACCAAATGTGTTCAGGATTAGAAAAGTACCATTGAAACAGGAAACATCACAAGATATGAACCTGTAGATGAGCAGATTACAAGTTCTTTAAACCAGTTTTGAAACACATTTATTTTACGGATTCTTGTTTCAAGAGGGGCATCAAACAGTTGTAACTGATCAGAAGTGAGCCCACTGTTAACAAAGACCTACATTTCAGCTTCCCCTCCCCGGGGCACTTGCTGACCTACACATCGCTGCATTTCTGCCCCGTCTCTGCTTCTTCCTGCTAGACTGTGAGCACGCAACGGCTGGGCGGAGGCATGAAGGTGGCTGATAGTGGTGGCTGGTCACTGCAGCCTCAGGGTGTTGCTGTGGGACAGTCATTGACCGAGTTAGTGCTGCAACATGGCATGAAATCCTGTGTGTGTGCGTGCGCGTGTGCGTGTGTGATAAGTGGAGAAAGTCATGGGACCTCTGCCTCCAGCTAATAGCTTTGCTTTTACTCAATCATTCACAAAAGACCAATGGAGTCCATCTATGTCAGCACGAAAAATAAAAAAAGGTTAACTTGTTTTCGATGTTTAGGAGGATCTAAAAAGCAACTTTGTAACCAATAAACCACTGAAAACTAGTATAATTAATCAACATATTTAACAGGCTGAACTTTAACTGTGATTTTATCTCTTAACTTGATCTTCTGGCTTTTCTGTCTAAGGGCATCCTGCACCTAGTTTCTATGGAAACGGCCTCTGTAGGGACAGGAAGAGTGGCAAAAATGGCAGAAAAGCTTCTTTGTGCTCAATGAAGTTCTTGGAGCAAACAGCCAAAAGAGGATACAGAGAGACACTCACACACACACACACACACACACCCACACCCACACGCACACACACTTCCACCTCAGCCAAAAAAAAAGGAGGAATTGGGAGTAAAGGAGCATCACTAGACTCCCAAACACACCTCAGAGCCATAAAGCTATAGCTCATAACCTGTAAGTGTTTTTGTTGTAAAGTATCAGTGTTGGAAGTGGCTCTTCTCTTCACTATGCAGTTAGTGTATTCGATTAAAAGCATTCAAAGTGACATGTATCATTTTACGCATTTTACACAGCAGTCTCAGGCATGAAAACAACCACACAAGCACAAAATAAGAGCACGCACACAAACAGCATAACAACCAAAGCTGCCTTCTCGTCAGTAAACACACAGACATTAACGCTGTCACATGCACAGCAATAAATCTCACTCCATTCTGTTGCAGAAAATTGGATTGCTTCTCCAGATAACTTGATTATGAACAGCTTCTGTCTCACACCGGGGCTGCATCGCTTAATAAAGCTGAGTGCAACAAAACGACAGCATGCACACACACACACACACACTCCTGAAGACCATTCATCAGTTTGTTGTGTGCACACTTAAATACTGTCACTGTGCAGAAACATATCACCAAACATTATGAAGTATGAAACGAAAACACTGAGCTTTTCTGACACTTTGTTCAAACTGGGCCCTGTGGAAATGACTAAAGCCAAAGCTCGTGTTTGATAGAAATTAAGCTTCATAAACATGGAGTTTCACACCGCTGTATGTGACAAAATTATTTAATTAGAAGAAGAAATGCAACCATATTTGACAGAATGTTTATGTTTGTTTTTTATCCTTGATGACAATAAGTTCAAACGATAGATGTGGTTGAGTTAGTAGTTTTTTTCCTTTATATCTTTTTGTCATTCTCACTGTTTTGAATAAATGCAGAACATCAGAAGAAAAACTGTTAAACTTGTAAAAAAAAAAAAAAGCCTCTATCTAGCTATCATTTTACAGTAACCAATGGGTTTAGAAGTCTGACTTTTAGAATTTTACAAATATAGTTAATAATCACTTGTGATTTGCTGTAAAGTGTTAAACTATGTGCCAGTACAGTAGAGGCCGACATGATTCTCCTGAATTAAACTTCATCTTAAAAAAATATATTGCATTAAGACAACTGCTTACAATCAGTGTTATATGTTATAATAGGATGCTCTGAAAGACAATTTTCCTTCAGCAATGTTTTGTTATAATATTTAAGCACCTAATTCAAAAGAAACAAGACTTGCGTTGCAACAAGCAAGAAAATCCCCATTTTATGCCAACCACAGACTGTTTAATTCCACATGTTAAATTTAATGGCTCTTGAACAACAGATAGGATTTCTCTGAGGAGAAATGTGGGGTATAATGGGGCAGAGTTTGTACACAGGATGTTTTTTGGGCAGCACGACAGATTAGTGGTTAGCACTGTTGCCACACAGCAAGAAGGTCCTGGGTTCAAGTCCCGGGTTGTACCTGGGGTCTTTCTGTGTGGAGTTTGCATGCTCTCCTCGTGTTGCCGTGGGTTTACTCCAGGTGCTCTGGTTTCCTAAAAGCAAGTCTGAAAACATGCATGTTAGGCTGCCTTCAGGCCCAGGCCTCCCTTGAGAAAGAGATCTGTGATCTCAATGGGACTTGCCTGGTTAAATAAAAGGTAATAAATAAATCAAATTAAAGCTGCGGCTCTTTAGCTCCATCTAGTGGTGTACTGCAGCGACCACACCGCTCCATAAACTCCAGGTATTCGTCACACTGAGTTTAAATTATCTGCACCTCAAGTACTAATATAAACTACAATAATAGAAAGCGAATTTTAATTAATTCGTCTTGGTGTGGCGTTCAAATCCTAAGATTTGAGGGAAAATAGGAGCTCAGGTTTGCTAGCGCTATCTAGCTAAAATGCTAAATTTAAGGCTAAAGTTTAAAAGGTTTTCCTTTACCCTCAGACATGTCGCTCAATCTAATTAAATAAACTGAAAAAAATCAAGGTCTTTCGCATTAATTAGTATGTTTACTCACTTTGTTTGTGCTCGGTTCGCGGCTGAAATCTGGACCTCGGTGTGAACGGGGGGAGTTTCAGGTAACGGTGAAAGTGACTGACAGCGGGGGGAGGTTGAAGGAACAGCAAGGTTAGGAGTTGGTGCGTAAAATGTGGATCTTCTACTTTTAAATATGGGAATAAAAAAATACTATGATAACGAGTAACCTTCGTTTTATTTTATTTTTTTGGAGGGGGGGGGGGGTCGGACCCGTTCTTACCCCACCCTAATATGAACCATTGTTAGCTCTTCGACATTAATCATTCATTATCAGGAGACCTCAGCCTCCCCTGGAAAGAAAACTTGAACTAACTAAGACCTGAAACACGGAGAGGAACCCCCAGGTGGAGCAGGCGCTGCTACTTGCTGGAAACCCATTTGAAGCCTCTGTTTTGACTCCCCGCCACCCCGTCACCATGCTTCCTGCCCAGGAGGCGGCCAAAATCTACCACACCAACTACGTGCGCAACGCCCGGGCGGTGGGCGTCATGTGGACGGTGTTCACCATCACCTTCGCCGTCATCACCGTGGTGGTGTTCATCCAGCCCTACTGGATCGGGGACAGCGTCAACACGCCGCAGGCCGGCTACTTCGGCCTCTTCCACTACTGCATCGGGAACGCGCTCACCTCGGAGCTCACCTGCAAAGGGAGCGCGCTGGACTTCGGCTCCATCCCGTCGGGGGCCTTCAAGACGGCCATGTTCTTCGTGGGCATCTCCATGCTGCTGATCGTGGGCAGCATCGTCTGCTTCAGCCTCTTCTTCTTCTGCAACGCGGGCAGCGTGTACAAGATCTGCGCCTGGATGCAGCTGGCCTCCAGTCAGTTTCTCTCTGTGGAAATGAAACCGGAGGAATGAGCGACAAGCAGCTGAACGAAAAGCTAAAAGTGTCCAAACAGCAGAAAGATGGCACAATTAGCAAATCAAAAGCTAAAACCCAGAAGAACAGTAGCTGGAGGCTAACATCAGCAAAACAGGAGCTAAGAGCTAAAAAATGTGCAAAACTAAGAAAAAAACTTCTAATCTACAGAGCAGGAGCTAAAAGTTAAATGTAGCAAAACATCAGATAGAAGCCAAAACTAGCAAAACAGAAACTAAAAGCTAAAATGATCTGAATCGTAGCTAAAGACTTTTGCTAAACGCTGAAACTAGGTAAATGGGAGCTAAAAGCTTAAAGTGGCAAAACAGTAGCTTAAAGCTAGGTTTTGCAAATCCTGTAGCTATAAGCTAAAAATTAGGCAAGTATGCTGAAGTAGATTTCAATGAATTTCTTTTAGATAAAAACGTAAATAAACTTAAATAATTTCAAAAGTATGAAAGTTACAAATACCAAAAGTCACTGTCATAATGTTCAGAACGAGCTGAACGTTCGGATACATGAATGGCTGAAATGGCTGAATGTAAGCTGAAGTATTTAATCCCAAATACACAATGGAATAAACTACAAATAGGATAATACTGGGACTGCTGAGTCAGCATGACGAATGAATGAGTCAGCATTCACGCTAATAAAACGACCGAACTGTAAACTTCTTTAATGACTTTTCTTGATGACGTTGTTACACATTAGGTCAGCTCGAGGCTAACATTTCTCCAACATGTTTGTTAGTGAACTGTTTGATATCACAGCAAATCCCAGTCTTTTTTTTTTTGTTGTCGATCCATTATTTCAAAAGCTTACTGCTTACTTTTCAAAAACTTCCCTCAAAGTAATCCTACATACTGAGGGTTTTTTTTTAATATATTGTTAACCCCCCCCCCAAAAAAAAATAAGCAAAGGTACAAGACAAGCTAAACAAATATTAGTCTAAAATTGTGCTTATTTGTTTTCTTTGGAATCATCAGACATTTCTGACTCATGTATTGGATGTGAAACACGAGGCAGCTTCTGAACAGATGTAGCTGCAAGTGAAAGGACAATCCTGAGCTGAAGCTGGAGGTGTGCTGTTACACTCTCCCTGCTAAGACCCAACACACCTGCTGCTGTCTCATGCAGGGGTGTGTGTGTGTGTGTGAGAGATTCCCCTGAATTAACTTCCAAATGAACTTCAGCGAAAGCGTCCTAAATAGCTAAAATGGCATCAATCTAAACTCCTGACTCGAGGAGACACAAAAGACGTGCTAAGACCTGAGTGAAAGTGTGTGCTGGGATTAGAAAAGGGCAAAGTGAGCTGGGAGACAGCAGAAGGCTGCCTGTCTCCAGAGTCAATAATGGATGAACAAGTTTATCTCTCTGTGCTCTCAAGTTGCCAAGCAACTTCCTGTGTTGGATTTCACTGCTGGCTTCTGTGCCTTATTCACTCTTTCATCACTGAAAAAGCAAAAGATGCTCCTTTCGGTTCTGATTGTACAAAAAGCATTTATACTCTTTTTCGATTTTGGCATGTTTCTGGCCTTAAAATCCTTGAATCAGACTAAATTACATCTGACAAATGGTTCCTGATGAACGTGAACTTCCCTTCGCTTGTCGTCCCTCAGGTACGTGTATGGTGATCGGCTGCATGATTTATCCTGACGGCTGGGACTCGGACGAGGTGAAGCGCATGTGTGGCCAGCGGACGGACAAATACACCCTGGGCAACTGCACCGTGCGCTGGGCCTACATCCTGGCCATCATCAGCATCATGGACTCGCTCATCCTCTCCTTCCTGGCCTTCAGCCTGGGCAGCCGGCAGGACAAGCTGCTGCCGGAGGACTTCCAGGTGGAGGGGAAAGGTACGAGGGTGAAGGCAGAGTGGGGATGAGGTGGGGTGGACCGTGTGGCTGCTCCGCTGAACAATAATAGAAAAGTCTGAAACTGGAGAAATTGCATTTTCACAGAAAACGCTGAGTGACAGCAGAAACCTGCTGAAGAAGCTGAAAATGAGTTGGCAAAGATAAAAGAAACAGAACGCTAAGAGAGAAAAGATAAAAGGAGCAAAACGACAGCTAAAAGTTACAAAAGGCTGGCTAAAAGTAGATAAAGACTAGCTTAAAGCTGAAACTTTCAAAGTAAAATTTACTCTCATGCCAGAGTTGAACTGACGGAGTAAAATTTACTCTAATTAGTGCAAATATTTTAATCCACGTGATGATAATTTACTCTTTGCTTTGAACTAAAAGTTCAAGTAGCAAGAGGCTACCTAGAAGCTAAAAGTAGCAAAAGGCTAACTCAATGCTAAAACTAACAAAAGGCTAACTAAAGCTTAAAGTAGCAAAACACCATCTAAAAGCTAAAAGTAGCAAAAGCCTAGCTAAAAATTTCACAGGGCAAGCTGGAAATATCATAAGGCTAGCATAAAGGTAAATGTTGCAAGAGGCTAGTTAAAAGTTAAAAATAGCAAAATGCTAGCTAATAGCTAAACGTAGCAGAAAGGTAGCATAAGAAGACAAAAATACTGCAGGTAAGGCTAAGGCTGATTGCAAAAAGAAAGTATTTAAAGGAACTGAAGAGATCTCAGTGTGTTTCTCTGGGGAGAATTTTTGAAAATAAATATTTTGAAAAGTCTAAAAGTTACAAAAACCAGAAGCCATAGCACCCACCACCTGAATGAGCTGAACGTTTTAAAATATGAATGGCTAAAAGAGGACAACGGATGCAGAAGCAGGTTGCAAAAACAAAACTTAAAGGAAAAAAACAAAACAGGAAACCAAAGGTCAGCAGTCACACAATCAGAAAACTTCCCAGGGAAAAAAATTAGCAGAGAAAGTTCACGTCTGAATAAATTGACTGTAAGGTTGCAAGAAAGGTTTTTCCTCTAAAATGTATTAAATGTAGGTCATTATAGATTATAGTCATCTTCTAAGGTGACCGTTTTGTTTTCAGTATTTTGTTTTTATTATTTACAGATAATGCCTGATGGACAACAGCGAAGGATTGTGAAGTGCTCACATCCGGTGATAATCTGAAAACTACAAACTCTGTTTCTTTCAAAGTCCAACCTCAGCAGAGATCTGGAGTCGTCCTCACACCCACCTCCATCTTTGTTACAGCCCTTCTCCCATTCGCTTCTTTTTACTTTATGCAGGCTGAAAACATTAAAGTTGTTTTAAATGAGTTATAAAGTAAATTTATCATCGCAAGTTTTTATAGCACGTTAAAAATGTCACAATAGATTAAAAATCTTCTGACTTCTAATGACAAATCCACGTGTCTGATTGTTTTTGGCTAAATGTTTCAATTATCCACCACCACACAAATATTTCATTATGGAGAAATGTGTCTAAACCAGGAGCGGGCAACTTTATTAATGTGGTTTTTTTTTTAGATTTTGACTTAAAGGAATGAAAGACCACACAGTGACTTGAAACGTGGGCACCGAAATGCTTCATCACACATAAAATATCATTTTTCAGTTCTTTAAACAGAAATCTCTGTTCCTCTGATCAGTCTCTTTTCCTGTTTTCCCTGAATGTCCCAGCTCGGTTTATTAATTGACCTCCGTCAAGGAGGTGTGTGTTTTGTAGCGTTTGCTTGTTTGTCTGTGCACAAGATCACTCAAAAAGTAATGGATGGGTTTAGATGAAATTTTCAGGAAATGTTGATGTCACAAAGAACAAATGATTCAATTTTGGTGGTGGTCGAGAACACGATCTGAATCCTACAATTTTTTAATGACCCTATGGCCTAGGCGGAGGTTTGCGCTCTCAGAGTGCTTCTAATTCATGAACAGTTCAGTTCTGTTATAAAATACACCTCCAGGCAGCCAAGTTTCTTTTGACGAGGACAGTTGACTGTAAATGGGCCAGAGTTGGTCTAAAGCAGGAGTTGCAAACCCTGCTCCTCGAGTGCCACTACCCTGCATGTTTTACTTGTTTCCCTGCTCCAACACACCTGATTTGAATCACTGGGTAATTTAAGTGTCTATGCAGTGTCCCTTTAACATAAGTCAACAGGTTTATTACAGAGGGAAGATTGATGCTGACACACAGCAACTTTGCATTTATTAAAAAAAAATAAAAAGACAATCGCAAAACTGAGTTATTTCATCATGTTCTGAAAAGAGGGGGACATCCGACACACATTTATTGTTGCGCTCCACATCAACGCAGCAGAGTTCTGCTCCACGCCTCTTCTGGTTCCGTGAAGCTCGCTTCATTTCTGAAAGCTCACGCCTGTGCTGGACGTGGGCGGCTCCATCGGTGGTTTATGAACGGCCAGAGGCAGTTTAAAGACGGACTGGTCTGTGCGGTCATTTCACGCAACCGTTTTGTGAGAAGAGCCTTTAATAGTGTCTGTAAACCCTAAACTCTGGTTAAACATCCATACGTGGTTAAACGATACAACAGCTAATGTTTTTTAAGCATTCCTCCTCAGAAACTTGCATGCCCAAGATTCAAGTTAAGACACTTTCAAGATTTAGTAATAAAATGTTAGCTTTCTGCTGTTATCTTTTCATTTGATGACACTGAGGGTTGAACGTGGATAATCCAGAGGGCTTTTGGTCATTTTTCCCCCATGTGGTTTGAACACAGTAAACAGAACCTTTATCTTTTATTTATTCTTTTACCATTCCCCTCTGTTCTTCTCGTAACCACTCACTCGTCTGCTGAGCTCATCTTATCAAATGTCTTATTAAACAATCGGAGGGGCCAAACATCTGATGAGACCAGCTTTTAAGCAAACGTGACATAAATCTCATAACTCCTTCTTTGTAACGCTGTCAATCTGCTGGTACTAAGATGTTTGTGTCAAAAGTGTTAACTCATGAGGCCAACGCTAAATGTGAAAACAATGTTTATTCTTTATACTTTCACAGAAAAGTAAACAAAAGGAAGACAATGCACAACAGCTGGGGTGAGATTCATTATTACATTATTTATATTTAGTACAATTCTTTCTATTTTTCCAGCACATCCACGTGAAGCTGGAAGTCCTGCACACTTTATTTATTGCCTGATGATGGTTCGAAGCATTTAAAATGATCGAGGAAATGTTTTTTGTTTTTTTTTTAAGCCCTTCAGATTCCCCTTCCACTCTTCACTTTTCCAGTAACTGTGCCCGAGCCCAGTTCTTTGGTTCACTTTACTGCACAACATGAAGCCTCTCCAAACAGGTCATGTAACAAAGAAATACTCCTGGAAACTGTCTGCCAGCTGATGCATTATGAAAAGAAATAGTCCAATATCTGTTCTTGTCATACCAAATGCTATTTTATTTTAATCAAACTAATTCAGAACCTTTAAAAAATAACACCTACAGTCATATATATGCTCATTCTAATGTATGAAAACCTGTTTTCTAATCTTGTGGTGCTGTCTGTGTACAAATGTAGAAATAGGATTGTAGTATTTATGATTACTCTAACTTATAATCTTAACTTTGGCCTATTTTGCACTAAGAAACAAACAAACTCTAATCACATCGTTTTAAGCTACGTGTATGAAAGCTGGCACGTGTGACATGGTGACTGGCAAACAGATTTGACTCATCAGTGGCCTTGAGAGTGATGTTTATGGTTTTCTGATCACATTCTGCTTTTTATATTTGTAAAAAAAAAAAAAAAAAAAAGTGCAAATGGAAA
>JAOXNZ010000166.1:18535613-18546393 GCA_028566095.1 Kryptolebias brasiliensis
GAAGTCCAGTTGTTTTTGTTTTTAAACTTTTTTGGATTTACCATGTCCTGGATGACTGAGAATCTACACCAGCATATGTTCAGACTTAGGTTGCTTTGAAAAATATTGGATATGCATCTGATTTATTTCCACATACCAAAGTGACGTGGGTCAAATTTGAAAAAGAAAAAATGTATTTGCCACGTTGACTGTCACAAAAAAAAATTAAATAAGATATGGGTCACATATGGGCAAACAAATTGGATTTGGGCCACTTTTGCCTCCAGTGTGAACATCTCTTAAAGCAGTTAACAGTTTTGACTTGTTTGTGTGTTTTTTTACTCACCACCCAGCAGGCGTTACCAAGGTCAGCAATCTTGACCTGCACCTTGTCAGCATTCAGAGGATCCAGAGGGTTGACTAACATACTGCCTGCTGAATCTGACACAAACAGGGGAAAAGTCATCTTTAACCCCCTCTGCCACATCAAACAAACCTGCTGCGTTTACAGTTTGCAGCAGGAAGTCTACTACACGTTAAAATACAAGGTATGACTGAAACAAATAGTCAGTGAGCGCTTTTAGTGATGTGCACGAGTGAAAAATAGAAAAATGATGCATCCATATGCAGCAGGCTGAGTACCACAACCTTTGTTCCAGCGAGGCCCACTCAGCTTCAGCTCTGTGTGCAAACCAGACAGCCCACACACTGTGGAAGATCTGCTAAAGCTCAACAGTTTCCACTTCCTCGGTGTAATACGTGTTGAGTTTATGTGCATATTTAAAGCTCAATCTGATTCACAGTCGCTGAACAACCTTTTTAACTGTTGCGTCTGTTTTGTTAGATACAAACTAAACTTAATTTAATTATATTTCAACATTTCTATGTTTCTGCCCTTAATATTGTAGTAATTCCATATGTGCAAAACTGCCAGACATGTCAGTATAAACAGTCTAAATCTTGTCCTGAACACTAAATGAGACAGTTAGTATTTATTCTGTACTTACCACTCTGGCTGTCCTCTTCTTCATTTCCTGTTTTGGTCTCCCCTTGAGCGTCTATGTCATCCATCTTCTTTGACTCCGTTTCTTCCTCGTTTCGCTCCAAAGCGCCATCTGAGCTGAGGGATGAAGGGAGCTGCTGCACAGCTGGGTCTGGTTCTCCACACGAGGTTTTACAGATCTCCTCCTCTTCTTTGTTATTATTACATAATGAATCCTGAGTCGCCGTGTTGTTTTCTGGCTCTGGTTGGTTTGCATTCTGTTGGTCCTCCAGCTCCTCTGCAGACTGCTTGGTTTCTTGTTCCCCTGGATTGGTTTTGCTCTCTGGTGAGGACGCGTGGCCATTGCAGTTGATTTCCATTCCGTTCTCAGCCGCCACCACCGCCGCCGCCACCACCGCCGCCGCCACCTCCTCCACCTCCTCTTTAGGTTCATTTAGCTGAGGCATCTGTTGAGGCTGCTCATCAGGAGTTGACTCTGTGACATAAAGAAGCTGGATTATTTTCACAGGTTTATTTATTTCCAATGAAGAAATAATGTTCTTCAATTGTCAAATAATGTGACAGAATTTTAGATGTTACCTGCTGTTAGCTTCTTTACTTTTTAAATTGCCATGAAATAAATGTTAAGGGAGTTTTATTTACAGTTTCAGGTTTAGGGAAATGTAGTCAATACAAATGAAAAGGCAGATGTGCCCAAACTGGTACTGTACAGATGTTTCATCTGTGTTTTTTGGTATGTGAGAAATTTCCTGGACAATGAAAAATAAAATGTGACTCTTGATCCTTGAATTAGTATTGTTTTGGCAAACTTTTTAGCTAACACAAAATTTCTTAAATTTCAATGAAGCAGCTGCAGAATAGTTTGTGCTGTTTGTTGTCCTTAATCTGACTTAGGATCAGGATCTACTCATTCACCTGTGCTAATGTGATTAGCAAAGTCCTGCAGTGTAGCAGAAACGGGAAGGGCGGCTGATGAAGATGCATCTTCATTGGCCTCTGTCTCCTCATCATCCTCTTCCTCGCCACCATCAGGCAGAGCTCCACCCTCGATCTCCTGAATCCTCTTCTCCAGCAGTTCCGCCTGCTTCTTTTGCTTCTTCTTCATCTTTTTCTTTTTGTTCTTTGACATTTTGGCTGTCTAAAAAGCAGTGACATGAGGAAATTATGTATTAGGACTTAATTCATAAATCATTTCTGAAAAGTCTAATTTAAAGATTTGATTAAACATAAAATAAAATAAAAAAGACTAAACTTACTGGTTTGGGTGCTGGGGCTGTACTCACTGTAGAAAACAGGAAACATTAAAGGATTACAAAGTTGAGTGACATGCAGCACATCCACTGCCTCTCTGTAATCAGTACTCTGTTTTGGTGGCTAAATTTACTCCCAAGCTTTACTAATAGACTTTCTCTGCAGAGGCGCCGAGCTCAGCGGGAGTTACACACATTCCTCCAGGCGAGCTGGAAACAGCCAGAACCAATCCAGGGGTGACTCATAGAGACACACAGAAGCTTCTTGCTTTTATTTAAAACAGTTTTGAAGTCAAAACCTTCAAGTTTCTGAACACTTACATCACACGCAGAGCATGGGATTGTATCACAGAACTGGACGACTCTTTTTTTTTCTGAACGCAAGTCCAGTTCAGCAATACATTTTAAAATCATCAAATCAAATTTTCTACAAGGCTAAGTTCACAATGCATGTCTTAATGCTCAATTCCTATCTTTTGTTGAGATCTGATTTTTTTTGTGTGTGTGGTCATTCACATTATAAAATTTAAATGCGACCTCCATCAGACTCCAGTGTGAACAGTCTACGGCCCTGAAGTGACCCGCATGCGCAGAAAAATACGTGACGTCACACACAGCACGCTGTGTTCATGCACATAAATACGGATGCTATAGGCTGTGTATCTATTCTAAAGTCGTGCAATTACAGCTGACATATTTAGCATCTGCCATGCTTATCTAGTCCAATGTTTACATTTGATCTTGACTCTGCTCTTATTCCAGCCCAGAATTGCATTTCTGGAACGGGAGCGACGTACTGAAAGTAAAGGAGAAAAAAGCTCAAGTAATCCCATCACGCTGGGATCAA
Source organism: Kryptolebias brasiliensis (assembly GCA_028566095.1). NCBI lineage: Eukaryota > Metazoa > Chordata > Actinopteri > Cyprinodontiformes > Rivulidae > Kryptolebias > Kryptolebias brasiliensis. The sequence continues at coordinate 18,538,693 of JAOXNZ010000166.1, forward strand.
TACAATCAGATACCAAAGTCCATCCATTGCATCAGTTTTCTTTATCGGCTGGTGCCCATTTCCAGCGGTTATTGTGTGAAAGGTAGGGGACACCTAAGACAGGTCGCCAGTCCATCACAGGGCCACATAGAGACAAACAAGACAGACAGCTATTCATGTCTCACTCACACCTGTCAGATCCCAATGTTGGTATAGATAATATCAATACTTAGATCGATCCCCATACACCTTCAATGATGATGAAATGCAACAGGCTAGGGTCACTATAAAAACATCAGATATGTATCTAATTTAAACCCACATATGAAAGTGACCTGAGTCTGGATGTCACAAATCGGATTTGTGACGTTCAGATATGAGTTACAGTTGGGGAATCAGATTTGGCTGCAGTGTGAACGTAGTCTAAAAGTGGTATTATCTGCAGGGTGCAGAGTCATTAAACAATATTACGAACCACTAAATTAATCAATACGAATTTTGGCGTCAAAGCACAATGTGAGCAGTTGTTACCTGCAGATCCAGAGGGAGGTGGAGCACCAGACTTCTGCCACTGAGTAGCTTCAGCAGCCATCTTCTTAATGTATGGCTCGTTGACAGTCAGTAGAATGTTTTCTGGTTTAATGTCCGTATGAATTATCTTACACTTGGTGTGAAGGTAGTCAAGACCCTGCAGAACCTTGAAGGGAAGCCGGAGCATTAACATTCAGGATGCTCAGAGTTGAAATTAAAGTTGCCTCTATGATAACAGTAAAATATATTGTTTTTGACTCAAAGGACTTTGAGTTCACACTTGAATGAGGGAGATTTGTCAAAATAATTGTCTACTTAGTAACAAATAACTGTTTTCTCTCTTAAAACTTCACATATTTCTGTTTTGCAGTACACTACCTGTCTTACGATGCTTTTCACACAAGGCAGAGGCAGGCCTTGATAATTTGATTTAATAATCCACTTCAGGAGGTGGTAGCCAAGTACCTCAAAGACCATACACACATCTGAAGAAATGTAAGTCAAGAAAACTCTATTCACATTGTTAACAGTGGACTAAATGAATAAACAAACTAACCACTAATTGGCACATTTCTGATTCAGTGAAATATTTAAATCCTCCTCAGCAACATGAAGCAAAAGTGTGAAATTTCTTAAAATTAAATTGTTTTCCCAACAGAGGATACGAGTTCCATTCATGCCAGAAATTTTGAAGTCATCCAGCAGCTGCACCACCTTCTCCCTATTGGGGTCTCTGGGATCCGTGTTCCTTACCTGGAAAACACAAAGAGAGGTCAAAACAGACCAAAATACCTTTTTTATTATGAGCCAGTGTAAAGATTTATTTGTGCCTTACAGATTTGAGCAGCTTGATTTCATCCAGAGCCGTCTCGGTGTAATGTTCAGCACTTTTCACAACCTTCATGGCCACGAAGCGCCGCTCCCTGGAAATCACAAAAACAAAATCAGCAGCTGAGCAGATCCCAATCACGTAGGCTTGTTTAAAATACGTAACAAATCATTTAGAGTTAAAAATTAGATCTAAAGACACATTTTCCCTACAAGCAGCCACCTTGATAAGAGCCTGGCTTCTGCTAACTTATTTTTGTCCCATATACTCCATAGTATATATAACCATCACAAAATCAACGCTTTTCATGTGCATTTAACTGATCTTTTACACTTAATCCTGAACCAACAGGAACAATAATTTTTCAGCTACTTAATGTCAGAGTAAACACTGTACTGCATAAACATGCAGCGATGTGGGTAAAAATGTCCTGTATGGCTGAGTTTCATATACCTACTGCATGTACATAATTCAGCTAGCAAGTTTTAGAAAAATACTATATTTGCAAAGTACAAATCTGAGGTGGATATAAGCTGAGGAGCCATCTTACTGGATGTCCCAGGCCAGCCACACGGTGGAGAAGTGACCCCAACCCAGCTTCCGAATCACATGGTACCTCCCATTGAACAAGTCGCCAATCTTCACATGATGATATCCACCTGATCATTTAAAAAAACATTAAAAAAAAAAAACATTAACAGGCAGAGAGATGCTGTGAAACGTGTTATTACTATACAGTCAGTGTTTTTGTATAATAATATGAAGCTGGATTGTTGTAGGATTTCAGCTAAAAGACATTAGTTATCTGTACAAACACACTGAGAGCTTGACTGAACTTTCTAAAGTCTATCAAAGTTTACTTCACCCTCAGTTCTGAGGCAAACTCAACTTGTTGTATAATTTTGAAAAATAATTTTTAAAAACAGGTTAAGAGGTAACTAAGAGTCAAACAGAGGAGAAAAGGAAGAAGAGGATGGGTGTGTGAGGCAGACTGATCTGTGTCTGGACTAAAAGATAACAGATAGAAACAGGAAAAAAAACAGACAAAAGTAACTCCTGAGTTAGAGTATTTTTGCTTTCAGAAATGTCTGAAGCAGACATTCAATTGGTAAAAAGACAAAAGTACAAATTCAACATATTGGTTCAGCAGCACAATCAAAGTAAACAACCATTCATAAATGGGACTTAATGTGCATGTATTTGAAAACTGGTAATCCTGCCAATCAGTTTTTCTATCAGAATATCATATAAAAAAGTTTTTTTTCAGATTGCAGAAAATCCATCTCTTTACAAGTCCTGTACACAGGTGACATCTGCAGAGCTATAGAAATCCTACCCCTGCAATAATCATTGGGATCTTCCTGCTCGTCATCGTCGGAGCCCAGGATCTCCTCATCCTGCTCCGGAAGGGGAGACTCGGCTTGACCCGGCTGAGTGGCAACTCCACGACCATGAGGCTCTGGTCTGAGTGGAGAACAGAAACAAACAGACGAGGCTGATGAAGAGAAGAGACTTGAAGGACAAAAACTTTAACGATGGGGATGAAGGAAGAGCAAAGGAAGGAGTGTGAACAAATAACATAAAAAAAACTGCTTACCCACAATACTTATCCAAATCAATTATCAAATTATGTATTAAATGTAGACAAATCCTATCTATTGCTCATTTGTTATCAAAAATCTAATAAATGTTTAATACTTCTGTGATGACAAATCACATTTGGCGCTAATGGACAGAAAAGAAGCAACAATATGATATTTTTCAAAGCAGGGAAGAGAAAATATTAGTTTAAATTTGTCCAAGAGTGTTGTTCAATAGAAAAACAATGAGAAGGGGTGAGTTTGGAGCTCACAGACTTTGCTTACGTAGAAGGTAGGAAAGGCAGGAGTGGGACTGCATGCTCAATGAGACACACATACACACAGCTTTACAGGGAGGACAGGTTATCTGAAGCTTCTGACCGTACTGACACAAACAAAATCTAAATTTTTGCTGTTTTATTAAACAATCTGCATGTAGACCAGCTCCAGTCAGCTGTCCTGCTGCTGCAACTAGTTCCTGAAGTCAAGTTGTCTTCTCATGCAGCTGACTGTTTTAACACAGATGCACAAAAAGACAACCCTAATTAAAAAGTACTATCTCCATTATGAAACATAATTGGGTTAAAAGGCAGCAATGACAAGGACTGTGTTGTTGAAGTAAAAATGAAGTCAGATCCAGGTTAAGAAATGTCTGCTAGTTAGTTTGACAATAAGGGCCAAAGGTGGGCAGAGGAACAAAGAAATGACTCATCTTTCATGAGAACTGGAGCATCACCACAAATCCAACACTTTGACTCTTTATCATAATAATAAACAAATGTAAATAAAACATTAACAGGATAGATGGGAACCAACTTGTGAAGGATTTGTTAAGAAAGTCGGTCGGCCATTTGTAAAAAAAATTATTTGGTTTTAGATCAACTGAACAGAAATTGTTTTTTTTAAAGCAAATGTCCTCATGGTGCTATCCAAGGTGCTGAAAGGAACCAGGCTGAACCAACTCAGAGGAGCAATTAGACCAAGTAAACATTTCACCAATAAATTATATTGAGCCAGCTTTAAATATCACAGTGAGGTGCTGACAAGCATTTATCCCTGCCAAGACTCAGCTGGACCAAACATCTTTAAACCCTCCATTCACAAAATAAGAACATTTATTTTAGGCAATATTTCTCACTAAATACAACTAAAAAGAATAAACTATGTGTATGCTGCAGGTTGAAAGTTTAGTATAAAATAATTTCAACATACTGTATGTTTTAAAGCCTAAATCTTTTTTATTTATGCTTTTCTTTTAGGAAAGCAAACTCTGGTATATACACACACCACTTGATTCTTTTACATACACGCACCTAAACGTAAACTAAATAAAACACAAATTTCATAAAAAGGAAAAGCAGAAAAACAAACCCAACCAGTACCGACGACCATCCAGGGCTTGGTAATCCTAATAAGTTAAACCAAAAGGTAAATAAACTTCTTTTTAATTTTGAAGACATTTCGCTTCTCATCGAGGATATTTCTCAAACTATGAATTGAAAAAGCTCCTTAGATGAGAAGCAAAACATCTTTAAAAATTAAAAATAAGTCCAGCTGCCTTTGATTGAACTGAGAACAATCAATACACTAACACAGGCTCAGTTTGCAACCAGCCCAGGTTGATCAATCGCCACCTTGTTACAAAGTTATGGACGATGAAAATAAATATGTCCCATATCTTCTGAATCTCTCCACTGGAATTCAGAAGTGCAGCTCTGATTTTCTGAAGTCTGATGTCTATCCACTAGCCACTGTGAGTGCGTGGGAGGAGCAGTGTCCGTGTACTTGAGAAGGACGGTGCAACTAGCCAGGAAGGAAAGAAAAACAAGACGTTTTTCTGAAGAGACAAGATGATAATGAAGAAAACCAACAAGAACATCATGCACTCAGTGACAAGAATTAGTCTCACCGAGACATTTATTTGTAATTACGGGTATAAAATGGATCAAAAGACAAGACCAAGACAGATTTCTTAGATAAAGCAACCCGTCACGAAGAGAACATGAAGGGGAAACAAGTGGAGTCAAGGTGATGATTAAAGACAGACAGAAACAAAACAACAACAAATGTTGGGGTCAAGTCATATAGTTCTTATATTTGAAGGCAAAACAACAAATAACTGCATTCCACGCCATGTGTGAGATGATTCTTTTTCTCTTCACTGCAGTTAAGTGGGCGCAGAGAGTTCAATGCCCTCTGATTATAAAGCATACATCAGAGATACTTCTGCAACACTAAGGACACCTGGACCTATATTCTGTGGTGGCAAAGACAGGATGGGTCCCCCTGCACACCTTCAAACCACCACACAGCACACATCCTACCTGCAAGACGCACGGATGCCCATGGGATGTGAGGTGCAGGTGCTGAAAGAGTGCCTTACTCCATCCACCAGAGGAATAAATAAAGAAGGCTCAGAAGCAGGAGCACAACACGGGGAGTGAAAAGTAGAGTGGAGGAGGCAAAAGCAATCAGTGCTGGTGACCAAAAAGCCAAGCAAACAAACTGAGAAAATAGGAAAGAAGAGGAGAGCGGCTGACACTGAGAGGAGGGGGGCGAGCGTGGAGAGGAGATATGCTGAGAACGTGCTGCAGGCTGGGTCCTGGACTGCAGCGATCCACTGCACACTCGCTGATTCTTGCTCACATTTACCTCCCTCACACACACTCGCTGTCTCTCCGTCTGACCGAGAACTCTCTTTGGCTGTCGTCAGCCTCTGGCCCAGCCCCTCTCACTGACAGCTGCGAAATGATTGGGGGACAGAGCCCAACACTGCATTGCAGGTGAGGTGCGACACCAGCTCCCCCCACACCCCCCTCGCCCCCCAGAAAGCCCTCCTCATTTGACCAAAACATCAGACATCATTCTTCTTTCCTTACAGTTTATCCGTCATCATCACCCCCCCTCATCTCGCATGCTTGTCATCACAGCAGTGTTTTGACCTTTTTTTAATATAAAAACAGCAAAGCTACAAGTCCAAGCTTTATTTTGCAATCCTCAAAGCCTGACCCCAAGGCTCCTTACCAATAAGATGAGCCATGTAATGTGTTGCTTAGCCTTAAACTGAGGGTTAAAAGGAACCAGAAATCTGTAACAATGTAGATGCCAAATCATCAATCCCAGCTCAAAACAAATAAAATAGTTCATTATCAAGGTCAAACATTAAAAAGCTGCTCAAAGTTGGCAAATGATATTGTTTTTCCAAGCCGTATACAACCTTTAAATAAAACAACCTACGGCCACCGTAGAGCGGTACCTGAATGTTGGACTGTCCTTTTAAAGAAAAGCTTTCATTACACCAGTAGTGTCCAATCCTGGTCCTGGAGGGCCACTATGCTGCATGTTTCAGTTGTTTCCCTGCTCTTCAGCAAGTCTTCAAGTTCTACAGGAGCCTGTTAATCACTCATTCATTTAAACCAGGTGTGTCAAAGCAGTAACATCTAAAACATGCAGGACGGTGGCCCTCCAGGGTCAGGACTAGACACCACTGCTTTACACAAAGCTTTCCTCTGATCTGTTGACTGCTGGTCCTTCTAAAAGAAAATGCTTCCATCCATTTTTGGTTCTTAAACAAACTTAGTGTTTCAAGTGTCACACCCACACCGCTCCATCCATCTTTAAATAATAATAATGATAGTAATAATTATATTTTACTTCAAGCCTATGTATTTGACATGACCATGTACTAACAAGTACAGATTTTTGACTGTGAATAATATCATCTCTGATTCTTATTGTCAGTATTCCTGCCAACAGATTGCTTTACACATGAGAACTTCAGGTATTTTTCAAAACTTTGCTCACACTTTCAAATTAAAACACTTTTCTGCTTTCATCAAATTATACAACTCTAAAAACAAAGACCACCTCAGATTTACAGCACTAAAAAGTTAGGTGTTTGACATTAATTGCAACAATCAGGAATTAAAATGCATTAACATTAAAAAAGCATGTGATACCCACTGGCCTTTGTGTGAGGAAGGAACAGTTAAACAATTAAAAGGTCGTCTTACTTAAAATACCAATTATTTCTGATACTTTCCATCTTAAAGGCCGAACACAAAAAATGGTCCACAAATAAATTACTTTTTAATAATTTAACAAGCTTTAAAAAGGCCTCATGGCCTGTGATTTGTATCTGCTACCAAAGATCTGTGAAATGGTATTTAAAACTCCTATTTGAGGCATCTTAAAAAGTAAACAATAACTAACCCACCACCAACATATAAGCTCTAGAAAAACTGGTGAATCTCTCTGACAGGCAAAAAGCCCCACAGCTTGTCTTTCTAAGAGGAACTGAACTCAAACACAGAACCACAACCCTCTGACATGTCCACCGTTTCAGAAGACATCTGACATGACGGTGTACGTCAGCAGCACCACTCCTTTTTTCTCCTGACTGTTTTGTTTTCACCACTTCAGCCTGGTCAGATCCGCGAAGGCGAAATAATCATGGACAGAGGAGAAAACAGAGCTCCTGAGGATGGAGTTGGGCCAAAAAGACTGCTGTTCCAGCTCCCCTCCCTCCAAATAAAATCAATGCAAAGTGCCTGAGCAGCAGAATAAAACAGTGGAACCAGGTAAATCTCAAGAGGGTGCAATGCACTCAAAGTGTAAATGAATGTAGTCTAGTGGTTTTATTTTAGCGCTCCAACACCTACTGAAGCCTTACACACATTGTGCTAACGTCAATAAATTTAAAAGCCATGTTCTTCTCAATAGATAGAGTAATGCGAGTTAACTTGGAAAAGGTTACCGAAACAGATTTTTTTTTAATGCTAT
>JAOXNZ010000166.1:18546416-18558106 GCA_028566095.1 Kryptolebias brasiliensis
ATTTTCCAAAAAAAAAAAAAAAAAAAAAAAAAAGATTAAGAAAGTACAGCATTCCACCACTAAAGAGTTTTCTTAGATTACAAAAAAGCAAATATCTCTGCATAAAAAGCTAAAAACCCAACCAAAATTAATTCCCAGACCTTTACGAATACCACATATATTTTGACATTTCTATCACAGACTGGGTGGGGAGGAGGGGTAGTGGTAAACCTGCAGTGTAAGGATATAGAGCTGTAGAGGGTTGCAGATGATAAAAGAGTTGATGGGTTATGTAATAAACCACAGCTCGAGCCAGGAAGGAAACAGGGGGATGAAAGCAAGCGACAATGGAGACCATAGTCACTGGAATATACTCTGCAATAATGACTTTTCCTGCTTAATCTCTCCAGCCTAAATGCAGCCCAAGCTAAAGTGACAGAAGCAAGTAAATGTAAATTTCAAGTGACACAACCTCACACTGCATATCTGAAATACAGTCGAAATAAGTTCTTTCAAAAGCTGGAAGCACGAATGGACCAGATCCACACAAAAAAGCTTGCAGGTACTTAATGAAAAATACATCAGCCAATTAATAAGTCAGCCAAGCTCTGCGTAAACTGGAAAAACAAACACACAAGACAACAAAAGCACTGCTATCTTAACATCGCCACAGACTAATAAAGCAGAAAGAGAACCAAGTCTCATTTAGGCTTTTTCTTTTCAATGCATGCAGAAGGATTGCACTACTCACTTGCATGTCAGACCGCTGGCAAGTTTCACCACAGCTGTATTGATGGAGAAGATCCAGTCCAAGAGCCACATGACAAAAAGGACGTCAACTGCAGTTCCTGTTTTTAATCCACTCGCCAAGAATAACTAAACTGCGTGAAGGAAAAGACCTCTCAAAATCTAGAGCATCTGTTCTGGGCAAGTCTGCATTCTCTTCCTCTGCCTCTCTAAGTGCACCCTGGCTGCTGCGTCCCTCCCACCACAGCAGCGACAAAAGTGCAAGTGACACAAGAAAAACGGGAGGGGAAGCAGCCCGAGGAGAGTTAAGGCCAGATAACATCGAGAACTGGTCCTGGTGCAGGCAACTTGTGATGTCAACCTAGCATAGCTGCCGTTTATATCAGGCTACACTGACAGCTGTCCTTTTTCTGAAGGCGGGCTGAGAAAATAGCATCACTACAGGAACTGGCCCTTGAACAGGAAGTGCATCCTTCGTACACATACACCACAACACGATTTTATCGTATTTGTTGAACTTTAAAGGAGTTTTCGTGTACATGTGAAAACGCTGGGTTCTGTTAAATCACGCACAAGTCTGAAAATAAATCTCTTTGCTGCTCTTCCTGTTTAGAAGGGCAACATTTGGACAAAGCGTGACGGGTTATAAAAACTGAAACGTGCACAACCAAATAAAATACAGCGCAAAATAAAATAAAATATGGTTTTGGCACATGGCATCCTTTGTGAGACTAGAAGGACTAAAAGGGAGAGCAATGATTTATGTTAGGTTGTTTGCCACTTAAAAAAATAAAACAAAGTATTTTCAACTGCATGACCATTTCATTGAAAACATTTTGTAGTCCAGTGCAAAGAAACAATCTAAAAGGAGTCAATGTTGTTACAGGAAATTGTAAATGCACGAGGTCTAAAATACTTTTTTCAAAGACAGGGTGTCAACAGCAGCGTGACGTGTCAGAAAGCTTTGACAAAATCCTCGGTCTGCATCATAAACTGCAGCCTGTAGCTGAGCTGTATCAGTAAATATACACATCACTGCTGAGCTATTTCAAACTTACCTGCTGTCCAGAGAATCAGTAAGTCCAGATCTCCTGTCCTGTGGAACCAGCTCCCAGTTAATAGTACGCAACTTAACCCATTTCAAGATGACAGCTAGTCAATATTAATCAACACGAAAATAGCTATCTCAATCAGTTTGCATATTTCCAAGATTTAACCAAAACGGCTACAACTCTGTCATTTCTCAACATAAGATGATCTTAGTTTAAAACGTTGGCATGAAGGCAGCGGCTGATGTGCATTCCTTCAAGAATTACTTCTGATTGTTCTTCTTTGTCCACTTTTAATATATTAAGTTTTATTTTTTTCCCCTCTGGGTTGCCTTAAACTTGAAAAACACGATACAAAGAATAGACAGACTCATCGCTAAGAAAGAAAGTTATACTACTACATGGGTTAGAAAGGACTCAAAAAGTTGGATGATTTTTATTGGTTTGCCTCAACACTGGCACCACTTTGTACCAAAAAATCAATTTTTTCACTCATTGTTTTCAGTAGTAATTGACTGCAATTTCATAAAATTGATATACAATATTAAATAAATTATGCTGTACTGAGTGCAGCATCTATTTAACAAGATTTAGAAAAATATATACTTATTACATGAGCGTCTTTTATTATCTGATACCACTAAACCCAGTTTAACCACGATGACCAATTAGCAAAATGATCAATTCAAGGCCACTGAGCTCTGAAAATATCTAAAGAATATGCATTAAATTGTTGCCATATTTAACTACATTTCCTAAAACTCTCTCCGACTTTTCTGCTTTGTGTTTCCGGATCAGAACAAACACAAACAAGTGGTTCCTCCTTACTTTTTGCCAGGTTTTCTGGGTTTCGTCCTCTTCTTCCTTGCTTGTATGGCGAGAACTAAAAAGGAGGAAATAAAGCAGGTGTAAACAAACATCACCTAAACCTGAGGATATGTGTAATAAATGTACATTTGCTCAAAGCTGTTAAGTCTGTTCAGTAATATGGCCAAGAAAGTGCATTTAAGTGTGAAATACCCTGACAGTGACAGCTAAATTAGCATCTATTGTTGCTAGCTAAAGTAATTCGCCGATAGCAATATTTTACAGGCGTTTTATTCAGCTGCTCGCAGCAACTTTTGAGCGTTTTGTTGTAAATCAAATGTGCCTACATAATATTAAACAAAGCCCTGACAATTTATCTACCGACCTTTGAGACTGTGTGGTTTGTTTTTTGTCGCCTTATTCACGAAAAAGAAATTGGCGCAGATTTTGTACACAAAATGAAGCTAATCTGGCGGCTAAAGCTAACGTTGCCGCACACACGCAGTAGAGCGACGCACGGTCCACTTTTACTTGTTTTATCTCTTTAGTTTTCTGGTCTTTTACAACATTAGTTGATGCTGTTTACACAACAAGTCACTGGTCTGGTTAGTGTCCACCCGGGAGAGGCTGTGAGGTGAAAGAAGAGCGTGTTAAAAGCATGCTGGGTTAGTTAGCAGCGTTACCTTTTCTTTCCATGCTGAAAGCCAGTCAGCTGCGTTCAAAGGCTGTGGGAAAAATGGAAACTTTGTGAAATGCGCGTAATTGACCTAACAAAGGGGGTATGGCCTGCAGAGGGCAGCATAGAGTCATGGGACCTGAAGTTCCCATATAATATGGGTTATTTAGTATTTAGTGTCAAAAATATGAATCACTTACCAGTATAGAAAAGGGGTTCTTATTTTTATTTTACCAATGTAATGTAAGTGGATGAGTTTACATGAATATTATCCTTTTTAAATTGCAAGTTTGAAGCAAAAGTTTTTTTCTTCAGCCTTTTTAGTTTATTTATTACCCTTTATTTAACCAGGCAAGTCCCATTGAGATCACAGATCTCTTTTTTCAAGGGAGGCCTGGGCCTGAAGGCAGCATAACATGCGTGTTTTTTAGCCTGTGGGAGGAAATCAGAGCACCCTGAGGAAACCCACGCAAACACGAGGAGAACATCCAAACTCCACACAGAAAGACCCCAGGTCCAACCTGGGACTTCAACCCAGGTCCTTCTTGCTGTAATATACTGGATAGATTATACTGTCTTTCTCCATTGTGAGATAGATACTCTTTAGAGCGGGTGGATGTTTTTTCAGCATTTATAATTGTGACTCCTCACTCTGGAACTTAAAAATCTAAAACAGCTTTTTGTGTCAAGTGAGCTACATAAATATAGTATAGTAAAAATATAAATATAGTAATAATTGAGAAGGGTACCAATGCCTTGCTCTACTTGTGCTCTCCTGCCCCTTGGTGGTGAAGTGCAGTAATAGCAGCCACAGCTCCACACTATAAACACATCCATCCATCCATCCATTGTCTTTAACCATTTTCTTTAACCGCTTCTCCATTCCGGGTCGCGGTCGCCCATCTCCAGCAGTCACTGTGCAAGAGGGGAAACCCTGGACAGGTTGCAACTCCATCGCAGGGCCACATAGGGACAATTTTTAAGAATGAACCTAACATGGTCTGTGGGACTAAACCCACGTGTGCACAGGGAGAACTCGCAAACTCCATCCAGAAATCCCAGGCCGGGATTCGATCCTGCTTGCTGGGAGGCGACAGCTCTAACCACTACCCCACTGTCCCACCCACTATAAACACAATAAACTCCAATTACAGCTTTGAAAAATAGTAGCCTTTATTTTTCTGATGGTGTTGTATATACAGAGAGCACGGCCTGCTGTCTCGGTACACACGGTCGAGAACATATTGGAAAAAAATACAAATAAAAAAATGAAGCCAGCAAAACCAGAACAATCGTTGACATTTGGGATGTGGAGAAGATAAATATCAGACTGATGGAGTTGTGTAAAAAAAAAAAAAGTGTGAGGCTTCAGCATCCAGTGAGTTAACGTCCACTCATGTGCCCTGCTAAAACATTCAAAATGAACAGTACAGTGCTACAGCTTCTCATAAATCACTGAATAACATCAACTTTTGATTTTTAAAACGCAGGGTGTAAAACTAATACACCAGACAAAAATAAAATCAAGAAACAAGGGGAAAATTGTGGATACAACACGTATGTGGCATGTATCTGTGGTCTGACATGAAAATAAAAAATGATTTCCTGCTTCAGAAAGGAAAAAAATTGCAATTTAGTGCTTTAATGAACGCATAAATAGTGATTTAACAGGAATACACATTATGCTCTTGATGTTTACTGTCAGTGTTTATCTGAGCGGGATCGTTTGGATAAACTTTTGACATTTTCAGCAAACCTTAACGTAAGAATAATTTTAAACTGCATGGTTTTTTTTGTTGGTTGGTTGGTTTAGAAACACAAGCTGTAACTGCAGTCACTGATGCATTTGGATACTGATACAACGAGCTTTCCATAAATAACAAAAACCTTAAAATTCCAACAAATAATATTCTCTTTTACACTGATATACAAACAAAAATAAAAGCTCATAAATACAGGGCAATGTGGTGCCCCGAACATTCAAACAAACATTAATAGTACTGTGGTTTGCGAATGCAATGTGATTAAATTACACTGTTGCTTTTTTAAATGGAAAACATCAAACCTGAATAAATTACGAAGCCAAACCTGTTTTCACTGAGCTGCTGTGATACTGGAGCTTGCTGACAGCTAAAAAAACAACACATTCATTAAGTGTTAAGAATTAATAATGAGAAAACAAGTGGAAACTTTTAAACATTTGGTGAAATGGACATGCAGAATGCTACAAAATCATTTTCTGGGGGAAAAAAAAATAAAAATCTAAGTCTACAAAACCAGCAAGAAATTTAAAGCCTAACCCTTTTCTCATCAGAATGAATTTATATTTCACTTATTTTCCTCCTATTCTGTACATACGTATTCATAAATTACAACTAATATGTTTTATGCCATTTTAGGACAAACCTTAGTAATCAAATTCATACTGTTAAAGAGGTTGGCTTTGATGTGTTCCAGCAAAGTTATGATTATTACATAATAAGGTCATCATTTAGCCTCAAATACTTATGTACAAATACTGTTTGCTGTAATATCTACACAGTCCGATCCACACAAGGTAACATTTAACCGAACATGTGAAGAAAAAAGAAACTTTCTGCTGTAATAATTCCTGCCAAGTATTAAAAATTTAAAAAACATGAATCTGCGGGTCACATTCCCCGACTTCCTGTCATTTATCGTTTTTCTTTGAGGGGATATAAAGTGAAAATTAATACTTTGAGGCAGAAACTAAACCCACAAGTATGAGAAGATTTAAACTTGGCCTCATCATGTGGGGATAAAAAGGTAGGAAAAGCAGTAGGCCGAGGGACAATATGGACAGGATGTCGAGTTTTTGCAATTGTTTTGTGGTTTTTTTGCCCCCTCTGGTATCACAACGTCCCCCAGATATGAATGATGGCAGGCACTTGAATGTCATGGCTGTGTGTGTGAGTAAGAAAAGTGATGGATAGTCACGTGAGATTGACAATTTTAAAAGAGTGTTTCATGAAAAAAAGAAAAAAAGGCGCCTCCCTCCCTCATGATTCCATCTCTTCTTCATCTAAATATGGCGGCACAAAGCTGAGGACCTCTTCGTAGGTTAACCCTGATAAAAAAATAAAAATAAAAACACAAAATAAAGATTATTCACCAATATTATGAACTCCGTAATATATTTAGCGCTCTGTGCCGACTTACTCTTCCACTCCTCGATGTCCAGCTCGCGGCTTTCGAAGCTCTGGTCGTACGGATCTGCTTCGGGCTCGTCGTCTGGATCGTGGTACTGAGAGAAGTACGAGTGGGCCAGAGCCTCAGACGCTGTGATCCGTTTGTCTGTGTCCAACACCAGCATTTTTTCCAGCAAGTCCACAGCTACGGCACAGCAGCAATACGAGAATGTACGTGAACGGTTACATGTTTAACAACATGATTGCGTTAAACTGTGATCACATGAAAGTCTATTACGTCCAAAGTCCGTACACTGCTCAGAGTAACAACTATACACATGTACTAATTTAAATTTACACACAGTATAACACAAATTAGAAGATTATCTGTCTCACTTTCTTTGTTAATGTCAGTGCTCTGCAGAACGTCCAGAGAACTGAACTTTTCAGTCTGTAATACTGAGATTTCTATGTTTCTAAACACTAGATTTGATGCCAAAACATCTAAATTTAATGCAAATGTTTGTAGAGCGATCTAAGTGTCTTAATACAGGGTTAGGGTATTCTTCGATACAAAATTGTGATCATTTGTTAAACTGCTTTTCCATTTTTCACTTCATTTATTTCAGGGCTGGGATTTCTCAGGACTGAAAAACCTGAGAATTTTCAAAGTTGGAAACATTCCATGGGAGTTAATGGGAACAAACAGGAATAAACCCAGAATTAAAAATTTCATCTTCAAAATCTTTTCTCTAAAAGTTGTGACCCATTGAAGTCATCAGACGTTTTCATGTGGAAATTAGAATATTCATTTTGTTACTTTCATAAACTTTGGGTCAAACTTATTCTTTCACTATGACATTATCTGCCAATGACAAAACAAAATGGTTATATTTTTGTTTGGATATAATACATTTTGTTTAAATTACCCCCAATTTCCACTTAATTCCCATAAATTGCAATGAAAAAAGTTACCATTTTGATATATTTCCAAAATTCCCCAGCTAAAGTCACTATGGAAAGTTGCTGGAAAGTTTCTTGGAATTTGCTGGAAATTTTCCACCCCTTTGCAACCCTATATATAATATACTGTTAATAATATCTAGTCATACAGACACCTAACATACATAACTTGGGGTTTACCATCTAGTCAGAAGACAGGTCAACATATAGAGGGACATAACTGACATCACTTTTTACTAAGTTTTTGTCCGCCCAAAACATAGACTATGTTAGGTTATACATTACGTCCGCCTTTTCTATGCAACTCGAAGACAATGCATTAAGAGTTATAGTTTGGAAACACAAATGTTTTTCCACATGAGCTAAAGCTTGTTTTTAGGAGTCAAACCTTAGCAGGAGCGGTGGTCTCTGTTCCTTTTTCACAACCTATTTTCTGCATCTGCAGAAGATCTAAATGAAGCCTCTGAACTGAACTGCAAAAATGCAGTTTTAAATATTTTTCTTTTGTTCAAGCCAAGGAACTATTTATTTGATGAAACAATGATAAAAAAACTTAATCCGAACGGTTGTGTTTGTCTGACACCACTAGAGGGAATCAGTGAGCCAGAAGTAGCACAAGCCAGAGTCTAACAGTGAAAGAGGAACTCACCGAGAGGGTTGGCACCGATAAACACATCGGCGAAGTTCCGCTTGGGCATGTGGGGAAGTGAACTGATGTAGTTCCTTGCCTGTGAAAAAAAATGATACACAAAAGGCGCAACAATATAAACGAAATTAAAGAAATAAAAGTGATCTGAGAATTATACAAACGGACACAACCACATGTTCATTTCCAATGAGAAAATCAAGTTCAAACTCTTGAGGAGCTGCGTTCAAAGCAGTTCGGTTAATAACACGCATCAGACAAAAGGTCAAGCCGCTCTAACTTTAAGAACGAAGCTGCACAGCTGCTCACAGTATTAACTGCACCGGTCCGACACTCTGAGAAGCCCCGCGGTGATGAGCTCGGTGAGTCAGAGAGGAAACGGGGAGTACGCGAAAAGAGAGAGAGCAGAGGCTGGTGTGCTTGGAAGTGTGGAGGGAAAGTCTGTAGACAAACAACGAATCAGCGCCAACTCCGGCTGAAGAAGGCCCGAGTGGGAAGGCAATAAAAAGGGGAGCGGGGTCTCACCTCGTGGCTGGGCATCCTGCTTATGAGAGAGGCTGGGGGAGTCCCCGTCAGGCGCATTATCTGCTGCAGCTGGTTTATATCTAAAGCTTCTGAGTCAAGGGGCATCGCAGCATGGAGCTCAGCAGAAAGCATGAGTGGTTAGGATGTAAATTTAGGTAGCAGGATAAAAGAGCAGAAGGAGGTAGTGGGGTGGGGACACGTGGAGTGAGGATGAAGAGAGAAGGAAGAAGACTGAGCTTTAGAACAGAGTAACCTTTGACTGACTGTCAGCGGGAGAGGAAAGTTTAAAAACAGTGTAGCCCTGCAGTCAATAAAAGAGGTCAGAAGGCTCCAAGAAAATAACAGCACATGCTGTAAAAGCATGGAAATCAAGGGCTTGAGTTCAAAGGTAAAAAAAAGCCAATAAGAAATGACGTACTGCAATGCACAACATGTAGACATGTAGACGAGAGCTGGTAGCATCAACACGAGGCAGTACCCTGACTACTGCTGGGGCAACACAGAGGCAATGCACAGAAAGGCATCAGAGGCAACAACACTGAGATGGATGGGACTTTTGACACTCACAGAGTCTGAAGAGATTTTCATCAAGAGCTCTGGCCCTGGGGTTCCGACGAGCATCATTATAAGCTTCAACTGATCAATGTCTATCACACTCACATGAAGGAAAAAAAAAAAAAAAAGATGGAGGGTGTTCGTGAAGGAGATCGCTTGTCCAACATGGGATCTGCATGCAAAATAAAGGTAACTTCTTCCCAAAGTAAAGCTAAAATAAAGCAGAATGACTGAAAATGGCTTTCACTGTCACACTGTCATGCATCAGTGATAGGTGATGACATTAAAGCCTTAAAGATTTGGAAAAACTAACAGGTTCTGCAGCATTCAGTCTGCAAACAAAAAAAGGATCCAAGATGCTTCAGGAATTAGACAATTTATCAAAGAACGTGTTTAAGAAAAAAGGCAGGAGAACACAATTTGTCAGCTTTTGATGCATTAGTATTTCATTTGTCAGCCTGCAGAACTGCTTGACATCAGAGCAGGAAATTGGTTTCTTTAAACACCCAAAGTGGCCACATTTCATGCTTCCCCCCCCCTCCCTCTTTCACAGTTTCATCAACCAGCTTCTTGTTAATTTGCTGTTGCTTTGTAAGATTTAGGTCACGGCGCTGGAAACCTGAAGTCTCAACCATGTAGGCTAAATATGAACTCATGTCAACAAAAGCCGTTTCTTTTATCTGCCTAGTTTGCAGATGTCATCCATGTCTTCTGTCTGAATATTTTCAATCACAGATGTGATTCTCAGTGCTGTTTGCATCTAATTACAAGGCCTAAAATATGTTTTTTTATTTATTATCTGACAAAAACTGTCTTTTGTGTTCTCCAAAAAGAGAAGAAAAAAGTCTAAAGTTTTGTTAGCTGTGTTTTTCTCAGGGTAAAACCTTAATGAGACATTTAGAGGTTTATTAAAAGCTTTATTGTTCAACTACAGAGAGGCATTTATCTAGGAGTTGGATAATGCTCGCTCAGTTAGCAAAGATATACAAAAGACTTTTTTGTCATAGTTTGGCATGCAGTGTTAGTCAATTATGCTTGTCTGAATAGGGTAATGCAAATTAAGGATTTAGCTAATCTGGATTGTTTCACTGTCACCCACAAAGCAGTATTTCATAAATCAAGACATATGAAAGACTGAAACCAGAAAATGTTTAGCATTTCTTCTGCCTTCAAAACACCCAGAAATGATTACTGGAAAAGTTGCAGATTAAATGAAGTCCGTTTTTTTAAAAGATTACAAACAAACAGTGTCTTACCTGCTTACCTGCTGGAGATAGCTCTTCGAACAACCTCAGTTTGGAGAAACAGAGTTTAATTCTGACCAGATTGATGAGCTAATGACTAGTCAGAGCGGAGACCAAAGTGGACTGCTGCTACTTTCAGACAACTTTAATGTCAGAAGTTTTATAGGGTTCATGCAAAGGCTATTTTATAAATTTTACACCATCAGTTTACATGGTATTACAGCAGCGATATTATGATGATCCTGCTGGAAACACCCCCAGGCTGCAGTAGGAGTGCTACAGCTAACTGCTGCTGCCACTCTATGCTTTAGCAAATAGGCAAATTGTATCCTATGCAAACCATAGGATAAAATATAAATAACATTTTAATGCAAATTGCCCGCGATGTAAAGCTGGATAAATTGGTGTTCACCATCACACTTTTGAAACTGAAGTTGTTTTGGGACAGCAGCAATCCGCTTTGGTCTTGGCCCTGCTCAGACTAGCCATTAGCTCATCAATCTGTCAGAATTCAATCATTTCTCCAAACTGGGGTCCTTCATGGAGCTTGTCTACAACAGGTAAGATTTTAATAGTTCAGCAAAGATGGAGCTGTACTGCAGCACATTTTAGCTTGTTTTTCCATATTTTCACAATTCTATTTTATTAATTATAAATATTTTTGTATACTACTTGCATATTTGAAATACATAAATAAACAAAACTACCTCTTTAATGTTTGCTGGCGGTTTAACTGATTTACAGGCCAACTGCTGCAGGTCTGCATATGAAAAGTTACCAAACATAAGACTTAAACAGAATGTAGACAGATAATGTCAATAAAACTCTATCACTCAGTAAACTTTACCCTAGCTGTTTTTATACAGATAAAAAGAAAAGAAAAATAATGCAGACAAGATCAGATTGATAAGCAAAATTACACTAAACCTACAACTGTCCAACACATACAGTCTTTACATACTTTACTTCCTACTGCACATACGCATGAAGATCACATTTCATTCAGACAGGTACGAGCAAACAGAACAGAGGGTTGCTGTTTACATAACTAACTCCTCAGACTGATTCAAATCTGGTGAGAGGGCACAAACTCAAACACACACCCACAGAGAACATGCAGAGAAGGAGTGGATGAGCTGATTGATTATTTCAAGCAGGAGACACAAACACATTATGTAACAGCCAGTCCATGCTTTGATATTTAACACAACCACGGCCTCTGTATTTGCATGTGAGCGTGTGTGCTCTAACAACAGCATCCGTGTGTGTGTGTGTGTGTGTGTGTGTGTGTGTGTGTGTGTGCTCAGATGCAATTCACGGGAGTCTCTGTGTGAGGGAAGCAGGAAAAAA
>JAOXNZ010000166.1:18581106-18591257 GCA_028566095.1 Kryptolebias brasiliensis
GTATAATAATTTCTGTTTTGGTTGAATATTGCAAAGAAATTCTTGATTTGTTATGATTTTTAAATAAATTAAAGGATTGTTTTTTTGTAAATTTTCCTTAATTTTGCAAATGAAACTGACTGACTCCTGGTTTTTATTCAGGTATTCTAAAAAATCGGCACGAAAAACAAAACAGGTAAGATTAAATCAGAGAACAGCCCAGTTCATTTTACTTCAAGGAATTAAACTTTAATTTTGCTGATGTAAAATGAAACCCCACTGTGTTTGGTTTAATTCTTTGCAAATCTACGGAATCCTTTGTCTGTTTTCTGAACACACTGACTTGTTCTTGTGCGTTTCAGACCGAGCTCACTGCTGGATGAACTCGCCTCGGCAGGTGACTGAAAATCGACAACAGGAGGAAGATGACCTCATCAAACCACGAAAGCTGACAAATCCCGTGCTGGCTCCAACGCAGAGCTCTTCACCAGGAGCTGCTATTCTGTCACATACGGTGAGAAAATGTTGTTTGCCAACGATCTGCGGCAGGTGCATGCTGTTCAACACGCAAACAAGTCCGACTTTCCTCACAGACAGGTGTAATCGCTGTAAATGTTTATTCTTTTATTAGAACCGTGTTTTCGTGTTATTTCACAGGTTTTATTGTCCATTTTAGTAGCTTGGATATTCAAAAGTTTTTGAGTGTCTTTAGGGTTATAGGCTATAATAAAGTAGTGACAGTCCCTCCCTTCATCAGTCAGTGAATCCTCTTAGGCCTCCCTGGTCCAGCAGATCCAGAGCGGTGGCTTCAGATAAACACAATATGTTCAGGGGGTGTTTGACCGGGTCAAAAGTACAACACTCTCCTAAACTTTCCCCATCTGCCGACAGAAGCCCTAATGGTAGCTCCTGTGTGTCATTTTAAACCCTGAGCAGGACTCAAGGGGAGAAGCTTTGTGGATTTCTTTGTCTGTTTTTCCCCGTTTGTTCTCTTTATCTGGAGCTCCACACCTTTTATGAATATTTCATTGTGTCCTCAGAGGTGTGCTGCCAAGGAAAAAGCCCGAGTTGCAATGTGTGCTTGAAAACAAAAGGAGAGAGCAGCTCAAGAGAAGGGAGCTCCAGCCTCCCTCTGACCTGGAGGTGAAACTGCACAGGAGACAGCAGAGATTACAGCTTGTAGGTATACAGGTCAAAAAACTTTTAAAAATGGAGGAATTGTGCTATGTAAAATTTTCTAATTTGTGAGCAATCTTCAAGAGATAGTTCAGCTCTTTTAAAGTAGGATTCTATGGAAAGGTTATGAAGAGTTAATATCTTACCTGCTGTAGATAGTTCCTTTAATGACCTCAGTTTGGAGAAAAAGAGTTGAATTCTTCTGATATCCCTGACAGAAGTGCCCCAGGCTGCGCCAGAAGTGCTACAACTAGCTGCTGCTGCTGTTTGCACTTGAAAACAACAATATTCTATGTAAATAATTGCAATATAAAGGCTTACAAAATGGCATTTGCATGAATTGCTACAATTTTTTTTTTTTGAGAGTGGAGTTGTTTTAAGATGGCAGCAGTCCACTTGCTCCGTTCAGACTAGCTCACGTGTCTCCGTTCCTTGGGGGTCGATCTCAAAGAGCTATCTACAACAGGTAAGATATTAATTGTTCATAACCTTAACACAGTTCAGATCTGTTGATGTCGGCTCTTTTTACTTTAATTAGTGACGGGCATCAAGCCGGTCCTTCTGGCGGTGTTTGGGACGTTAGCGAGCCCATCGCTACTTTAAATCTGCAAACTCAAGTTCAATTTTGTGACGTCTGAAACGTGACATCTCCTGTTTTACAGTATGAGCTGGAGGAGAAGAAGAGGAGGGAAAGTCTGAAGAACGTGCCAGAGTTTGTTCGGGTGAGACAAACCCTGAAGCACATCCCAAACTTTTCCAAATGACCGCCAGAGCCGAGAGGGGGAAATAACGCTGGAAAAGTGAGGGTGTCGTTTCTGTTAGTGAAGAGCACCAGTACTGACTGGAAACTGCAGTTTTCTCATTAAATAATAAATTTTTATCTGTGTTTCTCTGAGATCTGGTTTGATTAAAGAGGCGGAAGGTGATTTTTGAAAAGAACCATGCAAAGCACGAAACCCTTTATCTGAATTTGGACACAAATATTAGGGAAAAAATACACTAAACAGAAGATTAAAGGTGACAAAGCACATTTATTTTTTTAATAAAACAGTCAGGGTGGCTGACAGTGTCTGAAAACAATCACAGAAACTCTGCACTGAATCAGAACCTGCGGATGACAACACTGAGGGAAGAGTTACATCAATATTCACAGAAACGTATCTGAAGCCGCAAAGATGAACTGGCAAGTCGTTTTTACAGCTTCTGTTGACGATCCTGGGCTCAGATCTGTTGAACTCTCTAATGCAAGTCATTGCACAAACTGCACAGGTTTTAAGACACAAATACTGACGGAACGGAGAGAGAGTTTAGGTTCACGAGTCGCACGTCAGAGAAGACAAACGCTCCGTGACTAAACCTTTACAGGGATTTAAAAGTAGATTTCATACTTAAATAAAACAAACACAAAGTGCCATATGTGCTGCTAGCAAACATTCACGAGTGACTCGATCCGTCTGCACAATAAACGTACCAATTCGACAGTACAGAGCCGCTGTTGCACTGAAAATGTTCGAACCGGACTCCTCATGCGAACTCCAGTAAATAGAACAAAATCTATTCAACCATTCTCTCTGTCTCTCTCGCACATTTTTTTGCACCCTTAAAAAACCCCTTGTGTATGAATGTCTGTACGTAAAAACATCTTTAAAAAAAAAAAAAAAAACACCTCGTCCGTTAATTCATTATTATTCATTCAACGCCTCAAACATTCGCTGCACTTCTGTCCAGACTTGGTTGGCGACTGTGTTTGCAGAATAAGTTATTAATAAATAAATACAAGATACTCACTTTACAACAAAAAAAAAGTAAAACCAAAAAAAGGTAGACATCTTGGCGAGTGAGGTTTCCCCGCCTGGGTTTGTCTGTACCATCTACTACATCGAAGTAACGCTGAAACTTTTCTCGTAGTGTCAGAAGTTTGAAACAGGGAATTACAGCAGATAAAGCACACATGGAGAAAAACAGCAAAGTCAAAAACATGACTAAACATGGCTTAAGAGTTCAATCAGAGGCCATTCATTTGGGTTTAACAACTTTAACTTGTCCAATTTCATAAAAACAAGCTATTGCTTTGCTTAAAACCCTAGTTATGAAAGCAGAGAAGTGTGTTTGGACTGCAGTCAAGGTCAAAATAAAAATTATTATAAACTTGTAATTTTTGGGTTGCAGTTTAGATTTTATTGACTCCTTCAGGCAGGTTAGAACGGAAGTATCTTGCTGCCACTCCAAGAAAAATAAAAGCATCACATGTTATGATGTAAAAATGATAATCTCTATTATATTTTCATGTTCTTAAAATGTATTCTTCACTCTATAATAAAATATTTTCACCTTACCACTACATACATGCTCATTACATTAAAATATTAATTTTTTACATCATAACAATGTTGTTAGAGTATGATAATTACATTGTGATAACATGACTTTTTTTTGTTATGTGAAAATATATCAGGAGAACATGAAACTATATTGTTTTTAATGTGAAACAGATATTGTTTGAGCAATAATCTTACAATTTTCTTTTATTTTTGCTGGGTAGGTAGCAATCTGCTTCCGTAGATTAGGAAAAAATGTTTTTACGCTAGGAAAGGAAAAAAAATATATATATTTTTGCAAACTTTTCTGCATCTGGCTCACAATCAGTACAATGACTTAAATTAATAACAGGAATTGGAAGACGTTTTAAAGTGTCAAATTAGGTAAAAGTTCATTTTAATTTTTGTCCGAAGCTAGTTTTACTTAAAGGCAAGGATCTGATCCACTTTTCTGTTTTCACAAATTCAAGGAGGGTTTTAAAATTCTAAAACAAGCGCCTAAATGGTGTTCTGGTTTTTGCTCTGATATCTCTCTGTAGCTCTGTCCCCTAGCTCCTAACCAGTGACACCTAGCCCTGACATCCAAACCTAAGCTTAACCTTCATTTAACCCACATTAAAATACGTTACTACGCAATGGTAAGCACATGAGTACGAAATGGTACCCGCTAAGTGCGAGGTGGGGTACAAGGAGGAAAGAGCATGAACTAACCAGAATCTGGAAAAAAAAAAAATCTCATTGACTTGGACAGAAATATATCTAATACTAAAACAAAATGAACCTTTGTGGAAAGACAGCAGTTATGGAATCCCATCTTTTCTTTGGCAGCACTGAGATGGCGGTACACTCCAGTCATAAATATAAGATAGTCGCAGCTTGACCTCCTCCTTGCAGAGCCTGCCGTCACGCTGCAGAGTCTGATGTTTCTCCAGCATGTCCTCGAGGCTCTGCTTGTGTGTCACCAAGTATTTGTTGTTGCAGCCACGCGACTTATACTCCGTGTCAAAGCGTGGGTCGTGCATCCGCCGAACGTCCACCGGTGCCAGCCAGGCACCCAGTGACACGTCCTCGCTCTGCCACGTCTTGAAGTAGCCCGCGTTAAGATGCACGTAATGCACCAGGTCAGCCGAGAGAACGTAGCCGCCGCCCAGCGCGTATGGGAGGTAGTAGTCACAGAGCTCCCAGGAGCTTTCTCGCCACTTCCCAGCTGTTTTAACTCGGCCTCTCCCCGAGAAGAAGCCCCAGTACAGCCTGCTGGGCTCCTTCCCCTTCAGCTCGTCCTTGAGGAGGTCCAAGCGAACAAACGTGTCATCGTCGGCTTTGAAGACAAACTTGAAGTCCACATTCTGGTCCAGCCAGGAGTACATGTGCAGCAGCTTCAGTGTCAAGTTCTCATAAGAATCTCGCAAATCAGGCAGCAAAAGCAAGTCTTTGTGTCGCCCTTGCTCCGTGTTCAAGTTTTGAAGGTCGTCGCTCGAGAGACCTTGAGTTCCAACCACAAACATGGCCAGAACATCCGAATCCCGCTTGGCAAGCCAGGTGCTGCGGATGATGCTCCTGCGCTCCGTGTACTTGGGGCCCGTTGTGATGAGAACCACAAGGAAGGCTGACAAATCTTTGGACAGGGGGACAGGATTACGCTGGTCTGGACGCAAGTGCAAATCCTTGGTGTGGGGGGCTAAGCCCGGTGGATCCGGGTGACCCTGTTTCAGGGTTTCTGATGTACACTTGGCCAAGAAGACGAGGACGGCAGCAAAACTGCACACGGTGCCAATGACCAGCGCTGTCTTATGGCGGCACACCAGGCGGAAGAGATTCATGGTGCTGAGTCTGGGGTGAAGCACAAAGAATAAAGATTGATTAGCAACATTAGAAGCTGCAACCAGAGATTTCTACAAGCATGGTTTTTAAAAAAAAGACAAAATCATTGTTCTGTGTCCTTTAATTTCATGCTTTCATGAAGGTGCAGACTGCAGATATGCCTCACTGTTGAATTTAACAGATGCTAACAAACACTTTAGTATATTTTAGACAATCTGGTAGCCTTGAAAAACCAGGTAAGTTAGCAAAAGGAAGCTCATATCAGCTGCTTTCACATTGATTATCTCGCACAGCCAGCACCAAACCTTTCAGAACAATGATGTGAGCAGGTACGAACTAAAGAGGATTTGTAGTTTACCTTTAGCTTATTAAAAACAGCCTGTCCCTTAGATGATGCAGCCGAGGCGGACCACAGGAGGCAGCTAGCGTTAGCTACCGACACAAAACCATCTGCGCACTCTGTAAACACACTCCGAAGGACGCCACCGTCCGCGGCTGGTTCATGTTGGTCCGACCCGGCGGAGAAGACCGTTCGGGCGGGTTACAACGAACAGGCTCAACGGTTCGTGGTGTTATCTGGTGCCACTCGGTTCATTTTCTGCCTTGTAAACCCAATCGGTTCTGGTTGGCTGAGTGACGAGGAGGAAACGGAAGTGGAAGCCCCCCCATGATAGAGGAAAAATTAAAACGACGCCAAACGTACCAAATATTTAGCTCCATTTTTCTTACGTAGAATTTTTTTTTTTTTACCTGAACAATAGCTGCATTGATGGGCTAACACTAAAACAAAACTTGAACACCGTTGACAAGAACTGGCTTTCTGAATAAAGTTGTGAAAAGCTCATCAATGCATTTCAAATTGAGCACATAGCTCTGAAAAATGGTATGAAAAGGAGGGCATCTGGAGGGGAGCACGCGCATTACTCTTCTCCGGATGTATTTACTATAAGCGCGAGCTGCAGTACTTATGCTGCGTTCAATTTTCCTCGGAAATTTGAACTCAGCTCTAGGAATGAAGTTACTTGAAAATAAGCTATATTTTTTAGCAAAAGCAGAATCAATTAGACATTCAGAAAAGGACATTCAGTGACTTCCAAATACACTTTATTTTTAGGTTGCATTTTATTTGTCATTATGGATCCATATGCTGTCAAAAAAAGGCATTTTGCACATATTGACTGTAGGAGCACTTTAAACACCCAGCATTTTTGCACTTGCATAAATTTGCACATTATGCTCAATTTCACATATTTACATTTAGAATACGTTTTTGTTTTTCAATGAAAAGTGTTCTGAAACTATTTATTGTGAAATTCACAACCGGAAGTCTAACCTCTGTTGCTGGTTGTGGTTGTCCTGAAACGGACGGCTTGCTAATGTCCATCAACAGTGAAGGAAATCATGGCCTCTTCGCAGTAAATTCATCGTTTGGAGTCTGTAATTTAACTTGACACTCTAAAAGTTAACAGACCCGACCATGTAAGCGCATTACTTGATATATTCGTCCGTTTTAGAATAGCTAACTGAAGTACCAGCGGAGCAGCAGCAGAAGAAGAAGATGACGGGTCGGAGCGCCGGCCGGGGTCCTTGTCCTCCTTGGACTTGTCCCGTTTTGCTCGCCATCTTTCTGCTAACGCTGACAGTGCGTGTGGTGCAGCCTACATCTGAGTTTGACCCGTATCAGGTTTTGGGTGTGGGCAGGAGTGCCAGCCAAGCAGAAGTCAAGCGGGCATACAAGAACCTGGCCAGAGAATGGTGAGTGACAGAAGTCAAAAAACACACCATTTCATCCTCATCTTGGCTGTGAAGAGTCAGCCCATTTCTCTTTACAGCAGTGCTAATTATCACCTAACTCTCTACAAGCTGAGCTACTAACTTAAAATATTAAACAAGAGATTAGTACAACCATACATAAACACTGTGGTGATTTATGATGTGATCTGTGGACTTTTTAGGCACCCAGATAAGAACAAAGACCCTAAAGCTGAAGACATGTTTATCAAGGTTTCTAAATCATACGAGGTGGGTGAAAATATTCAACTAAATATCACGTGCGTGATAGTGTCTTTGTTAGTCTGTTTCACTTTCTGTACTGCTGTTTTCTAAATGAAGTGGGAATTCCTCTGTCATCGTGCTCCTCTCACTTTTGCTTTTTTTTTCCCGTTTCTCAGATTTTGTCCAACGAGGAGCGACGGTCCAACTTCGATCGCTACGGGCAGATGGATGAAAACCAGCCCTTCGGCCAGTCACAGCATCACGGTTTCCGCAGCTTTCACAGCAGCTTCTACTTTGACGAGTCGTTTTTCCATTTCCCCAGGTATCCTGTGCTTGAACTGGCCTGTTTTCCTGATTCATTTATCTGAGCGTTTTGTTCGTCATAAACACGTGTGCGATAATTTAGGGTGCAACAATTGCACAAATGAAAATACTCAAGTCATGTGAAAAGGTGACCTTTGTAGACACATTTAAACAAGCAAACTCTAGATGTTAATAGTTGCAGACAGTTTTCTTTCTGGTGATTTCTTGATGGCTAAATGTAATAAAAAACACACCCTATTTTCTCTCCACCACTGTTTTCCAGGTCCAGGGATTTTGCTGACAGCAAGTACATGCTTCACCACGCACAGTTTAACAGTGACGTCCTTCCAGACAGCTATAAGAGGCCGTACCTAATCAAAGTGACCGCTGAGTGGTGCTTTGCGTGTATGCACATTGAGCCCGTGTGGAAGCAGGCTGTGCAGGAGCTGGAACCTCTGGGTAAGGCTCCATAAAGTCAAGAGTTAATTAAAAGTGATGCAAATTTAAATTTGTAGTTGTTGTAAACACAGCACACATTAAACATACTATTTTCTTTTAAGGTTTTTATTAATAGTATGTTTTCATATAGCTGGATAACACATCCAGTAGACATTTGTATTCAGTCCTACAAAACTTTACAGACCTAAAGGAACAATTCCCGGTCTTTTAGGCTTTATTCACATCTGATAGTCCAGTAGACTCGGTTCGATTAGGGACCAAAATTGCAACATTTGTTACTTCTTCAGCTGGTGCGGTTCGTATTCACAGTCAATTGAGTCAATCGAGCCAAACCCTTTGAGCAACCTGTTCCCCCCCTCGCCTGTGGTGGCGCTGCACCAAGAACTACTGAAGGAAACGACATGAAAACCTCTGAAGAAGACACTGAGCGCAACTTCCTTCTTCTGGAAAAGTAAACAATAATGGAGTGGCGTCAAATTTTAGCGGTTTTAAGATTTCTGTTTTGTCTCTGGAACATGTGCCAAACAAACATTTTACCTCCTCTTTACTCCACGTCTGACCACGAGTCATTTCTCCCGCTAGTGGTAGAAACGTGCATTTGTATTGGTTGTATTTACCCAGAAGGCCCTGTGCTATAGTCCACTTCCTGCTTTTGGAGCGGTCTCCGGTCCGCTTACATTCACATATGCATTCGAACCGCACCAGAGTTCACTTCAACCGAACCGAGACCGAGGTTTTTAGGTGGACCAGAGTTCGCATTTTTGGTCCACATCAGAGTTCGATTGCGCATTCACTCCTCCCCAAATGAACCAGACTTTCTAGGCAAACGAACTTGAGTTTGATTAAAGCGGAATAAATGGGGCTGGTGTGAACGCACCCTGAGTCTGAGCCCAGTTCTGTTTTTCTTCATATGTAGGTTTAAGTAGTTTGACAATCATGTCCTAGGAGTTAAACTCACAGTGATCATGATTTGCCTTGTTAAAATAAACATTTTGAATCTTAACCACATATTTATGTTCATATGAAACTTATTTAAATTTAATTTTTTGATTTTTGCCACCAGTTTAAAAAAAACAAACAAACTGACACACGACAGACTTCTTTTCTTGTTTTCATCGTAGACAAGAGAACTTTTCAAAATTTCAGCAATAGAACAATTTGTTTATCTCTCTTCTTTGGTGCGCTTTTACTCCTTTTTGTCGATTATTTGTACGCTCACATCAGGCGTGGGTATCGGCATCGTGGACCTGGGCTTTGAGCGCCGCCTAGCCAATCAGCTGGGAGCTTATCGGGCTCCCTCCATCATTGGGCTGGTGAACGGCAGGATGACCTTCTTCCACCAGGCTGTGGTACGGGAACACCTGCGACAGTTTGTGGAAGATCTGCTGCCTCAGAACCTGGTCCAGAGGGTAACTGCAACACACACACACACACATATAGATACACACTACATATGGGCCGATACACTTGATTTCACCTCAGACAAATTTCTGTGGAGTTAAAACTAGAAATTTCTTAATTTGTTGGGGGATGCAAACAAAGGTCTAACTTTAGAGTCGATGAAAACTCGTGTTAAGATCATCATGATGTTTTCAGGCAGCTGAAGTATGTTTTAACTAACCTTTATCTTTTTTTCCCAGATTAACGATGACAACTGTCTGGCTTTTATTGATGGCTGGCATGCAGAAAATAAACCCAGTGTTCTCTTGTTTGACCAAGTCCCTGTTGTGCCACTACTCTACAAGGTAACACTGCCTTTAGTGAGGTTTTATGGTCTGTTGAGGTTTTTGTTTTTTTTTTGTCAAAATTGCACCAATGGTGTGCGATCAGCTTATTTCCTGTTGAAGCCCAGTTTGTAGATTCTGACACTGTCAGGATTATGCCCTGTGCTGTATTTGATTGTAAGACTGTCTCAGCAGCCATCTTTGATGCTTTCTCACTTTTATCTTTTCGTTTTGATATTTTTGTTTATCTTTGATGTGGGCAGTGCCAAAAATCCTGAAGCATTTTTTTTAAAGATGCACACAAGTATTTGTAGTACTAATATATTAAAACATTTCAGAAGAGAATGAAGAATGAACTAGAATAGTCTGTTTTCCT
>JAOXNZ010000166.1:18674669-18687251 GCA_028566095.1 Kryptolebias brasiliensis
AGAATACCAGACGACAGATGCAGCTCCACACGCAGCGGCAGATCTGGAGAGAGAGGAGGAAACGTCAGGTGGGGGGTGGGAGGGGTCTCGGATTAACGTTTTTAAGAATAACAAAACGACGTTGTTTGGTTTAAAAGCAAACGACGTCGTTTTCCGGCTGAAGGGTTTAAACGTTTAAATCATAACCAAAACGACGTTGTTTAGGTTTTAAACCATACGACGCCATTTTATTTAACTTGTAAATGTTTAAACCAAAAACAAAACGATGTAGTAAATTGGCCTCATATTTTTTTTGGGCTGGAATATTTATCCGGTCATTATTTTTTTTAGTCACAAACAGACCCCCCCCCCCCCCAACTTTAGCTCTTATTTTTGTTTTGACTGCTTTTGTAGATTTCAAGTCTGTATGTAATATGTGGAATCCATCTGTGGTGGCTAAACTTCAGTGAAGACTGTCACACATTTAAACATGCATGGATGAAACCTCAAGACACCCGCATATGTATGCATACATGCATAAAGCTGTTAAGCACGTGCGATTTAACTCACATTAAGCATATGGTGCAGCAGAGTGCCATAATGACATGGATCTATAAGTTCATATCCTACAGGGGGAAAGGGTCAACCAGCGCACAGTTTCTCACTATAAGTCTTCAATCTCTGATTCCAAAAAGTTTTTAATTAAGATATTTTTGCAAGAAAAAACATGCTTCTTAGTTTGATTTGGATATCTTTAGATGATTGTCCTATTTTTTTTTATACAAAAAGAGTTG
Organism: Kryptolebias brasiliensis; assembly: GCA_028566095.1. Lineage (NCBI taxonomy): Eukaryota > Metazoa > Chordata > Actinopteri > Cyprinodontiformes > Rivulidae > Kryptolebias > Kryptolebias brasiliensis. The sequence continues at coordinate 18,675,443 of JAOXNZ010000166.1, forward strand.
AAAGGTTTTGCCACATGTCATCCTGAAACATTTCTTAGTAGAAGTACATTATCTGATAAAGCCTATTTTGTGTGGCTGTGTGTCACACAGACACACACACGCATTCTGAAATCCATGCCTTGGACGTTAGTATGTCTAAGTTTAGTTCCCATCCTCTAAAAACAAACTTTTAAAGTACAGGTGGACGTTTGTCATTTATTCACAATATAGGAATTATCTTTGTGTTGCCAAACCCTGCTCCTCTCAAAAAACCCAAAACAACTGGTTTAACCGAGCGTGAGAGAAAAAAGAAAAAGAAAAAGGAAACGTGTGCCATTGTCTTTCATGTCTCTTAGTCATCTCCTTAAACTTCACCAGTGTCACACACTTGTCACCTTTGGCTGTACACACTGATACTATAGAGGATTACCAGGATTGTAAAAGTTATGTTCCTGGCAGAAATTGAGCATAGAGAAAGAAAGATGAGTTGTTTGGAGGACTGAAGGAAACCATAAAGACCTGCTAAAGAAGGGAAAAGAGAGTAATGATCTTTAACATTTAATGGTTTATTGTTGTCCTAGTAACCTTCAAAGTATTTCATGCATTATTACACTACATGCATCATAAGCTGCATGAAAGAAAACGCACATCGCTGGTAATATTTTACAAAAAACTATCAAAGACATAAATAACTGAGGTGGAGCCCTGCAGGAGAATTGGACAGCTGCCTTGTTGAATCCAACTCGGACACCGCTTCCTTTTGGTGACAAATGAAAACGTTATGTGAACGTTATCTGGCTCACAGCATGCAAACAGGGAAAAGAGATGTTTGCGTATGCGTAAGTTGTATGTCCACGAGCAGCCTCTCGCTCTTTCACATCTGGGACCCACCTATAAGCATCTGGTTCAGATTTGACCCAACTTTCTCCACTTTTGTTTTAGCTGTTCCTCTCTCGCTTTTTGTTAGCGGTGCTTTTCCTCTACATGTTAAGCTGCTCTTCTCATCTTCAACATGCTGTTTGTTCTTCCTGTTTACTCATGCCTTTCTCAGCCTTTTCGTTCTGTCTCCTCCTCCACCCACGTTCCTTGTTGCCTTCAGCAGTATGCAATGCCACATGGAGGAGGCAAAGCTGTTTCGCATCAGAATTTTTGGACCACTGACATTAACTTCCAGGCTGTTGTTTACTGGCATTTATTTCCTACTTCATCTTCTCAATGCTTTAATAACCCCAGCTTCAGTGTTTTGAGACCTTCATCACTGATGGTTTCCTCGCAGGTCCTACACACAGGCTCAGTCAATGCTTGGCAGCCCACCAACACCGATCCTCACCGAATCCAGACACCCCTGCAGCGCTGAAAGTATATGTGTAGTTGACAAGCCTACGGTATGTTCTACAAAGACACATGAGAGGAGACGGGAACACCGACTGCTCTCATAGAAGCTGATGGATTCTGTTTCACATTCCTCCTCTGTACATTATTCTGGCTGCATCCGTGACTTAGATCTCTGTGGAATTCTGTGCAACCAAATGAAAACATTCCCATCTGCCGTGTCAGCAGTCCCACACTTTCTTGGATCCATCTGTCCCACCCCCTCAAAGTAAATCACACATGCATCCATTCAAACAAGAAAAAAAATGGGGGGAAAAAAAAGAAACAGAAATGATAGATGGACTGCTTCCTCCCATTTGTCCGATGGATTGCCCTTTTCATACAACGGGAAAAAAATCAGCGGAACTAAAGTTGATACTCAATAATGGACAATTTATCTTAGAGCAGAGAGGAAGGATATAGGGTTTATATATAATATAACCATCGTTTTTGTATGGGGGTGTACAGATATGGTGGCGATTTCGGCGTGTAATAGCTTGCACATATGTCACAGACAGATGTAGCTGTCTGAGCGGGAAGGTTCTGCAAGAGACGTTTTGGCCACAGCGATGCTTGTTTCAACACGGTATGAAACGAGCAGAACCAGAGGTTTCATTCAACTTGTGGTTTATTTTGGATCAGAGGCTAATAAACCAAACGTTTTCCCCTCAGAGGTTTTGAAGCTACCTCACATAGTTAAAGTAGCTCAGTTGATTGGATATCCTTAAGGTTGGAACAAGACAATTGTACTAAATTTTCATCAGTGTGTAACTCTTGCCAGAACAGAACCTTGGAGGATTTCTATTCATAATGCTCAGATTTTCATTTCCACACTTTGTAGGATGCTTTTGAAAAGTTGTGAAAACTCCCTCCTCTTCTTGTTGAAGTGCTGAAGCTTTGTCATCTGTAAGATCAGCTGATGCATCAGTCAGCTGAATGTGTAAACAAGAACAGATGGGTCGTTATCATGTGGACACACTGTTAAAGTAATTAACATAAGCCAACTGCAAGTCAAAGTATGCTTTACTTTTAGAAATTTCATTTGATATTGATAGGTTTTTAATTGCAGTTGAATACAACTCACTGAAGAGGTACCGTGACTCCAAATCCTGATTAGTTTTTAGTCTAACCCTGAGTTTTGTTCAGTATGTCTCCTGAACATGTACTGTAGTTGGCTGGAGTATGGATTACTCAGTCCAACTTTAGGCTTTAAACTGATTAATTTGTTTTCAGTCACTAATGTTCAGGCAAGTTTCATCTTGAAATAACCCTCAAGTTACAACTGTCAATAATCTCGGTTTATGAGCTGTCTCAAAATATTGTTTGTCATTCCCATGGTGTTGGTTGCTCCCGTTTTGTCAAACCTGGTAGTTTCTCAGGTGTCAGGATGGATTATGTCCTAGAAAAATGTACAATGACTTGTAAATGACCCTCAAAATCCTCATTATGAGATGGAACGGTTGTGGTGTATGTCAGTGAACTGCATGTAGGAAACCTGGGTTCAACTCCAGTGTCACATTATGACTTTTCAGATTGTCTTTTATGCTGCTTTCCATCTACCTTGGAAGTCAGAACTTGGATCTGGATCTGAAATCACACCCAACTTAACTATTGCAATTCAGAAAACCAATGAGATGTGATGATTATTGTGCTCAATGACAAGGCTAACTACCATTAGCAATATAAGAAAGTGTTTTTCTACATTTGAACACTAAAGGAATATGTGCAGGTGGTACAGTACTTGGTGTGTGGCAGATTTAATGAGATGTGAACCGAAAAAAGTGAAATAAAAAAAATATTTCTGCAGCTATCACCACTTTTCATATGTGAGGCATCCATATTGGAATTTGATTCAAGCTTTGCCTGGAATCTCCAACTTTCCAAGCTGGAATTCCAACTTGGGGGGTAGGTGTCCAGTTTATTTTTCCAACTTGGAACTCAGAAATCCTGACATCTGACTACAAATGGAACGCTCCATGAGACTGTACCTACATTCCCTTACTACTGACTGGAAAGTCCTTTTTTCACATTTAGTTTTATTTTTTAGGATTTTTATTTTAAGTTCCAAGATTTACTGTTTTATACAACTGAACTTGTTACATTTTGGTCCCAAAACTACCAAGCCTTGCCACCTTGAATACTTTATTTCATGATATTATTGTAATAAGACACTAAATGGTCCTCAGTTAATCCCTGACAGATGTTAAATCTGGTGACCGTGGAGGCCACTGGAGTTCAGTGAATCTAGACCCATCAGAACAGGCAATGTTTTTCCAATTTCTTACTGTCTAGTTTTAGTGAGTCTGTGTGAACTGTAGCCTCAGTTTCCTTTTCTTTACTGACAGGAGAGGCTCCTGGTGTGGTCTTCTGCTGCTGTAAACCAGCTGCTTCAAGGCTGGACGTGTCGTGTGTTCAGAGATGGTTTTCTCCAGACCTTTGTTTGTAATGAGCTGTTATTTGAGCTACTGTTGCCTTTCTGTCATCTCGGACCAGTATGCCCATTCTCCTCTGACTTCTGACATTAACAAGGCTTTTTTTGTCCACACAAATGCTGCTCACTGGATATTGTCTCTTTTCTGGACCGTTCTTTTTAAACTCTAGAGATGATTGTGTGTAAAAATCTCAGTAGATCTGCAGTTTCTGAAATACTCAGACCAGCCCGTCCGGCACCAACGACGCCACATTTAAAGTCACTTAAATCCCATTTTCTTCTGATGCCAGTTTGAACTTCAGCGGGTCATCTTTACCACGTCTACATGCCAAAAGGCACTGAGTTACTGCGATGTGATTGGCTGATAAGCTCTTTGTGTTCACAAGTGATTGAACAACTGTATGAGACCGGGCCACACAACGTTTTACTTTTCTGGAAACTTATCAAGAAATTAGCACAAAATAAGAAAAACTATGTGATTAATATATGAAATCCTTTCAACGCAGTTGAGCTAAACCTTGATTTGTTTCATTTTTGAACTCTGTTCTTTTGTTGTTGTTTTTTTGATTTTGTTCTTTGACTATCTCTATTAAGCATAAGATATCTTGTGTTAACACAAACCTGCCACTTCATTTTCCCACCACTCCAGGACTTTCCCTTCACTTTATATCCAGTTTCACCTACTCTACCACCTCTATGACACCACTAATCCCATGTAATCAGCTGTAATGCAATCATGTCATGTGTTGTAACACTTGTGTGGGATAATCCTTACTACTACTGATGGAAAAGTTTCAGCACTTCAGTTTAGATGTGAAAATCCTGACAAATAATCTTGCAGTTTCCCTGAAACTGACTTCTTAATCGAACAGAGATAGAGGCTAGCCTCTGGAGGGAATGAACTGCTGAATGGACCAAGTTTTAATTGGATATATAAATGTTTATCCCACATGACATTTGTCTGATTTGTGAGGTCACATTGTCTGCTTGGCTTCTTCAGCAGATTCCAGTTCTTTTCTCAGAAACATCTAAACACACACACAGCCACACACAAACCAGTAAGTAATAGGGGTATTTATGCATGTCTGACGTGTGTATTTAACAGCCACTTATTAAAAACTGTGTCTTGCGTGACTTTTACACCTGAGCTGTGTGATTGTAAATGACTTTTAAAATTCTGCCATTTCTTTACTGGATCTTAAGAGTGCCGATTTTTCAGACAGATTCCTCAGGTTGCATTTTGTGTGCTCTCAAGGACTTAATTGTTGCATCACATACGTGCAGTGTTGATAATCAAAAGTCCCACGTGTGACAAAACCATGAATTTCACAAAACCATTGTTTACTTCTGTTTGCTAACAGACTTTAATGAGGTAAAACAATAAAGACCATTAAAACCTAAAAAAGTTATTTTTTAAACAGTGAAATGGCTGAAATCTATTATTTATGACTAGATTTCATTCGAGTGATGTGTACATGCTTGGAAGAGCTACAACTGGTCAAACTTCAGTATAATTATTTTATTCAGTTTATCATTTCTTTTTCTTTTGGTTAAATAAATCATTTCTGGGTTGTCTTGTTGTTTTTTCTTTTTAATTTTCAACAGAATTGTACTTCTGTGCAACACATGCAGCCAGTATTTCACAGCTAAACCCAGTAACCAAAGCCAGACTTTGAGCCACTCTTTGGCCAACATCTGATTGATTTACGTGAGCGCGATGATCAGAACATTACTGCCAAGCCTCAGTTAGTGTTTGACATTGATGGAGCATTCTTAGATGGATAGAAGTGTAAATCTGTGGTCATTTCCTCTTTGGCAGATCTGACTGTGGTGTCAGCAGGAGTCTGATTCCGCTCATGTTCGCTCAGCGCTGCCAAATACAACAAAATTAAATCGGTTTGTTGTGCGAAGCTCACTTCTTTCTTCTGGTGCACATCTGGCTCAAAGGAAACATCCCTTCTCTCTCTCACACACACATGCACTGGTTGTACTCACACGTGTACATGAAGTCGCATACAGTACAAACACTTTAATAAGTATGCTGCTATTGCTCAGTGTGGGAAGAAAGATCTGATTAAATATAAACAAATACTATCATATTGTTTCAACCAAAGATGCTCCTACCAACCTGTCCATTGTGAGAAACATCGTGCTTCATTTAGAGCTGCCATCTAGTCTCCAGCAGTCGCAACCCAGGGAGATACCCCCTTTAGTGGCTTCCTGGATGAGAGAGAAACACAACAAAACATAGCATTTAACCCTCCTGAAGCCCTCAAAAGAGTGAGGTGAAGAGAGGTAGAGAAGCCCTTGTAACTTTGGGTCAGTTTGACCCGAAGGCCACAGGAGGGTTAATAAAGGTGTATTTAAGAAAAACTAACTTTAACCTTTAGTGTTTTTATATTGAAATTATGTTAAAATTTCATTGATGCAAAAAATTCAAATGAGAATTAACTCTCAGCACTGCAGCTAAATAAATCTCTGCCTAAACATATCAGATTCTCAGCAGTGGGATCAGATTTCTAGCCTTTACAAACAGCCAGGTTAGTGTGCATGTGTGTCTGTACTTGTATTTCATTACCTTGATAGGACCTTGCCAGAACCACTGGTATCAGAACCAAAGCCTGGTCCTAATATGGTGGAACATCATTTTTGGGTTTAGGACTTAGTATTGAGTTTAGGTTAGGCTGTATCACTTTACAATAAGGGTACCTGCAGGTAACTTACAGACCAATGTTTGATATTTAAAATCTAAATTACAAACAATGAAAGTTCATTGATAACTTATTAACCATTTATTAGTCATTTGAAAGGCTACCCTTATTGTAAAGTGGTCCCAGTTAGGCTTAGGGTTAGGCACATGCTGGTAACGGTTAAGGTTAGATAACAACATAAATAAATGGAAATCAATACAGTGTCCTATAAAGATGAAAATACAAACTTGTGCGAGTACGTGTACACATTTGCCTAAGTGCAGTATGTAAATGTTGTATTTGTGTTGGCTTATGCTCAACAGGTGTGTGCATGTATTTTAAAAGTGAAGCAAAAGTTAAACCAGTGCCAACATTCTTTAGGAAAGTTGTCATACGTGTTTTGAAGCTAACACAGTGACTCAGTGAAGCTAAAATAATGCAGATTAAGCTGACCTGTAAATCCGTCCATCATTACAGTATTATGTCCTCTTTCAGACTTCAGTTTTTACACAGTAGTCAGGAACAAGAGGTGATGACTTTATTGTCTTTTCTGACAGTTGTAAAAGGCACAGTTTCCTCTTCCTGTTTTCTCCCGAACAGAGGTTCAACCAGGTGTTTGCATGGATTAAAACAAAATATCTGTGCATTTGAGTTGCTTTACTATCTGATTTCATCTCATTGTAACAAAACCTGAAAGCTTTGTTTTGTTGGGAAACAGATGAAATATCAAAAGGACACTGTGCACTTTCCTTCTGATTCTCTTCCTGGCTCTCAGCCTCAGGCGTGTGGGTTTGTCATGTTAGTCATCAGCAAAACAAGATCATAATATCTGTTGTTGTTGTTGTTGACTCATCCCTGTATGATGAGACAATTTAGTTTACTTCACAGTGAAAAGTAGGATTTGTTCAGTTAAACAATGGGAAGCTTGTAGCTATTGTGATGTGGTTCTTTTTTTTTTTTTGTGGACTTTATTGAACATAACCTTAGGGCTGGGTCAGCTGAGTCCTCCGGTGTGTGCTAACATTGCTGTTAAATGTGCACAAAGAGAGAATAACAGTGATTCATGCCCTAATGACAGCATTTTCCTTGAATTCTGTACTTCTCTTCCTTTATAGCCCCACCAGCACAGATAAACTCTTTCTTTTTCTACATAACAAAAAAGGAGCAACTGTACCCTCAAAATAATGCTTTGTGTGTCCATCCAGGGGGGGAAAAACTCTTGTAGAAACATTTCCATTTACATTTTCTAATCAGTGAAGACACTATGCAGGTCTTTGCTGCCTGTCTTACACTGTGGTCATTTTAATGCCTCCATAAAGGACAGAAAATATCTGTCTGCTCTTTTAACCGTCTTCCAGTGCAGCTCCATTTTGTTACCCGATCTCTCATCCCTCGCTATGATCCGTCTCTGGTTCAGATGGATGCAAAACGGGCGGAAGCAACAAAAAGGAGTCCTGGGAACAAAGAGCTTAAACACCACAGGGGTCTCCTTCCTCCCTTGCATTTCACATGCAGGCTGCATCTGTGTGCTGCTGCTTACACCCCACTGGGAGATGAGTGAAGGTTAAAGAGGTTAGGGATTGAGATGAGCGTGCAGTCCCACTTCCATATCGTCCTCTTTAAGCTTCCTGTTGATTGCGTTCATTGGGGAGAGCTTTATGTGTGGCTTAGCTTGTGCCAGCACAGTTTTTCAACTTTAGTCACAAACTTTATAGGCTGGTTTCAGGCTGAGAGGGTGTTGCTGCTGGTTGAGCAATCTTGACATTTTTGTTGCTTGCCCACCCTATGATCTTCCTTTTTTCTTTCCTTTTAAACCCTTAATTTGGGACGAATGGAAGGAATTCACAGTATGATCTAACTTGTGCCTGAGCTGTGAATGGTTCAACAGCAAAACACCACAAACTCCAGCCAGGCATCAGCTGCAAACGTTTCCTTTTGTCAGATTTGAAATGTTTTGAAATTTCAGAATCATTCCGTAACCAAGAGGTTTGAGATTTGCTTGAAATGAGATTGCAATGGTATATTTTATTCCACTTTTTCATTATTCTGTTTACCCTAAACTAGTATTCCTTGGAGGAATGCATATCACCTGCATGCCAAAGTTTTCAACAAGGATCTCAGGTGATCAGTGAGAGTTCAGAGTGTTAGAGGTGACTGTACTTCTACCACACCAGATTGTAGCTCAGTATCTGCAAAATTGTCTGAATTATAGACATTTTTGTGTTTGCTAAGGTCAGTTAGCTGTGGTAGCCATCTTGAATCAGGATAACTCCAAAAGTAATCATTTAGAGATTTACATCCAGTGATCATTTCTGGGAGTTTCATTAAAATGGTTTGTGAGATATTTTGGTAACAAACAGACAGGATTGACTTTAACAGATAATTCCAAAGTTTTAATCAATGATCTTGTACAATCTGTTAGCACTCAAAGTACATGTGGATGACTCTCTGCTACAAGCACACAAAACCATAGCTCATAGTTGTAGCCATTTTTGTGTTTCCGAAGGTTATTTAGCTGTGGTGGCCATCTTGAATTGGGTTGACTCCAAAAGTTAATCAGTTGTTAATGTTCCTTAAATAATAACTTTGAGTTACATTGAAATCTATCCTGTGGTTTGTGGGATATTTTGCTAACAAACACACAGCTACAGGCAATTAGATTATTATCGCCAGCCCTTTATGGCAGCAAGTGATGTCCGTCAAGTGCTAAAATAAGTCCAAGTTTACTCACAGAGAGTTTGGTAAATGTGCAGACATTTGGCAGCAGCAAGAGTTACCAGGAAGGAGGGAATCATCTTTTCATTCAAACTATAACTGAGCTCTTTCTACTTTCTGGCAACAGTGCAGTTTATTTTACTTGATGATGATGCAACTAAGGTTGCATTTTTCTAAGTCAGCGAAGTAACTTCCTGTGGAACCCTGTTTTTTCTCCCCCCATCACACCCTCCTCCATGTCTCTCTTGGCAGGAAAGTAGAGAAACTGTTGTATTTTTCAAGAAAAAGCAGCTCCACCTGGCTCGTGTGCAGGTTACAGTGCGAAAGAGGGAAAACTATTTCTTTCTGTTTCACACTCGTGCAGGGAAAGTTTCCCAGCGTACTTCCTGCTGGCCTGCCGCTGGAATGCACTCTGGAATGACTATAATGACATTTCCACATCCAAAAGACTTCTTGGCCAGAAATATTCAGAAATGCTTTGTGTTTATACAGCGGGCAGTTTGCAGAATGGCTGCTTGTGAGTAAAGATAACACAGATACATTTTATTTGGGTGAATGTTTTGCTTCAGTGGGGTCAGCTGGCAGGAGGTCTGACATCTGCTGAGAAGCAGAAACACTTTGACTTCTTTCTTGGAGTCACTTTGAAGGGATGTTTAGTTGAATTGTGCAGAAAAAGAAATGGGCAGAAACATGCACCCTGACGTATTTACAGTCATTTACAGAGCATTGAGAACATTTTCATACCCTTAACTTTTTCCACATTTTTTTTTTGACATTACAACTGCAAGCTTCAAAGTATTGTACTGGGATTTTATGTGATAGATAAACAGAGAGTGATTCTTAATTGTGAAGTGGAAGGAAAAATGATACGTTTTCAAATAAAAATCTGAAAAGTGTGCCGTGCCTTTGTATTCACCCCCCTTTATTCTGATACCTCCAATTAAAATCCATCCAACTGCCTTCAGGAGTTCCATGATTTTAATTATTTAAAATCCATCTGTGTTATTTAATCTCAGTATAAATACAGTTCTGTGAAGGCCTCAGAGGTTTGTTACAGAACATTAGTGATCAAACAGTATCATGAAGACCAAGGAACACACCAGACAAGTCAATGATAAAATTGTTGAGAAGTCTAAAAAAAAAAAGGGTTAGGTTATAAAACAATACTCCAAGCTTTCAACATCTCATAGAGCTCTGATCAATCAATCATCTGAAAATAGTACAAGTACATCACATCTGAAAACCTACCAAAACATGGCCGTCCACCTAAACTGACAGGCCGGGCAAGGAGAGCATTAATCTTAGAAGCAGCCAAGACACTCATGGTAACTCTGGAGGAGCTGCAGAGACCCACAGCTCAGGTGGGACAATCTGTCCACAGGACAACTATTAGTCATGCGCTCCACAAATCTGACCTTTATGGAAGAAAGCCAGAAGAAGTCCTGTTTACAGTTTGACAGAAGCCGTGTAGAGTCACAGCCAACATGTGGAAGAAGGAGCTCTGCTCAGATCAGAACAAAATGAAACTTTTTGGCCTAAATGCTAAACGCTGTGTGTGGCAGAAACTGCACATCATTCTGAACACACCCTCCCTATCGTAAAACACGGTGGTGGCAGCATCATGCTGTGGGGATGCAGAGACAGGGAAGCTGGTCAGAGTTGATGGGAAGATGGATGGAGCTAAACAAAGGGCAGTCCTGGAAGAAAACCTGTTGCAGGCTGCAAAAGACTTGAGACTGGGGCTGAGGTTCAAATTCCAGCAGGACAACGACCCAAAACATCCTCCAGAGCTACAATGGGATGGTTCAGACCAAAGCATATTCATATGTGTGAATGAACTAGTCAAACCTCAGACCTAAATCCAACCGAGAAGCTGTGGCAAGACTGAAATTACTGTTAAGACACTCTCCATTAAATCTGACTGAGCTGCAGCTGTTATGCAAAGAATGTCCATTTTTAACACACCACACTTTGAGATTTTCATTTATAAAATCTTTAAAAACCATGTGTCATTTTCCCTCCAATTTAACAATTATGCGCTACTTTGTGTTTGTATCACATAAAATCCCAGTGAAATACTGTGGTTGTAACATGATAAAATGTGGAAAGGTTCAAGGGGTATTAATACTTTTTCAAGACACTTTTGGCTGAAACGTTTACTGTCATTTATCACAGCTGCTGATAAGATCTTGCCTGGTTTTTGTAATGAGCTCTAATCTCCTAAACTCAATGGACTAAAGATAATTCTAAAATATACAAAAGAAAAGGATTTAAAGGAGTAATCTATGTTGTTTCTAGAAGCCATGAACCACTAAATAAAAACATCATGATATTGTACGGTGGGCTATTTGGGGGACACATGTTTTTGCAGAGTGTAGTGAGTTCTTGCAATAACCTCTGCTGATATTACTGAGGTGTTGATTCACTGATTTGTTGTTCTTTTGTGTTGCATCGTGTTCACTCTCTTTGTCTCGTCAGCCGCCAGTCCAGTCAAATGCTTTTTCAGGGACTGAGTGTGATGTTTGTTTGTGTGTGTGTGTGTGCTGGGAGGGTGATAAAGGAGAGGGATCGGGAGGGTTGTTTGTCACCCACTATACTCAGTATTTACAAGAAGGGGGGGCGT
>JAOXNZ010000166.1:18731942-18745482 GCA_028566095.1 Kryptolebias brasiliensis
GAGAACATGTAAACTCCACCCAGAAAGGCCCCAGGCCGGGTTTCGAACCTGCAACCTTCTTGCTGGGAGGCGACAGCGCTAACCACTATGCTGCTGTGCCACCTGTGTGGAAGCAATTTCTGCTTAATAATGTACCAAAGTATAAATACTACACTTTATTTTATAATTAGAGTTTTTCTGGCAAAATAACATGTCCTGTTATTTGGGAGACCTTTTATGTTTTTGAGTAGTGTAACAAAAACAGAAATGTTAAATTATTTCATTATGGGACTCATCTTATGTTCCAGTTTCCTGGAGCACTTTGTAAATTTTTGCTGTCTCTCCTGAACGTTGTTGTTGTTAGTAATTTAGACATCATAAAGTGCTGTATTTATGTCATCCTTTTCTCCATCATGACGAAAACGTTGCACTCGGTTTCTGCAGGCAGAGAATGCTGGTTTTGGTCGAACGTATCTTTATCCAAACATGACGCTGCGTCGCGCTGCTGTAAACACATAGAACTATTCAGGAGGAAGTTCAACAGGAACGCTGTCTTCGGCTACCAAGCCTCACGTTTAGTTATTAAATTAAACTTTAACATCCCTCCACAAATAGCTTACATGTGCACCAAGTGCAAATTTTATTTAGAACATTTTACTTAGCAATTTATTTACAGTTATAAAGTATAGCTAAAGCTAAAGTGATTAGTTTTACGGTTGTTGTCCTTTAAATTTGCACATCCTGAGCATATGAAATGCTTAATATTTGACTTAAACCTTGGATTTTATTTATATAGAAGACCAAAGAAATATATATTTTTAAGGGAAACATACGTTTTGAAAGTTTGTCCAGTGTGATCCCAGGTGATTAGTAGCATTTAAATCCAAATGTAAAGCTTAAAAAAAAAAAGATTATAGAAGTTATTAATCAAACTGTTGTTTTTTTGTCTTCTGTAGGCACTACGTAGTCAGAGGTCCTGAGAAAACTCCATATGAAGGTAAAAACATGCCTACAGTAACCGATCCTCTGCTAAAGTTGTATTGTTATTGAAAGGAATTCCAAAGTTTGCCTGTCCTGTATGTTTTATTATTATTTCTGCTTTTTACATGTCTTCCTTTATCATTCTGTCTATTTTCAGGGGGGTATTATCACGGAAAACTCATATTTCCTCGAGAATTTCCTTTTAAACCACCAAGTATTTATATGATAACACCGAACGGAAGATTCAAGTGCAACACAAGGTGAAGAGGGCGCTCTTCCTTCTTTACTGATTAAGGAGGCAAGCTTTGGGAAACTGTCTGAATTGTTTAAAAGGATCTTCTCAGTCCTCTTATTTCTGTTTGGCCACAGGTTATGTTTGTCCATCACAGACTTCCATCCAGACACGTGGAACCCTGCTTGGTCGGTCTCAACAATCCTCACAGGTTTGCTCAGCTTTATGGTGGAGAAAGGACCAACACTCGGAAGCATCGAGACGTCCGACTACACGGTGAGTGGAAGAATGTTAAAAAGACAAGGAACAGTAGAGCAACAGGAAGAGCTTGTGATATTTGATGGCTTTTTTTTTTTTTTTGGTTTGTTTGTTTCCAGAAAAGACAGCTTTCAGCCCAAAGCCTGGCCTTTAACCTCAAAGACAAAGTGTTCTGCGAGCTGTTTCCTGATGTAGTGGAAGTAAGTATGACCTCATCCCTAAATTTCAGGGTTTTCTCTTTCTTTGACGGGATATTCTAAAGCGATCAGAACTGCCGGAACATCTTTCGGTCCTTTGGATTAAATTGTCTCTCTTGTCCCTTTTTCCCACCAGGAGATTAAGCAGAAACAAAAAGCCCAGGAGGAGTTAAGCGCCCGCTCGCAGCCCCTCCCTTTACCTGATGTGGTTCCTGATGGAGACCCTCAACAAGCCCATTATGGCCTCCCAGCCCTCAACGGAGGACCGGCCCCTGTGGGGGGCGCTAACCCCGCCCCTGGCCTGCAGCAGGCCAATCGGAACCACGGACTTTTAGGTGGCGCTTTAGCCAATCTGTTTGTGATTGTAGGTTTTGCAGCATTTGCCTACACGGTGAAGTACGTTCTGAGGAGCATAGCCCAGGAGTGAGAGGAGCAGCTCCCTCCCCCTCCTCTTAGTGAGCCATCTAAATGACTCCCATCCTTACAAACACAGTGGGAGGAGGACAAACCCCCTCCCCGACCACCAAAACAATGACCACCATGGACTTCAGAAGAAAGAAACTGAGAGCTCACCCACCCTGGACGGACTGAGAGCAGGAGGTGGATGGGAGTGGGAGTTTGGGCGGGGGCTTGGAGGGCTTTATTAAAACGGTTGTGATCCACTTTGTGCTGCAGTGGTTTATACAAGTCCTGGGAGCAAACTTGGCTCATGGGTTGAAAATGAACGTCGACAAAATCCTTCTGAGCAGTTATCACAATCCTGAAAACACCCTGGGCTTTTTTTTCTTTTTTTTTTTTTGGTTGAAGGAACAACTGGATTTTAAACGGTCAACAAGACTTAACATCTGTATTAAATCAATACCTGAATCTGATTTTAAAACGTTTTGTGATTTGCCTCAAAGTACGATCATAAAAGCCTCTCATTACGTGTTTGTGGTTCAGCAGATAACTCACTCAAATCCTACAGCCGTCAGGTTTTGTATACGCTTCTCTTCATGATTCTTTGCCTAAACATTTTTTTTCCATTGACCTCAGGAGAAGCTCCTTTTTCTTTTCTTACAATACCGTGGAAATTGCCTCTGCCACACACTTGTGTTCAAACAATAATCCAGCCTATTTAGCAGATCTTAAACTCCCTAATGATTTACTTAAACTTCGTGTATGTCAAATCATCTGAACATGTTAAGTTTCGCTCACCTCTCTGCAGCACACAGACACAGATACGCTCCTGGATCCCGGGGGGCAGGGTTGGAATCGACTTGCAGAGGAATTCCTCCTTCCTAGAAAAGCTTATGCAATTCTCAAACCGGAAGAACCTCCTCATCAGCTTATTTTTTCCACTGCACTTATTACTGCTGTCAGACCTGTATTTATTTTTTCCTGCTTTGCAAGCGTTAAAAATACACACTGAACTCTTAGCTGAAGTTGAAGCCTCTGAGAGGATTTTCAGTACGAAGAAGACGGGGATCAAACTTTAAGCTGATGCCGAAACACGCAGGACTAAAACATGGTGACAATGGGACCTTGTAGAGTTCTGATACGAACCTTTTGCAGCAATGCTTTGTCCTGGTGATAAAGTGGAAAGTTATTCTTCCAGTCAAGTTTTGACAGGTTTTATCAGTAAAGGTGTTTCTCTTCAGGAGTCCTCGATGGAGGGACTGATGACAGTTTTAGTCTAAAAATAAATCTTCTCATCAACCCATGAGCCAAGCAGAGCCAAGCAGTAAGAAACAGAGACCAGAACCTTGTTTTTGTTTTTTGTTCTTAAATTGGTTTAGTTGATCATCATAGCACCAGTCTGTTTAGGTCCAAATAAATGACACGTAATGGTCTGTTTCTCTTTTTGGGGGGGCACACATCTCAGAAACAAAAAGGCAAACTGATGATAATTGGGAGCGCGTTTGTGTCGCCAAATGCTCAGGTCTCCCTGCTTTCAGTTAATGATATTTTTTTTGTGACATCGTCTGATTTCATAGCAAATGCAAATAAAAACCCCGCTTTGCCGGGGAGCGTTTAATTCAACTCTTTTGAATGTGTTTCTGTCGCAAAGTACGTCCGTGAACAATCCTCAGCTGCGACAATATGAAAATCAGGAGGTGTTGCTTTTTTTTTCCTGTACATAATACCAATACATTCATAAAGGTGAGTCAGAAGTTAAGCTGCATGCATTTCCTCAGAAGACTTGTTCCCCCGAAGGCAGCTCTTCTTTGGAAGTGTTTTATGGTCATGGGACCGCCTCTGTAGGAGCTGCTATAAAAACAGGTGGCGTTTTACCAGTCAGTGAACAGACGCTCAGCACAGAGGAGTGAAGCAGCCTCAACACGTCAACAAGTGAGTCTTTGCATCGGTTTGCATGTTTGGTGCTTTCTTTTTCACATTTTTGCTGCTGTAACTGTGTACTTTCACGTAATTATCAGTTTTAACTGAGCTGTTTTGTGCTGTTCCTCTGCAGGCCTCTAATCCACCGAAGGGATCTCTCCTCTTCAGACGTTTCCCTGAAGCCATCATGTGCTCACAAGAAGACCTGGAGTGTATCATCTGCTGTTACGGGTACTCTCGTAGCAGCCGGCTTCCACGACTCCTGCACTGCAAACACACCTTTTGCTCCATTTGCCTGGAGAAAATGGCAAGTTTTCAGGGTCTCATAAACACAGTCCGCTGCCCTCTGTGCCGTTGGATCACCTGCACTCCAACCGCCTGGAATCTGTCCGGGTACCTGTGGATCAACGTGGACATATGGGACCTGATTGCAGAGAAGACAGATTCTCCGAGAGACCTAAAGGACTCAGAGGGCCCAACTCATCAGGACACTGAGGTCATCAGCCCACAGCCGTAAGTTGGTCCTTCAAAACTTCAGTTAATGTGTTTAAATACTAGCTGCTGTTTAATTTCTGCACACCCCATGTTCTAAAACTGATCCCTCTTGTTCTGTTTTTCTTTAGCCCTTCAAGTCAAGCTGGTTTGAAGTACACAGTCCAGCGTCTTCTCAGAAGTATGCAGCAGCATCCACACAAGCCTAAAAGGAGAGGAAATCTCTCCTGATTTCAGCTCCCCTCTCATCACCTTTACCCTGATGGATGAGCTCAAGTCTCAGAGACATTCGATCAAAGCCCGTGAGCCAGACGGGCCGCTGGTTTGAGGACTTGAAACGGCGCCACGTTAAGTTTCAGACTCCTTGTTTCGGCTGTGGATTAAGTCAGCAAACTGAAAGTGTTTGTTGTAAATGATGCTGTAAAATGTTATCACAATGAAACTGAGGATATAAATATTTAAAAAAAAAACTTTTAATAAGTGTTAATATATAAGAATGATTTGAATTATGTGTCAGTTTTAATAATAATAATTATAAGTTTTTGTTTAATTTCCTGAAATTACATGTACATTTGATTAATCTTATGTCTGTTTTTATAATGTTTTTATGAGTTTAAGCTACATAAAAGTCAAACATGATGTTTTTTTTATTTATAGAACTGGCTGTATTTTTATATTTTTATTTCCAGTAATACATAACTGTGAAGCAAGTGTTTGACACAAAGGAATATTGTTCTTGTTTTCAAGGTTTTTTTTTTGTAACATTTTAATAAACATTGTTCAAATGAGTTTCTGTTCCGGTGTCCACTGTTTGCACATTTATTTTATTTTCGTCCTGTAACCGGAGGTTTACCAGTTTCAGTCCCCGCTCCCTCCGTCTCAGCCGTTGTGTCCTTGGGGAAGACACTTCACCTGCCTACTGGTGGTGGTCAGAGGGTTCGGTGGCGCCGGTGTGATGGCAGCCTCACTTCTGTCACTTCCCCAGGGCAGCTGTGACTACAGTGTAGCTTACCACCATCAGGGTATGAATGGGTGAATGACTGACTGTAGTGTGAAGCGCTTTAGGGTCCTTGGACTGGATAAAGCACTATGCAAGTGCAGGCCGTATACTATTTGTTTTGTAGCATCGACATTAAACAACTGATACGTGAGTCAAATGCAGACTTTAAGTTCTGTAAAAACACTCCTCTAAAAATCTTTTAACAAGCGATTCACAATTGTTGAATCAAGAACATCAAATATGTCCCATCTAGTCTTGTTTCAGCAGATCTAGAGAACAGTCTGTGTTTTTTTTGTTAAGCTCGTTGGTGTTCAGGTGTTGGGTCTCTCAGGTGTAAATGATCCTGACCACCTGTAGATAAACAGCCCTGTTTTTAACCTGAAACAGTGACTCGGGCACCGTGGATTTCTCTAACATTCAGCTGAATTCAGAATAATGAACTATTGATGGTGCACACCAATAAGGTGGCTTTTTGAACGGGTTGATTTCCGAATAACTACACTTCTTAGGTTATTGGTTTAAAAGGTAATTACAAACCAAGAGTCAAAAAACAAAACGCACAGTTCTTTGGAAATACCTTTTTATGAGCCTATATTAGAAACAATAAAAAGCACATGCTTTTGATTAACCTGAGTAAATCATTTTTTTATCTACACTCATCTGCCTTCAGTACTGCCCAGCCCTCTCTGCTAATCCACAGACGGATGAACAGCTTTGGTCTGGATGGCAGTATTGTTGGGTGGATTTTAGACTTTCTGCCTTCTAGAATACAGAGAACATCTACAGGTTCACCTCAAGGATGTGTCCTCTCTCCTCTGTTGTATTTACTGTACACCAAAGACTGCTGCAGCACGTATGGAAATCATCATATGTTGAAGTTCTCGAATCATACAGTTATAGTAAGTCTGTAGAATGGTACTGAATCCTCGCATGGTCCTGTTGTTGACTATTTGTTTAAATCGTATCGTGACTCAGATTTATCTCTGATTGTCTCAAAGACATGAGTATGGGATTGGAGGTCTGTTACTATGGGCCATTCAGCCCCTATACAAACGGTGTGAGAGTTTGGTTCACATTGCCAGCAGGAAGTTGGATCTCTTCCGGGTGAGAGTTGGACTTTAACAAGGCTGCCTGTTGTCACCGATTCTGTTCATGATTGTAGCCAGGAGGTGGAAGGGGTACGATTTGGGGGCCTCAGGATTTCGTCTCTGCTATTTGAAGATGATGTGGTCCTGCTGGCGTCATCGTGTCGTGATTTTCAGCTCTCACTGGAGCAGTTTGCAGCTGGAATGAGGATGAGCACCTCCAAATCTCAGGTCATGCTCCTCAGTCGGAAAGGGGTGAACTGCTCTCTCTGGGTTGGGAGTGAGGTGCTGCCTGAAATGGAGTTTAAGTATCTCAGGGTCTTGTTCACGAGTGAGGGAAGAATGGAATGTGAGATTGACAGATGGATTGCAGGGCAGCCTGTACTGGTCTGTTGTGGTGAAGAGGGAGCTGAGCTTCAAGGCAAAATTCTCTGTTTACCGATCGGTCTACATTCCTACCCTCACCTATGGTCATGAACTCTGGGTAGTGACCAAAAGAACGAGATCTCAGATACAAGTGGTCAAAATGAGTTTTCTCCCAAGGGTAACTGGGGGAAATAATTGCAACAAAAAAAACACTTTGCCGGGAAGCGTTTCATTCTAATCTCTTTGGAATGTGTTTCTGTCAAAAATTACGCCATGAGCAATCATCATCTGTGGGGGTGGAAATGTCAGGAGTGCTGCTTTCTTTTATAAAAAAAATACTAAGTTTATAAAGGCAGGTCTAAAGTTTCTGTTCAGTGTTATACAAAAGCACATGCATTTCCTCAGAAGACTTGTTCCCCCGAAGGCAGCTCTTCTTTGGAAGTGTTTTATGGTCATGGGACCGCCTCTGTAGGAGCTGCTATAAAAACAGGTGGCGTTTTACCAGTCAGTGAACAGACGCTCAGCACAGAGGAGTGAAGCAGCCTCAACACGTCAACAAGTGAGTCTTTGCATCGGTTTGCATGTTTGGTGCTTTCTTTTTCACATTTTTGCTGCTGTAACTGTGTACTTTCACGTAATTATCAGTTTTAACTGAGCTGTTTTGTGCTGTTCCTCTGCAGGCCTCTAATCCACCGAAGGGATCTCTCCTCTTCAGACGTTTCCCTGAAGCCATCATGTGCTCACAAGAAGACCTGGAGTGTATCATCTGCTGTTACGGGTACTCTCGTAGCAGCCGGCTTCCACGACTCCTGCACTGCAAACACACCTTTTGCTCCATTTGCCTGGAGAAAATGGCAAGTTTTCAGGGTCTCATAAACACAGTCCGCTGCCCTCTGTGCCGTTGGATCACCTGCACTCCAACCGCCTGGAATCTGTCCGGGTACCTGTGGATCAACGTGGACATATGGGACCTGATTGCAGAGAAGACAGATTCTCCGAGAGACCTAAAGGACTCAGAGGGCCCAACTCATCAGGACACTGAGGTCATCAGCCCACAGCCGTAAGTTGGTCCTTCAAAACTTCAGTTAATGTGTTTAAATACTAGCTGCTGTTTAATTTCTGCACACCCCATGTTCTAAAACTGATCCCTCTTGTTCTGTTTTTCTTTAGCCCTTCAAGTCAAGCTGGTTTGAAGTACACAGTCCAGCGTCTTCTCAGAAGTATGCAGCAGCATCCACACAAGCCTAAAAGGAGAGGAAATCTCTCCTGATTTCAGCTCCCCTCTCATCACCTTTACCCTGATGGATGAGCTCAAGTCTCAGAGACATTCGATCAAAGCCCGTGAGCCAGACGGGCCGCTGGTTTGAGGACTTGAAACGGCGCCACGTTAAGTTTCAGACTCCTTGTTTCTTCCGGCTTATGAAGGAGAGCTCTGGAATGAGTCAACAAGTTGTGGAAAGGTTTGTTGTAAATTAAACCTTTAATAAGTGTTCATATATAAGAATGATTTAAATCCTGCATGTATGTTTTAATAATAATTTAACAAATTATATATGTGTTTTTTTATATAATGTATGTATAAAAAAACCTATGTATTCTAAGTTTTTGAAGGTGTTTTTTCTTTTTTCGTGTGTTAAATTTATTTGCAGTCAGGTCAAACTGTGTCACTAATCCTTGCTGATCAGTGGTAAAAACAAAATCATTTTTAAATGCTTTGTTGCTCATTATAGTGCTTTCTTTACAACAATAAATAAATAAGAACATAAATTGGACATTATAATTTTGTATTTTATTTTGACCCAGTTCTTTTGTCAGTGTAGTTTGAATATTTGGCAAACGCATGAGAATATTGTTTCTTTTGCACATATCCTTATTTTCTAAAGAATAAAAGAGATCTTTTGATTTTTACATCACAGCCTCTTCAGTTCTTTCTCAACATTAGATATTTATAAAAAAAATAGTTTATGCTCCTCTAAATATCTATGAAACAATTAACAATTGTTAAACCAAGAACATGAAATATGTCCCATCTAGTCTTGTTTCAGCAGATATGGAGAACAGTCTGTTTTTTTTCTGTTAAGCTCTGTGTTCAGGTGTTTGGTCTCTCAGGTGTAAATGATCCTGACCACCTGAGACAGTGACTCAGACACTGTTGGTTTGTTTAACATTCAGCTGAATTCAGAATAATGAACTATTGTTGGTGCACACCTTTAAGGTGCCTTTTTGAACCGGTTGGTTTATGAACAACACTACGGTTCTTGGTTTAAAAGGTAATTACAAACCATGAGTCATTATTGAAACAAACCACAGTTTTACCTTATAAAATACCTATTTTAACCATAAAAAAAAAGTGGGAAAGTCATTTAGCTCATCTACAATCATTTCAGCTACCGTTCGAACATGAGATAAAATGTTTCATATAAATTAGGACTCCTGAACAATATAAGAACGAGTTATTTTATGTCCACACTTTAGAGTTCATGAGAAACAAAAAAAAAAGGCAGAGGAAGGATTCGAGTCACTGTGAGATTATGGTTATTTTATTGGAAACTGTGATGGAGGATTATCGAAACCCTTATCCCTGAAGTAAGCCTACCAAACTGCCTCTTTGACTATTCTACGTTATGATGAAATACAGGTAAATATTTCGACATTACAATACAAAACTGATGCAACAACAGAAAATGGATAAATGCGCCCACACACAGACTACTCAGACATTCCAGGCTTTCAAACAGAGATGCTGGTAGGAAAACCCTGTCGCTCACTGCAAGTCTGAACACAGCGACCGCCGTCTTCCCCCTGAAGGAATCAGCAGATAAATACTCCCGGAAGTACAGAAGAATGCGTGTTTGACTAAAACTCTTGAATAGGGTGCGAGACAACTGTTTTTTTTTTTTAAATCAAACCAGACAACACGCAAATCTTTGTATAAATTAGTCTTTGTGCAGCACAGTGAAGTTTGTTACAGCTTCTGAACATTTTAAGAGTGAAAACTGGCCTTAACTCATTTTTAGCTATAGTAGGTCCTACACAGTTAGGATTCACATGTATATATATTTATATAAAAGATTTGCTTGACTCACGTGAAATTAGATTTGAAAGGAGGAAAAAATTAGAGCTGAGGCTTTTTCTTTTTTTCCCAATGTAAAACTTTACCCGCCGTTCGTCGAGAAGGTGATCACACTTTGAACGTCATCAATACATTCAGCACTCAGTTATGTCGCTTTAAATCCATTTGCATACAAACATGATCAAGCCTGCCTAAAACACGGTCACCACATGAACACACTACCACATTGTGTACTTAAATTAAACATTACCCATCACAGTTTTCGCCTTTCCTCCTCTCATAATACATAATCACCGTTGACTTTTCCTTCCTACTTTTCTCGCTGACATAATTTAAAAACAGTAAAAGACACAAGTAAACAAACAGCGGTACAAGTCTTGATGTCCACTAAAAACACAGGGCCTTAACAAATTAGTGTATGGAAACCCTAAGGTAAGGCTTGTGGGAAAGTTAAGGACTAGGGAGCTTCGCTATTTGTGTATCTAGTCGCTGCTTGTGAGAGGACGGTGAACTCTCTTCACACAAAACTTCCAGATAAAATACACGTTTAACATACAGTTAACACAACGCATTCATTTGATAGAACAGGTTGGGGATAAAATATGTTGCTTAAGGGGAAAATATTAGGATGCAAATATATCAAAAGTCCTTTCAAATACACTAAAACAGAATATAGATGAGCTAGGGCTGAAATGCTTCCTTGTAGTTAAAAGCAGCAAACAAGTGACCATCAGTAATTCTGAAGTTTAATTGTCCCTTTGTGATAGTATGCTCAAATAAAGTTGAACTGGACGCCCTATAAGTAGGGGTACTGTGTGAGGCGCCTCGGGCTGAGCTTGTAGGCACTGTAAGCCTCAGCTCGGGGCGTCACGCTGACGTATGGAGAACTGGCGGCGAACTGATGCTGGTATGATGCAGGGAGGCCGTGCAGCAGACTGCTGACGGACTCCTTGCGACTGGCCGAATCTCTCCTGGAGGAGGATGAGGTGTACGTTGCTGCATAGGTGGAGGGGGAGTGTCCGTGGCTGCCGTGACCACGAGCCAGCAGCTGCTCCACGGCCTGAGAGGCCGAGGAGAGGGCGGTGGAGGCGGGGTAGGTGTACAGGCTGGTGGCGGAGCTCGACGCCAGGGCGGACACTTCGGGGAAGCTGTAGTGAGAGGCAGAGACGGCTGGAGGGAACGTCTGCTGGCGATGGAGAGACAAGCTGCTGTGGGACAGCCCTGAACGCTCCTGAGATGAAGAAACCACCGACTGCACCTGAAGGAAGACATTTAACATAAATATTAGACAAAATAGAGTAACTGGATATTGTTTCAATTAGTAACATGATTGTTGACACATGTAGTATAGTTTGTCTTTTTAAATTGACATAAGTCTGTTAATATTTTTATAAATACTTTTTCTCCTCCTGAGCAAGCAATTTAAGTTGCTGAAATCTTATTGTATGAAGGTAAAAATGTGTTTTTAAGCCAAGCTGACAGATTTGGGGGGGGGGATTAAGCTCATAAAAAACAAACTTTGTTTGAAATAGTTTCTAAATTGAAACTGCTATTACACATTTTATCCAGAAGAGGGCACTGTGGACTCAAATTGTTAATTTTTCTTTTCTTTTTTTTTAAACCACCAGATTTTATGCATAGTTTTGAAGTCTTACATGCAAACTTCAAAATTTTGCACAAAATCCTCTAAAAGATGTCTTCTTATATCTTAAAACATGCTTTGCAAGTCTATTCTTTTCACAAAACTAATGCAATTTCAGTTTGAATAAAAAAAAGGCCTTAAACCAATTAAAGTTGAGCTTCTTTTCACCTGGTGCCAACATCTAATTGTTTGGCATCTAACCTGCGATGACTCCGTCAGACAAGGTGGTTCGCTCTTACAGCAGTGACTGACAATTTGTAAAGACACTGATGAGTTTTAAAGCTCTCAGTCAAAGTAAATTTGTTAAAGTCTTGTCAAGTCAACGGATTTTCGTCAATTATTATTTCAAAGTGTTGACAAATAAAGCCTCACCTGACTGAGATTTAAGGGGTGGGACTGGCTCGGGACCAGCCCATTCCGATCCATGCTCTCCCCTGAACTGCAGGGCTGCCGGTTAGACGATCGCTTAGGTTTCATGTAGTTCACTGCAGATCAAAGGTAGCTTTAAATCATGTTGCTTTAATGCCCAATAACATTGAACACCGATAACAGAAGCATCAATCGCACCAACACTCACCAGTCTCCAGGCGACCGTGTGAAACTGCCCCCCTCTCTGAAGGCTGGCTTTTAACTGAAGGTGCCACCACAGCCAGAGACTTGGCCTGATGGCGTGACGACGCGGAGCTCGCTGTGTTCAGGGTGCGGGGAAGCGGGGTCAGGGGGCTGGCTGTAGAGGAGTCCGAGTCGTGGACGGTTACACAGCTGATGACGTTAGTGCGCTCAGAGCGGCTCAGGCCAACACTGTCAAAGGATGAAGTGTTACTTCCACGACCATATAAACAAATGGGAGACGGTTCTCAGATTTGGTATCTTTTCCTCACCTGGCCGGGTGGAATTTGCGTTCGTCCTCTGTGTCGGTGTCGCTGTGAATAGTGATGATGCTGACGGCCGGGCTGGGTGTGTCGGAGATGATGATTGGCTGGGACAACATGACGGCGGAGGTGGGCGCCGTCACAATGCTACTGCTGAGTATAGATGCACCCCTGGAGAGGAAGAACAAACAGTTAACGCCGTTATGCTACAATAGTGTACATTTGAATTATTCAACTGATAAACCCTAAAAAAGGTGGTACGTAAAATCAATTAAAAAAAGATGCACATTTTCTTCTGAAACTCTTGATAAACGACAGAATGTTTTGCCATTCTGCTGAGCTTTGCAAACCCAAGGAAACTGATGATTGTTGGGACATTTTAAAGCCAAATCCAGGTCGTTTGTCATGCTGTGTGTGTTTGATATTGTAAATGTATGAGAATAAACGACACACTATGATTAAGCTACAAAAACAAAACACAAAGCATCATGAAAGGCAGGCTACTAAATGAAGGTGGCAGGCCAACAACAGACTTTCATAAGAAAGAAATATCTCATTCAAGGAATCAGATAGAGTTTAGTTGCCCCGGGCAAAGCAGGAACTGTTAATGATGAGCTTTGTTAACTACTAACAAGGAAAAGCATAAGGGCTTTACAAACCTGTTCCTGTTTTCCGAACATCTGGTTTTTACTTTCTTTCTCTCTTGCTGTGTCCTGGCTTGAGTCCCGCTCCTGTTGGGCATTTAAAAATAAATAAATAAACTAATAGTGAGCACTGTTGTCACTGGCTGGGACAACACTGACGCAGAAAAAAGAAAAGGAGACAACTACAATTCTGATGCATTTGAGGAGATTTAAAGATCCCACCAGGTACCTTTTAATGTAATTTTTTATCTTCATTATCTATACAATTTAGAAATTAAAAATGTGTAAAAATCACATATGCTCTTTAGTTTTACAGCTCTATCTTTTTCTTGCATCATCATCTCTCTCAACTTTGCTGGTGTAGATTCTCAGTCATCCAGGACATGGTAAATCCAAAAAA
>JAOXNZ010000166.1:18784420-18795385 GCA_028566095.1 Kryptolebias brasiliensis
TTTTTACATGAATATGAGTCAAACGATTAGCAAAATAGTTGCCAATTAATTTTCTGTCAGTCAGCTAATTGATTATTCTGACTAATCGTTTCAGCTGCACTCGCATTAAACAGATGGGTGATTTAACTATTGGCAAAACATCAAATTGCATGATTTCAGATTTATGCAAATAATATAATTATTTTTAAAATAAACAGTAATTGGAGCTATCAGACATATGTAGCAATGTAAAAAGTTATAAGGGGAAGGTGAAAAGTCTAATTAAAAAAAAAAGACTCAAGTTTAAGTGTCAAGTACAGTTCACATGTAAATATAGTGAGTTACACTGCATGGTATATTTGTAATCAAAGCAAAAATATATACCATTTATGCAGACAGTGCAGCAACGTTTAGGCACACAACAGTGTGAACAATTCACTTTGTCTCTGACTTTAATTTCTAGATGTTGTGTAGTCACAAGATCATAACTCATTATTAAACCAGAGACAGCTAATCTCTTTTATTAAGATGAAAGTAATTATTGTGCCGTGAGTAAAAGTATCTGCTTCATTGTTTCAATAATTTAATGTTATTTCTTGACAAACCAAACATATTATCCAAACAATAATTGTTTAACATATGTTACTTAGCTGTTTTAATATATAAACTGTTTATTGAGATTCAAACCACCATGTTTAATTTCTAAATTAAAATTAAAGGCCTTGCAATCCTCGAAGAATTGCATATCACTCGCCACCTTTCATGCCAGAGTTTTTAGACTTAGATCATCTTATGTTGAGGAATGACCGAGTTGTAGCCGTTTGGGTAAAACCAAGTTCTGAACAATACTGCGAGATGTCACGCTCACAGGATGTGTTGGGCGTGACTTTAAGCTACTACCACATCAAATTTTAGGTCAGTAGCTGTAAAACTGAGTTGTAGCAATTTTTGTGTTTTTTAAGTTCAGTTGGCTGTGGCAGCCATTTTGAATTGCGTTGACTCCAAAAGTTAATTAGCTGTAGACGTACAGCCAATAATTAGTTTCTGCAAGTTCCATTAAAATTCATCCAGTAGTTCATGATATAGTTTGCAAACGGACACGAACACACCCACACGGACACAAGCAAAACCATTATTCCCGCTGAAAGACAAAGGCAGGCGATAATAAAATGGATGATAAAATAATAAATTAATCATTTTGTGTTTTAAAAAAATGCCCTTCTCTGCAGCACCGAGGTATGTCAATTATGAACATACAAAAAACTGCAGAATCCACTTCGGGGAACAAAAAAAAAAAAAAGATAGTAGCAAGTGGAATTTTATGATACAGCGTTATCAGTCCGACCCTGCTGTGACCACCTTGCAACAAGGCCCGGGGCGGACTCGTTACACACCGATCCCAAGGTGACTCAAATTCCCAGGTGGAAGAAATGTGTGAAGGCTGACAGAGGAGAGAACAAGCGCTCAAGTAAAGATAACTCACACATGGGTTTGAGCTGACCAATGAGCTCCTCCTTGCTCCACTTGGCCCACTCCTTCCTGTCTGTGTTGATGGAGCAGAGGACAGGACCGCATGGCTTCCCGCTGTCGTCCACTGCCGGTACATTCAGGTAGTGCACCAGCACAATGTCCGGGTTCTAGAGGAACAAGGACACACAAACAGAAACACGCACGCTCTGTGTTATTTTAACAAAACATCTATTCACTGATGTGTTTTTTCCACACAAAGGACAGAACAAAATGAAAGAGTCTATTTACAAAAGGCAATGAGGGCGGGAGACTGGAAAGGAAAGGGAAAAAGAAAGTGGAGGACAGGGAGGAGGTCAGACGTAGTGTGTCAGATAAGATTCTCTCACCTGCCTATAAAAGATTTAACAGCTTGAGCCCACTCATCACTCTCTCTCTAACACTGCAGTGTCTACATGTGTGTTTGTGTGTATGTGATACAGGATATATGTTGTATATTTACTGTATATATATATATATGGAGGGAGAGAGAAAACGAGAAACAGAAGGAGAGTAGGTCTCACTTTCCTGTAGGTCACCAAGAGACCTATGGAATTTCTATTCCATAAATGATTCAACAAGTTTGTTCATGCGCACGTGTGTGTGTGTGTCTGTATGTGTGTGAGAAAGAAAGAGAAAGCCTTCTCGTGATGAAAGATTCAGTAGACAGACTCAGGTTAGGGGGTGGACCTGCTGAGGTGGAACACTTTTCACTCCAAAAAGAGCACAGTGGGCTTCTACAGCACCGCACTCCGCAGTGCAACAGCTTTCATGGACTGATTTATGATCATATTCACTGATGTGTTTTGATATCTGTGCAAAGAGCAGAAAATGGCACATTACAGATAAAGCAAGTCAAATTTCCCTTTCCATTTGCAGGCTGCAAGATTCTAACTAGTGGGGCATGCTGGTAAAGAAAATATATTGGGCATGGGCATAAAATTTCAATTTACAGAGATAGATGGAATTTCCTTGTGATTTTTACGTGACAAATTACGCTAAAAAATCTTGGTGACACCCACATAAATGTGTACGCATGTTCATATTTGAAATGCACTTTTTTTTTTTTTTACACGATGAACATTAAGAAATGAAGAGTGAGGCAGTTTAAACGTATGCATACATGTCCAAGATTCATCTTGCAAAAGTCATGTGAGGATGATGAGGGCCTGGCGGTCATTCCATGCATGGCAAAACAGAAGGAAAGACCTGCATGTGTGTGCATAAGTGTGTGTGTGTGTGTGTGTGTGTGTGTGTGTGAGCGTGCACAAGACTGCTGCTCTCTGGCATCCCTCACGTGAGCATAAGAGTGAGTCCAACATCTTTATGACAAGCAACATGCCTTTTTACACAGGGGACACCTGTGTTTGAGTGTGTATGAGCATGTGTGTGTGTGTGTGTGTGTGAGGGAGAGCATATGTTCGGTGTGTTTTTCATAGCTCGAGGACATTTTCTTCGAAAAAGACCACATGGAGAGAAGCACCCGAGTCCTTGATCCAAGTAGTGAGAGTCAGGGTTAGGTAACACACTGTTCTCAGGAAGTTACAGTCACCTCCTGTGAAATTATTTTTACCACCCTGCATAGTGTGGCGTTTTGTGGAACCTATATCTCTAATATATTCCACAGTGGTATATATGTGTAGGTAGGACACCAGTAATGCAAACAACATTAAGTTTTATTATCAGCGCAATCTTGTGTAGGTATTTTCAGCAGTCGGAATTTGCCTCATTAATTTAGAAGAGTGAGACTTTTATTGCGAGTTTATGGTTTAACTGTCTGAAAATCTAACAGGTGAAACTATATGTAAGTTGAAAATAATGCTAGATGTGACCACACAGTGTATGAGGGGGAAAAAAGCTCCAAATGACAAGCTGTCAAAGCATCTAACTTCAGACAATATCCTGTTTTGCTTGTGTTTAAATGTGTGTGAGAGAGAGAGAGAGAGAGAGAGCGGTAAGGTGGGAAAGGGCGGTGAGCTTACCTGCAACAGCCAATAGCATCTACGATGGAAGGTGGGGATGATGGAGGAGTGGACGTAGCAGCCATACAGACACTGGAGAGAGGAGAGGAGAGGATAGGAGAGGAGAGGAGATGGTTAACAAGAAAAGAAAAAAAAAAAAACGGGAGGGAGCAAGACAAAAAATTGCAAAAGGAGAGGAGGAGTAGGAGAGGACAGTGAAGGAGAGAACAGAAGAGGAGAACTTAGGTTATACCCACTTAGGTTGTATTGATTGTGGTGCTGAAAGTAAATTGCAAACATGCTGTATGTGTTTTTTTTTCCTCTCCCTAATGTCTTTTCTAAAATACCATCAATCTGATGTGGACAATAACAGCACAACAGACTGTGAAATTCACTGCCTCTGCAAGAAAGAGTACAGCCTATTGTGAATTTACAAAAAGTTACAAAGTCGTCACACACTTTAGGAGAGATCCGTAACAGTGAAGCAGGCAAAGACCATGAGGAAAACTCGAGGGGAATGCAGAGTTAAAGTGGAGCATCAGTGAGGACAAAATTAAGACATGGAAGGCTAATGCCTTCATCCACTGGAGGATAATTATACTGAAACAACATGATATGTATATGTTTGTGAAAAAACACCAAATATGTTTTAATAATCGGTGATGTATGACTTTGAACGACTTCAGACTGTCTGTAATATTTAATGCGAATTAAAATATTGAACTAAGTAGGTTTACTATTGCAATAGTTGTTCAAGTACAAAAGGAAGTGTTTCTGAAATGCAAATTTGAAGAATATTAATTTTTTTTAAACTACCTTTTAGTATTTTGTGAGGTAAAAAAAAATCCTTCCTCACCCTTAGAAAGGTTTTAAACCTTATTGAGAAAAGTGTTGTGGTGTTTACCAGATGAAGAACAAAGTGATGGCAGGGAAACTTTTTATCAAGGTCACCACTGCCACATTTTAGGTAAAATCAAGTCATACACCCCTACCCCCACTCACAGACACACTCACACACATTCACAAAAACAAATGAAACTGCTGTTTTTAAAGACAAAATTACCACAAACCTAAGTACTTCACAATCAAGCAGAAAGCAATTTGCACTTATAGCTTGTTCTGTTTTCCTTCTCATTCACACTTGTGCGCTGTGATATGTTGTCACTGTTTTTTCTCTTCTCAGAAGTAGCCCGCTCTCTATCTAAAGTGTGTTTTGCCAAAGGCAAAGTGCATTTCCATACATTTCCATTCGATATGAGGAGGCTCTCCATCCAGGGTTATGTTTTTTTTTTTTCTCTAATGCTTCCTGCCTCTCCCTACCCTCCTTCTCTTTCTCGCTGCTCATCTCCCCGCTCTGCTTGTTCCTTCACTCCCATCCCCTGCTCTACACCCTGCTTACTTGCTCGCTTCAGGGGTCCTGGAAAGAAGTGACATAAACAATTACTGACCAAGTACCAGGGAGAGAAACGCTTTTCTTTGTGAGCCTGTTTGTTTGAGTATGCGAATTGTGTACAGCTGCAGTGCACAGAAAATACACAAGAGATGAATACTAGCGTTACTGAGAGATTGTGAATGATTGAGGAGTACTTGATCTCAATTATTCCTCTTTTTAGACCTGTTTCCTGCTCACCTTAAATGCAAAAACCGCAAAATCTCCTGTAAACATCTATGTGTCTCATCAGAGCCTCTCCTTTGCTCCCCTCTCCACCTAATTCTTTCTGTTTCTGACACATGCATGCTCACTCCTCTCACCTCCTGCAACATTCCTGCTGAATAATCAATTTCTGAGCTGGCTGATGTGACTCAGACACACACACTCATACACATGCACAGACGCTGCCTTGAGACTGGATCGATACCCCTCTCTGTTCTGCTGAAGGAGGCATTGACATCATTCCTGGCCTCAGGCCAAACACGCTCTTATCCTTCAGAAAGAGAGAGGAAGTGAGACAGGGACTGGAGCATGGAGGGAGGGAAAGAAAGAGGGGCACCACTCACTTTCAGGACACAAATTGGCCTGTAGATTCAGCGTTTTATGTTCTCATTTGTGCTACATGTATGTGTCTTCTCAGAGTTGAGGAGAGCAAGTTAAGGACAAGATTGGCAGTGAAACCATACACGATAAATGATCGACTTGTTTTTCCACTGCAGCCTCTTACCTCTACTCCCTGGACTTTTAGCTTCATATGATCCTCTCGGGTGGTCTTCCCGTCTTTCCTCTTCTTCCAGCAGTAGCCATCTTTCCTGTACTTCACCTTTTTACGGTTGTAGAGGATCATAGAGCCATTCTGAGGTCTAATGGAGCACAGGATAGAGACTATGAGACAGGCAAACAAACTGTCATGCTGGTGTAGAATAAAATGGGTAAACATTAGAAACCACTCAGCAGAAGGGATTTCTTTTAAAGCTTACATTTCAAACTGACAAATAAAAAGTCTTCAGCTCACACAGGCACACTGTGTACCACTGTGACGTCAGCGTTACTCTTCCACAGTCACACAGTGGATCTCATGCTCCCCCTCTCCTCTCATTCATACTCCCATGCTCCAACATGTTAATATTTTAGTAGGGTGATTTACTGGCACAGCAAGAACATTGGCCTCTAAGCTCCCTTTCTGTAGTCACCTGGTGGGATGAACACACATGCACAAACACAAACACACAGACACACACCAGGAGTCATACGTGAACAAAGACAGAGGTATGATAGTGATATCAGACATGGCAGGACCTACTGCTGAGTTTTCTTTGGGCTCAATGTCAAACCTGCTGCTCGGCAATCAATCATGATGCTTTAAAACATTAGGGACAGGTGTGTGTGTGTGTGATTCTGTGAGTGTGTCGGGGGAGAAAAATGCTTCTGTGTCTTATCTCATGACAACAGAAAGAGAGGACAGACCAGTTAACAATCAATAAACTAACATATACACTCATCTTCTCTCCTCTCCCTGTCCTCCTCCTCTCAATCAACCTCCAGTCCTCATTCCTCTTATCGCACCATCTCCTCATTTAATTTTTACTTCTGCAGCCCCTCAGCTCTCCTCTCCAGTTCTTCTGACCTCCTGATTTCATCTGGTACCATCCTAACCTGCCTTTCTCCTCTCCTCTCTTCGTGGAATTTGATGTCAACACATCTATATGGACTGAGATGATAGCAGCGTTCTCAGAACACTGTGTGTAGTGAAATTGAATTTACTTTGAGCTGATTTTCTCTGACACTTTAAATCTGTTCTGTCTTTTTTTTTTAGGGGGAGGGGTGGGGGTGGGGGCCTGCCAGTTTCTTGGTAGAGTGGAGACCCTCACCACCACCACCCCGCTCCCTGATCAAGTATAGTCTCTGTCTCGAGCAGTGTGAGTCATCTTAGAGCCGCTGATTCTAATTATGTTACAGAGAAGATGGATGAGATCAAATGTGAGCTTGCTTTTGTGTGGGTGGCTTACATACGCGCACGCTTGTATGTAACTGTGCACGTGGCCGGTGCACCGTGTTCCCTCACGAACCCCGTGACTCAAGCAGACATAAATGCTATTGATTGTAACTAGGCTGTGATGTGTGGGATATAAAAAGCTTTTCAACCGTTCCACGGTGTAGCAGAGCAAAAACAGAGAAGGCAAAAAACGGGGGGGAGATAGAAGGGGGAGAAAGACAGCAAGATAAAGAGGCAGAGTGGGTGTGTGAGTGTGTCCAGTAAGGGAGGAGAGAAGGAGGCGCACAGAGGAGGAGGTAACGGTCTCTACTTTGGACAGATGAGGTAGTTCAGTGATGAGAGAAATGAAAGTCATTGATTGTTATCTTTATAATGCCCCCGAATAAGTGTGCAAACACACGGATACAAACACATGCTTGTAAAAAAATAAGAAAAAAATGCATTCACGTAAATGTCACCGGCTCTGTTAGCTGAGCTCCTTTCCATCTGATGGGATTAGGTGTAATCTGTTCTAATCGTGCCTTGTGTCATGCGTAAATGGGATTATATCTAACTGCTGCTCAATAATACCAATATGACTGCTGCTGCTGCTGCTGCTGCTGCTGCTGGGAGGCTGAGGCTGTACAGCAGCACAACCAATCAATGAGAAATCCATCCACAACATAAACCGCGCTGGTGGCCTCCGGCTGCTCCTGACAGGAGTCCTTAGGCTGGCACAATAGGAGTGCAGAGGTATCACCTCAGTCTTTCAACAGTGTCAGTAATCACAAATGGGGCACAAGGTGACCGACTCACTACTTTTACTTTGTCCTTCTTTACTTTCTTCTTCTCTGTCTTTTTCATTTTTCATTCTCTCTTTTTAAGCAGTATATATATCCAGAGTACATCTGTATTAACTAAAGTAAATGTCAATAAGGTGATTCATCAATAATTCAACTTGCCCTTTTCCCGAAATCTTTTATTCTCTCTTCCCTTTTCTTGCAGTTCTCTTTCTTGGCTTTATCTGCTCTCCATTCTAGGAAAGGAGCTACTTCTGGTGCTTTCAGATCAATGAATATTCAGTTCTGGCATGTGAATCCCTTTTCACATCCCATCTTTTATACACATGCTGCCCCTCCCTTTAACCCCCACCCCCATGTCTGAATTATACATCACTTATCCTAATACATTTACATTCATTAATACTCCATTTCCAGCTGACTAGGTGTTTTACAGTCCAATCGTGTTCTCTACATGTAGAGGAGGCTGTTAGCAGGACGGAGACAGGAGACAGTTGACATACATTACTCATGTTTTAATCAAACACAAGCACTTACTCAATGGGATGGAACTTGTGAGTCACTGACTGAAACAGTAATATTGTGTTTGAATCATGTTGCCTGAAAGGTTGTGAATACTAGGATTTTCCTTTATAAATCCAATCTAAAAA
The DNA here is from genome assembly GCA_028566095.1 of Kryptolebias brasiliensis. Taxonomy (NCBI): domain Eukaryota; kingdom Metazoa; phylum Chordata; class Actinopteri; order Cyprinodontiformes; family Rivulidae; genus Kryptolebias; species Kryptolebias brasiliensis. Next base: position 18,792,724 of record JAOXNZ010000166.1, read on the forward strand.
GATAATTGGATCTTCACACCTAAAATTTGTTCATAAGAGACAAAAAAACAACAATAAACACATAAGAAGAAATAATACTTAGTTGTTTATTCATTGAGGGTAATGACACAGTGTGACATATTTGTAAAAGGTCAAAGCATGAGTTCTTCCTTTCTGTGTCTGGCATGACCCCTCTTTAAAAATGTTACTGCAAAGAAACATTTCAAGTATTTGTTGACTTGTCTTGTACTGCAGCATGAAGGAATTTCAGTCCTTTTCTCTACACAGAATATCTTCAACTCTAGGATGATTTCCACTCCCTCCACAATTTTTTCTCTTAGATAAAAATCCGAATTTTAACTCTACCAGTCCAAAATATGAACTTATTCAATAGCCATTCTTTGCATTGTTTTGCTGCCTGATCCACTTTCTTAGAAAATACACATCAGATAGATGGTCTAGTATTTTTATTTTTTTCTATGTCAGAATTGTTTCATCAATGATACATGCTGTATTGACCCAAAAGCAATGAAACAGGCTCATACTATGATACCACCCTCGCCATGTTCAATAGATTTGCAATGTTTTCTTTTGACCAAACATAAAGTTTCTCATTCAGAAAGTTCTATTTGAGTCTCATCTGTCCTTAAAATAATTCTACAGTCCTGTCCATGGGATATTTGGCAAACTGCAGATAAGCAGAAGTGTTCTTTTGGAAAACAGCGCCTCTCTCCTTGCAGTGTTGCCAATTTTGTTGTTCAGTTTCCTCCTGATGGTGGACTAATGAGCCATAAGCTAATGTAAGAACAGCCCCTTATTACTTAGAAGTTACCCTGGGTTTTTTTGTGGCCTCACAAAGCATTACAGACCATTTTCTTATTGAGCAACAACACCTTAAGAGTGTAACAATGGTCTTAAATACACAGTCGGTCTGACTGTGGATGGATGGAGTCCAAAAACTTTAGGGATACTTCTAAGGCCCTTTCCAGACAGATACATATGTTTTTTCAAAGCAAGAAATGTTTTCCAAAACATGCTGGAACGTTAAGTCTTTGATTCTCAATCCATAAACGTAACAGGACATCTTCCCACATGTTTCTGTCCTCCCTTTGTTTGACTTGACTTGTAGTTTTAAATGAATAGCTGATCTCAGAGGCTTACACATTTTGGCTCCTAAAACATAATGTGACATTGGATCATATTCTTCAGTAGATAAATGATAATAAACATAGTACAAAAAGTAAGGACATTTTTGTTTGTTTGCTTCTTGACAATAAATCTTATACCACTGGAAAGTTTGTTTCCCCATAAATCAGTGGCGTCCAATCCTATTTCTTGACCACCAGCATGTTTTAGATATTTCCCTGCTCTTCAGCAGATCTTTAAGCTCTGGAGAAGGCTTTTAATCACTCATTTGTTCAAATTAAGTGTGTCAAAGCAGAGAAACTCCTCCACTAGTGAGAGTTAGGTATTTGTGTTGCACCCATGAAAAATTTGCAAACGTCTGTTATTGATATAGAAAATATGACAAGGTTTGAAAATGATTAAAAAACATCCATGCATGTGTAAAAAAATCATCGTCTGATCTCCTCACCTGGTTTTTGGCGATGTTGTCAGCCACTCATCATGTTTTTCAAAGGTGATGAGATATGCCGCAATCTCCTAGAGAGACAAAGAAACGACAGTCAGGTTTTATTTGTGTGTGTGTGTGTGTGTGTGTGTATGCATCACAGCTAGCATGTGTGTGTGTCGCTGGGAGATAAAACATAACAAGTATTTCCAGATGACCTGCTGATGCCCACAGAGAGTGTGTCACTATCTGATTGCCAAGGTGAGGCTGGGGCACCTGACTGGTCACAAAGTAGCCAGTCAGAAGACAGACACAGAGGACAGACCCTCAGGACCAACAACCAATCACACTCACCAACACATGGATGTCTCCCTCCACTGGGGAGGAAAAGCTATCTACTGAATACACACACTTGTGCTGCATAAACACACATACATATATACACACAAAGAGACCTATACACTGGCTGAGGGAGTGCACTGATAGTAAAAGTTTTCTTGTACTCTGCAGTTTCACAGTTTCCCATCAGATAAAACCTGCTCCTAACTTGATTCTTAATTCCTCCGGCTCTCATCTCCTCAGCTCTCCCCTCCATGCTGCTCTTCTTTTTCTTCTTCTTGCACACTCAAATGAATCCAATAAGGAAAAAAAAAAAAACTCAAATCATCAAATCATACAGGTGCATCTTACCAAGAGCAGGGAAAAACAAAACAGCCATATACTTGCACATAGAAAAACTCAAAGAACTGCATTCAAAAGAAACTCTTGTTTATACCTCATGCTTTTTGTCACTCGTGCAACTCCGCTTTTTCTCTTTGCTCAGTGAACTTCCTCACCTTCTTCAAACATCACTCTCTATCTGTCTATCTCTGACTCCCATCTCACCCCCTTGTTGTGAAAGACTATGAAATGTAAATTATCCTCTTAAGGCAATCAGCTTTTGAAATGTGGCACAAAGCAACAGCGAGGACGACATCAACACTCCAGCAGTCCTTCATCTGCCCCCTCTCTAGACTGCCTTTCTTTGTTATCCTTCTGTGTGTGTGTGTGTGTGTGTGTGTGTGTGTGTGTGTGTGGGTGGGTGTGTGTGTTTGTCCCAGTTTGGCATGAGAG
>JAOXNZ010000166.1:18803124-18814330 GCA_028566095.1 Kryptolebias brasiliensis
CCATCTTTCATTGCATTGGGCAATAACTACTTTATCTTCACTTTTTTTAACATTCACAATTGCTGATAAATATTTCTAATTTACCCTCGTAAACTCTATAAAACAAACACGGCAGCTTTCAAATCATAACACAAAATAAGCAAATATGACATGTAATAATAAATCAAACTTGTATTGCAGGTTTAATTTTTTGCTCTATATTAAAAAGCATTTGATGTTTACTTAGTCCCTCATTTACCAACTATTCCTGCCAGTTTTAATTACAAATGGAGTAGCAGCCTGCAAGGTCTTCTATGGGTTGTGGTTTACGAGACCAATAAAATAAGATATGAGAGACATCCCATTAACAAAACAAAACAAACAAACAAAAAAAAAAAACAATCAGACCACATGACAGTTTTACAGATCATAAACAAACAGGGTCTTTATCAACACATTTGCAAATACATACGTGGTACTTGATTGTTAAAATAAGACATGTCTCAGAGTTTTAATGAAACGCTCTTGGATTCGTTATGAGGAAAGGTAATTAAAAATATATGTCAGGTTTCTGAGACAGAACTGGTTATGAAGCTCCAAACGTGTGCACTCATCCCAAATATCTGAACAAACTGTGTTCTCTGATCATAAAAATGATGCTGCATTTGAAATTAGATCCATAATCTGTGTCTGTTCAAATATGAAGTGCGGAAAACAAAATATAATTAAATCCACGTTAGGCCAGAGACAGCAAGTTTCCAAACAGATGCTGCCAGCAAAATGAAACCAGAAAAACACAAAGTGAATTTACATTGGGGGATAGGGAGGACTGGGCTGCAGATCACAAGTTACGGATCTATTTGTTGTTTTGTTGTAACACACCTGCTTGATATATTTTCAAAAAGCTTTCAAAAAGAGATTTTGAATACATTGAATAAATACAATATGTCACAGTATGTGAAAGAAGCTGCTAATCAGTTTGAACAAAATGTCTGCTACATCTTCATGCATTACAAATCGTTCCAGCCTATCACTGTTGACTAAACTTCCTACACAATGACAAAGCAGTTCAGACTGACTAAAAAACTTAAATGACTCATGTGGACGTCACACGGTCTCAGATGTGTGAACAATTGTCCTATAAAGTTACAGCAAACTGAATAATTGTGCATTTGCAGGCAGCCACAGAGTGAGAAAGAGTTAAAAAAGTAACCATCTTATGATAAACATTTGAACACGTATACAGAGAGGAATTTTACAGTATTTATTTACACAACGCTACGTCGGAATTTCCAGCCCTTTTTTCACCAAACCTAAAATGATGTCAGACTGTAACCTGCCTTCAAAAATATAATTATATAAAAAAATAAAAAAATGTAACAACCTCAGAAACCCCGAACGAGGCAAACTGCTTACAAGTTTCTACGCTCCAGTTGTTACTCGCTCTGAAAAAGACAAGATGCAAGAAAAACTTCATCAAAAGCAAAAAGGCTCCTGCACAAGTTGTGCTTGATTTGCAGGATGATGTTTTGTTTACAACTCACATTTAGGTAAATCTGTAAATATGCAAAAAACTGCCTTGTGCGGCTTAAAACTATACTTGGCTTCTGAAGACGGAGAAAAGCCCAAAGTTATCAAAGTTAGATAAAGTTTTGTAGTTATCGAGACAAAACTCTGCACATGGAGAACAAGTCCTCAAAATAGAAGTGCAAGGGTTTTCTCTGCGCGCGCGTTCCTCCTCTCACAGACACATTTTAATGCTTTTTGTGTGTCTCCACTGAATTAAATCTAATTCACACCAGACTCTGATATTACAGGGATTCTACGAGGGGCCATTTAGGGAAACAAAAAGTATTGTCTCTGCAGAACAGTCGGGCTTCTTATTACATCGGACTCTGATGGTCATTCGCGTCTTTTCGGCTGGGCTCGAAAAATACAAGCAAATTAAAAGACACACACGCGCGTGCGCACAAAAGCACACTGAACCGAGCTTAGGCGCATACACAACGCCCCCGCACTCACAGTCACACATTTTCACTGTTTAATATATTTCTGTGTCTCCAGTTAACAATATTTTGTGTCAAATTATAGTGGGCAAGATAAATAGTGGGTCTGTGCAACGTGGAGAAAATGGAGCAGGAGGAAGATGTGGCGCTTCCAGAGGAGAGGAGAGAGAAGGAGAAGAGAGACAACACTAAGTCCTACCTCAGACACATGGCTTTCACTGACTAGACTTGGAAGACCAGGTTAATCCCACCCGCTTGTGATCCTACACTGAAATTTCTGCATGAAATACTGATCCCCAAAAGCTCAGAATCCACACAGACATCCCATTTATCACTCATGGTCCCGCTTGCAAATTAAAAGGGAAAAACCTGCTGGATAATTAGTTCTCCTCACAAAGTTGCACACATGAATAGAATTTGTCTGTTTATTTCTTTGCATTCTGTGACATTTGGTTCGCATTGCCAGTTTGGTCAGCGGGACACTGAGGCTGATTTGAGCTGAATACGTAAGTCACAACAGACACAAAATCATGTTTGGTGTTAATTGGGCTACGCTTGGCTCAAAGAGACATGGAGAGAAAGACAAAGAGGAGGAGAAAAAAGATGGAGAGGGAGAGAAAAAGAGCCTGAAGGACTAATTAGTGATTATAACTTGGCGTTCTCCAAACATGAAATATTTCTCGACCCAAAATATAGAGGAAAGATTAAAAATAAAAGAATGGGAATCAAACACACAGAGCTGTAAAACACCCCTTTGGTGTTTTGTGTGCATATATGTGTGTACAGCCATGTATGTCTGTGTGTGTGTGTGTGTTAGCTTCTTTGCCCTCTCATTAAACTATGCTTTACTCTAGCAAATGGCAACAGCGCAGAGCTCAATGTCAGCTGGAGAGGTTAGAGCCATAAGGAGGCTCTGGGACAAACACACACACACACACACGCACACACCCACCCACACACACACAGAAACAGATTACCAAATCTCATACCATCATGTTATCTAACTGAGAAGCACATCCAAGGCATTTCCAAATGAAACTTTTGGTGAGTTTCCTAAAACTGTGTTACTGTTCTTTGTTTGTGACATAATGCAGAGTGTGAGCTGCTTCTACGTGTGAGCTGGACGTTAGAAACTCACACATCTGAGTCATAAATCAAGGGCACCTTTTACCACAGTGGAAATGAAACACAGCAACTGGTTGTCTGCTAACCGCATCACTCTTCATCGATTATTGCTTTTTTTTTTCCACACACTTTAGTAAGTGACATTTAACGTCTTCCTTTTTGTGTAACTTCCTTTACAGACACTTTTTTTTATTGCCCGCCGCCGAAGGCAAAAGGGCAATAATGGTTTTGGCCGTGTCTGTGTGTGTGCACGTCTGTGTTTATTTGTCTGCAGTGTTGGCAAAATATCTCAGGAACCAGTAGACAGATTTTAACGAAACACTCAGAGAGTAATCACTAGATGTACATCTAGAACAGATAGATTGATTTTGGAGCCAAACCCATTCAAGATGGCCACCACAGGTAGGAGAATTTAGCAAACACAAAAATGTCTATAACCTGGTCAGTTTTATAGATATGGAGCTAAAATTTGGTGTGGAATTAGCTCGCCTGTTTGCCACAACACATATCGCTCAAGATCTGTGTTTTTAACTTTGCCGTTTACTACTGGAGTCGCATTTGTCTCTCTGTAAACAAAATACCTCATGAACTACTGCATTTTTATGAAACTTTCAGAAAGTAATCATTAGCTGTACATCTAAAAACCTAATCAACATTAGCCAAAACAAAAATGGCTTCAACTCAGCCAGTTTTACAGATATTGAGCTAAAATGTGATATGGTAGTAGCTGAGACTTATTCACACACATTCTCTGAGTGCTAACACATCTCGCAAAATCTCACAATATAGCTTGAGCTCATACATAACGTTATTTACAAGGGTTCGACCAAAACTATAACTCTGTCCTTACTCAACAAAAGATCTTAGTCTAAAACTCTGGCATTAAAAGCAGCGGGCAATGTGCCTTCCTTCAAGGAATGCTTGGATTTTAATTTTATCCACAGAAACACAGGAGACATAATTCTACGTAGGATATACAGCTGCCGCTTCTTCATACTGAACTTAATCTATCTGTTTAATGTTCCACAAACAGTGGCATTGACGCCGATAATAAATTAAGAGGTTTGTTTAGTCTTGGAATTGTTGCTCCGACAAAAAAGCACAAACGGGTGATTGTGTGCGAGTTCCTGCCTTTTCTTTTTTTACTTGTGATGCAGAGCATTTGCCCTTCAGCAGTTGTTTGTCTTCGCTGTCATGCATGATTGGCATCTCAAGCAGACGGACCAATTGTCAGGTCTCCCTTATCGCCTCCAGTTAACCGCAAAATCGGGACCGACGCTCGGGTCACATATGCATCATCGATCATACTATTAGCACAAATATGCACATACTCACATACTCTGTTACCATGGCAACATCTGCCTTTGACACACACACGCAGATATACGATAGAAGCAATAGAGTAAAACGTATATGATTCTTCATCCGCTTCTCATTCAGTCATGTTGGTGTCATCCAGCAGCACAACCAGACATGAGCGTGTGTGAACTGTCAACTAGCCTGCCTTCACATCGCACAGCAGCCAGTGTGTGTCTCTGTGTGAGGCAAACCAGCGCCGTAAAGAAGCGCAGCATGCTTCGCAGCTCATCGTTCTACATTTCTCCCATTTGTTTCTCGGCGTACAGCTGAGCGACGTACAGAGCAGAGTCACATGCAGACGACAGACGCCTGTGTGAGGCACTGAAGTCTGCATCAGCCCGTTTGAGAGTTGCATCATTTGCATCATAGTGAGGAGATGCTCTGAAGCTGGAGGCTTTAAAATGCACATCAGGCTGCATGATGATATGAGCATTCGCACAGCAACTGTTTTCATGTTTCTTACTTCAGGCTTTCAAAAAGAAAGAAAAAAGATGTTATGTTTTGCCACAAGATTAGTCATATATTTTAACAGCTTGAGTCACAAGACTAAAGTTTGTCTACATTTGAAAAAAAAACAACAACAAAAAAAACTACTTTTTTTTTTGACTGAAAGTGATAGAGCTCTGAAAGATTTGCCCCAAAACCAAACGATAAGTAATTCCAGATGGATGGAAAGCACAGGCTCAACCATCAGTCTATCCACCTGAGTGTGATTTGTTATCTAAAACTTGTCCAATGTCTATTACCATGGACAGATACACATACACCCCCAATCTATTATTGAACAAAAGGCTCACGCCTCCGCTCAGCCCTTCAGGGAGGAATCCATCCCTCCATCCCAGAATAATTTCACACATCAGTAGATACACAAAAGGCAGCGAGCAAGAGAGAGAGAGACAGAGAGAGTAAGAGGAGTAGGAGAGCTGGAGAAGGAGGGAGAGAGGAAAGAAAAGGAAAAGAGGCAAGGACAGAGAGGAGGAGGAGGAGGAGGAGTGGTTAGGGCAAAAAAATAGCATGGGGTCACAGCTCAGTGCTCGTAAGAGACTAAGGTGTCATGGGGAGCCAGGCGTGACAAAACAGAGATCAGAGAATCATATGTATTGTATACTTGCAAGGAAACAAACACACACTCGCCTATACATGCACACTTTTGTAGGGAGATACAAAGAAAGGGCAACATACCAAATGAAGATGAGTGCAGAAAGACTTAGTTTGATTTAATCAGCGGCACAGGGTAGTTTTCTGAATCTATTGCACTCTTTTCTTCTTATCTCTGTGCATACATTCACATGCAGAGTACTTCTAATGGCACAAAGCAACTATAAAGAGTTTGTGCAAAATGAGATTTATAATTCCAATAATTCTATAGGAACCCAGAGGGGCAAACTTGCTACAAACACCCAAAGGTTTCTGCAGACCGAGTAATTACTTGGTATTCTCAACACACCATTTGTTGCCAACACATTACCACACATGAGCATCATCTGCAGTCTGGACCAGAACTGTTTTTTTTTCTTTCCCAAGCTAACACATACATACACAGAAAGACACACACAGACTGACACACACACACCGAAGGGATGTTAATGCCTGAGTAAATTGAAACCCTCAAATGTGACAGATGACTTGACAGCTGACAGCTGATTGGCCTGGACATCCCACATCATCGGTTTAGCTATCATTTAATGTGGAACAAAAAACACAAGATTTGTAAACTACTGAAATGTAGTGTATAAAACTAGTATAAACGCTAGTATTTCTTGAATGAATGCATATCACCCACCGCCTTCAATGCCAGAGTTTTAGACTAAGATTACGTCACGTTGAGAAATGACAGAATTATACCCGTTTTGGTCAAACCGTGTAAATAATGTGAGGCAATGTTGCAAGACGTCGAGCTCAGAGGATGAGTTGGGGATGACTCTCGGCTACTACCACACAACATTTTAGCTCGATATCTGTAGAACTGACTAAGTTATAGGTATTTTTGTGTTTCCTAAGGTCAGTTGGCTGTGGCAGTCATCTTGAATCGTGTTGGCTCCAAACGTTAATCAGCTGATGATTATTTCCTGAATGTTTTATTAAAATCTATTAAATGGTTAATGAGATTTTTTGCTAACAGACAAACGGAGACGACTGAAAATAGTTATTGGGCAAATATGACAAATAAAGGTCAAGCACAATCTGTTAGCGCTCCGAATATGTGTTGGGGATCAGTCTCAGCATCACCACACCAAATTTTAGTTTAATATCTGGGTCATTCTCTGAAAGTGGGACCATAATGTGTGACAGGGGGTCAAAAATTCAAATTTCATTGTTCTCTAGTGAATTTCTTCCCTTGTTGACTACATTTTTAGGATCCATTATTGCCAGAGGTCGTAAACCGTTCTGTTCCAAATGTTGCAAAACCACCAAAGCTCAGTGAGACAAAAAAGGAAATCTCGACGTAACAGAGCGAATTTCGGACACGAAAATCTTTCGCAATGTTTTAAATCAATATCTCCATTTTCAGAACGGTCATTTCTAAGAAAATCTCCGGGACTATTGACGACCTGGGCTTTTATCTGTTGGTGAAATGCTGCAAAATAAATACGCTTTGCTTTCGATACTATTTCATTTGATCCATACGTAACTGCTGCACACGAAGAGTTACGCACCAAACCCATATTTCAACTGCGGAATTTGGGAAGATAAAAATACACACACGAGAAAAAACAATTGCAACACTGATTTCAAGCATAGTTCTTTATTTATTCACGTTTATTCACATTCTTTCATCTTTACATTCATTGAGACAGTTCTAAAAATGTCACAATTTTTGGCCATATTTTCAGCCCTTTTGTTATTTTTTATTTGAATTTCTCATTTGGCGTAAATACTATTGTGGTATTTTTTAAACATCTTTCAGAGGAGCACCAGTGAAGTATTTTAGGTAAAAAAAATAGATAAAAATAACCTTTAATTGTTGTGTAATTATCATGTAAAGTGTCAATAGCCAAAACGTTCCCACTTTCAGAGAATGACCCATCTGTAAAACTGACTAAGTTTTAGCCATTTCTGTGTTTTTTTAACATCAGTTGGCTGCGGTGGCCATCTTGAATCAAGCCTGACTCCAAAAGTTAGTCAGTTGTAGACCTCCAATGATTACTTTCGGCAAGTTTCATTAAATTCATCCAGTGACACATGAGATATTCTGGTGACAGATCGACACACACGCAGGGAAAAAAACACGCGCAAGTTGAAATCCATACATGCGCAAAAAAAAAAAAAAAGAAAGAGGACACAATTGAGTGTTTAGGTATGCGGAAAACTTTCTGCCTGGTTGGAAGAGGAGCTTTGAAGGAATCCACTAAGGGACACCCAACCTCCCCCTGAACTGTATCTCCTCATCAGAGAAGGAGCCACGTAGAGGAGTGTGTGGTGGTTGTGGGCTTGTGTTGGGGGAGTAACAACAGAAAGATCCAGAAAGGGGTGGATGGGAAGTTGTTAATGAGGAGCCTGGTTAAAAGAAGCAGGAAGAGAAGACTGGAACTATGTTCTCTGATTTTTCCTGGTCTTCTCCCTGAGTCCTGCACACAATTGCTTTTAGTTGAGCTGATGTGTGGAGGTTCCTAACCAGCTGTGGTCACATTGTTCTGACACACACATACACACTACATGCACACGCTGTCAATTCATGTGAACACGCTGTTCAGTAGGCGCCGTGCTTAACTCCCAGTATGACCTTCATCAAGATGGATTGCATGAAAAATGTAATGACTTTCCTGAGAGAAAAACCACAGGCCAAATCAGCTTTGCATTGCATAATAATGCCAGACTTGGTAATCAATAACACAAACACACAAACACACGTTCATAATGGAGTGCAAAGCCTGCACATGGAGAAAATGTCTCGGCAGAGGCCAACCACATTACAATGGATGGAACAAACCACCAACGGAGAGCTGCGCCATGCATAAACAAGGAGCTATTGACGATAAATGCTCACATCCATTTCCACCCATCAAACGTTTTCCTAAACTAAGAGCTTAAGTCTGGAATGACACACAACTCTGAAAAGCTTTTAACACCCGGAAAAGTTTCGCTCTGTGACATCTTTGGTGAGGAGTTGTCCCAAACCAATTAGGCCATACTTTATGTTGGACCACTTGACTCGCAGCAGAACTCCAGGAATATTCCTGCTGCAAATATGTTGCTAAGCTTCCCTAAAGACAGCCAGATATTAATAAACAGTGTTCATGTTTTTTCTATAGAAAAAAGCTCTAAACTTTAGCTTATGTTGAATAAACTCAAAAAAAAGACCACAAGTTATTTATATTTACTTACCTTGTCTTCAAAACTATGACTTATGAGTTATTGCATTTTGAATAATTATATTTTTTGTATTCATTGCAGTATTAGTGTAATTTTTTTTTTTTTTTTAAATTAAAGGCTTAGCATTTGTTGAAGAAGTGTATATCGCCCACAGAGTTTTAAACTAAAATGCTGAGAAGTTCTAGTCATTTTGGCCAAACCTTGTGAAAGATCTAATACATGATCTCACGTGATATTGTAAGATCTTGTGAGATAAGTCAGCACTCAGAGAATATCATGGAGATGACTGCCAGCTACTACCACACAAAAGTTAGCTCAATATTTGAGTTATAGGCATTTTTTTTGTAAGGTCAGCTGGCTGCGGCGGCCATCATGATTGACTCAAAACATTAATCAGTTGTAAATGTTCATCCAATGATGATCTGAATCTGACCACTTGTTAGTAAGACATTTTGCTAACAATACCAACAAATGACCACAAACACACATACACAGGCATGGGCAAAACCATCACTCTGCCTTCGCCTTCAGCGGCCAGCAATAATAACATAAAGTACAAAGGAATACCTAAAAATGGAAACATAACACATTTATCATCTTTCTATAATTTACCAACCATATCCAGTCCAGCAGATAATCCTTATTTGTTTGCTCCCATGTGTTTCCAGGTTCAGTCTGGAATAACCGTGCCTCCTAATCAATTTTCAGGTTCAATTTCTCTCAACCAATCACTGGAGAGTATACATGGTTGAATTTAATGTCACTTTAAGTCAACACAGATGTTTTGACAGAGTTTTGGGAACAGAGTGTAGCAACGTAAAAACAGGTTTGGATTCCAATTAGCATTTAGTAATTTCTCTATTTGCTGTTAAGCATTTCTGAGTGCTGAAGGAACAGAGAGCAGTGCCTGTTTAAATACACCTGTCACAGTGTGCAGCTCAAAAACACTGGACAGGAGCCTGACAGCAGTGGTAGTCCCAGCCACAGTGCTGATTAGCTAATTGTTTTTACCCCATCAGTGTTAATTAGACTTAGCATTGGCATTAACTGAGATAGGGCAGTTTCATGTTGCCATACCAATTGAATCAGTTGACTTGCTGAGTGGATAGGTTAAAGATTCGGACTATACATTTTCTTTCTTTATTTTTTTTTATGTATGTGTCATTTGTGGTTGCTTTGGGCACAAAGAACACAAACAAATCTACACGCCTGCTCTTTTTGGAGCCAAATATCAAAGTCAAGAGAGTTCACAAATCAATAAGTGGCATCACTGAAACTTAGTCCATCTTTTATTTACAGTCTATAGACTCGACCCAAACAGAATCTATATAAACTGGCTATTTTTAAAAAAAAACATTACCTCATTCAGAAGGGAATTTAAAATCTTACTTCTCTCAACAACCAAGCTCCATCTGAAATAAAAGATTGTATTTATTTATACATATTTTCCTAACAGAGCAATTTGCTCTCAGACTGCAGGTTTACTTGTGGTTCCTAGAGTTTCTAAAAGTAGAACAGGAGGCAGAGCTTTCAGTTATCAGGTTCCCCTCTTGTGGAAACAACTTCCAGTTTTTGTCTGTGAGGCCGACACCCTGTCTACTTTTAAGACCAGGATAAAACTTTCCTCTTTGATCAATCCTATAGTTAGGGCTGGTTTGGGTTTCCTGAGTTATCCCTTAGTTCTGCTGCTATAGGCTTAGACTGCTGGAGGACAAACTGACCACATTTCCTCACTCTGCTGCTGTCTTTACTCTCTCTACTCTCCATGTTTGTCCTTGCAGTTCTTGCCTTCTGTGTCCGTCTCTCTATCCTGTCCTCTCTAACCCCAGCCGGTCGAAGAAGATGACCGCCCATCCTGAGCCTGGTTCTGCTGGAGGTTTCTTCCTGTTAAAAGGGAGTCGTTCCTTTCCACCTCCCCTCCGTGCTGCTCGGGATGGGGGACTGAACCGAAGTGAAAATTTGATGGAATGTGTTGGCTTCCTTAGATAGACAACTACTAATTGGCATTTAATAATGCATGTGAATGTATTATAATATAATTGAAATGAATTCACTGTAATGTCATTTGTTTTTGACTGACCTGGATTTTGATTTGGACTTGTGTTTTTTTAGTGCCTGAAGATATATTTTACTGTGAACTGGCGATGGAGAAATAAACTGTATTGAATTCCTGATTTTGTGTGTTTGCCTATTGTCGTAGTTTAAAGATCTCTTACTGAAAAGCCACCGTTGTGTTTGTTTACCTCCTCTTTGTTTCTAAATGTGACAATATTTAGATATGAGTCACCGGCAAATAAAAAAGAGACACTGCTCATCTCTTTGTCATGGATATTTCCCTCCCGAGTGTGTCTCTTTCTCACCTCGTTGGTGTTCCAGCGGTGGCGCTCCTTGGGCAGAGAGGAACATTTGGGTAGACACTCCAG
>JAOXNZ010000166.1:18890598-18907171 GCA_028566095.1 Kryptolebias brasiliensis
TCTCCTGGAGGGGGAGGACAGGCGAGGATGCTGCTGCTGAGGAATGGAGCTCAAACCCGGAACTGCAGACAGAAAAAGAGAAGAGATGGGCTATAAAAGGCAGTGATGACTGAAGCAAACAGAAGGAAGTTCAGAGGAATGAAGTCACAGAGAGTCAGAGGAAGAAGTGGCAAAATAAATAACTAAATTAAAGAAGTGGAGGAAAATGACAAATCAATGGTTGTAGGGAAACAGAAAAGAGAATAAAATATGAAGAATAGGATGAATTTTATAACCATAACAGTGATTTTGGCAGAAAATGTAGTTTTTTTTAAGACTGCATCATTGTTCTCTGTTCAGTAGAGAGCGCTCTTGAGTTATTTATGACAAAAGATAGAAGACAGAAGGAACGTCAACTTTACTGCAGTCTTTGATTTAAAACAAAACACTTTTTCCCTGCATGCATTTTGAGTTGTTTTAAAAGCAGAAGATTATTTATTTCCCACATGTACACAAGTTACTAGATATCCCAGAAAGCCTGGTCATTTATCATACCCGTTACTGTTACACCCCTGTAAAAGGGAATAGTGAAGACACAAACACAGTGTTGCTTCTGTCCCTTCCAGTGTTGTAACGGTGTTTCAAGAACAGTTTTCAGCATTACATGGTCACATAAAAAATTCAATCAGAAAAAAACACTGAAACACACAGCATATTAGCTGCTCAAGATGTCTTTGTGCCGACACAAATCAAGACTGGTACATCGTAAGCTCCTCGGTTGAGAAGCGAAACGTCTTCAACTACAAAATTGAAGTCCAGTTGCTTTTGTTTTTAACCTTTTTGGATTTACCATGTCCTGGATGACTGAGAATCTACACCAGCATGTGACATTATGAAAACATAAATCAAATTTATCTATGTAGCAGACATTTCTAACTAGACAATGTCCAGCCATAAACATCACTATTTTACTCAAATAAAACAATATAACAACATTCTAAAAACAAAATGCTGAGGTGCAGGTGAGGCCAAATGCAAAGTGCTGAACATTGCACAGAAACATTGTGGTTATACCTCCGCAGCAACGTCTGTGCCACGAGACACAGCTAGCAAGGAAACTATTTCCACATTTAAGGTTACTTCGAACATTTCCTGCTCGTTTTCTAAACTTAGTGACCATAAATATAGTTATAAAACCTGTGACAGTCAGGATTTCTACCTGTAAAGTGGAATGGTGACACAGACACGGTGTTACTTCTGTCACTTCCAGTGTCGTAATGGACAAGCAGAAGCGACACATTTCCCCTATGTTAACTCAGACGTAACCAATTGAGATATGATTGGTAAAAAAACTCTCAAAATATAAACTTTGAAAAGGTACCACTCTCTAAACACTAAATACAATTCTAGTCAGAAAAGTAACATTAAAGAAAATGCATTTTAAACATATTGCTGCATCATTCTGTGGCTTTTAACCTACAAGACCAGAATAATCAATTAATCCATTTCTCACATACTAAAATGAATCAAAGACAATTAATTTTAGCCAAATAATAATACAAAACAATATTATTTTGCTTAATGTCTTTTTTCAACCGAAACAGTTTTATACCACTACATTACCAGCTCTGAAAAGTAAATGTTCTGAGGTTAAACCACAACAAAAAAAAACACACTTACAACTATTTGATAACGCCTCCCACAAAAGTATGATTAAACTATGATAAACATCGCCTTGTGTGTAAAAGAAGGATCACTAAAAAAGTAAATACAAAAAGCCTGACCCACAGCTTTACCTCATGGCACCAGATCAACACCGAACACATTTATCTTAAACTGACACACACAATCTTCCTAATACCCCTTCGAAGTAGTATTTAAAACTGGATGTCATAAATATTTCTACTATTCAAAACCATTTTAGTTGTAGCAACAATAATCACCAAACATAAAGCACTAAAGCTCAATATAGATTACAATTAATGTGAATCAATAACAATAGTAGTCAAAATCTTATGTGAAAAAGTGTTCAAATATTGCTAATTAAGTCTCATTTACGTATATTTTTCATGCCTATTAATTGATTTTTAAAAATATGTATTCCTCTTTAATGGTAACAGTTTGTTTATTGCTAAAGCAGCAGTTTCAGATGAAAAAAACCCAAACTAAACAGGAAATAAATAAAACTAGTCCAAGCAAGTCAAAGATTTGTTAGCTGAGGCAATAAAACTGAACTTGAATGGGGTCAAAAACACTCACAATTATCAAGTGTTCTTCAAATTGTCAATACATGTCCAAGGAATTAAAAAGCACTGCTTAATTATCACTCGCAAATACTTAAAGGAACAACCCAAAGCAGCTCACGTGAGCACTGACTCACTGGATAAAATGATTCAAATGTCTTCATGCTTTCACTTGCTTGTTCATATGATGCACTTTGTTCTGTTCATGTGTATACTGAGGCATTTCACTAACACTACAACTCACAAGGAACAAACTTGGAGGGCAACAGCCCTGTGGACGGTTCGATTAAGAGCTGCAGGCGCTGAGGCAAAGATGAGGCGCTTCCCTCCACAGGCAGGTAGACAGGCTGAAGAGCCGACACCGTCAATGGCTTTGCTACGCGCAAGTCAGCCTGGTATGAGAGAAGAAAACAACAGGGGAGAAGTTATGATAAGAAATGCTGGAGAGATGTTAATAGTTAAAGCACAGGTTAAGGGTTTAATGCTCTGACAGACTGCTTGACATATCTACACTGTCACCAAGAAGTTCATAAGGGAAGTGAAACCCTGTAAACACCACATGCCTCTATAAATGTTCATGTGTGCAGATAATATTTACAACACTAGTCTTAGATGCAAGTGAACTCATGAAATAGAAATGTATATATGGGAGATATATCTTTTAAATCGATGCAACTGATTTAGAAAACTATTTGTTGATTTCCTGTGCTGTTATATTTTAAAAACTTTCAGAGTATCTCTGAAACAAATGTAACGCCGCTCACCTGTGCAGGAAGTCCAGCAGTGATGTTGTGCGCTGCAGTGGGGTTGCCGGTCCGAGTAAAGTGTGTTAAGTTACCATTCTTCAACAGCAACCCTTTAGACTGAATAAGCAGAATTCATTACTATTAAAACTATTTGGGCAAATTCAAACCTACAGTAACAAATCTTATTTTCTGTTGCTTGAATGATACAACTCTCACTCAAGCATTCAGATGTGAAGAACCTTAATTAGTGCTATTATTATATGGACAAGAAGCAGCTTTAACTGAAAGATAATAAAGAGGTTCACCTCAGCAGTCAGAGAAAGGGAGCCGTTATCTGAAATGTCATTTGGTGAGCTGCAGCCTGATGCTGAGGCGCTGCTGCTCGGGGAAGAGTCTGAATGAAAGAGTGAAGAGATACCGGTCAGTACCATTTACAATGAAACATTTACATGCAACAAAAATGGAAAAAGGTTGTTTAAATGTATTAAATGAACCACAACCGGTACAATAGGTAATCCTACCCAGAGTTTCTGTCCTGTGCTTGACATCAGGAGGGGCACTGATCTTTCGCTTAAGCGGGTTAGGCCTTGTGGCGATGATTTTCCTTAACTTCCACTTCAGTGTGGGCTCAGAGACTGCACAAATAGACATGTGAAGAAGAGTGTGTGCATGCAGTTTCCATAACAAAATCAAGTATCATGGAATCACTTCCATCATAGTGAATGCTTACAATTCTCCATGTTTACACTGGTCAGTTTCCAAAGAATCTAAACAAAGTAATCAATCAGTGGCAGGCTCTGAGCAGGTAAAAGCTGTGTTTGTGTTGTCGCCATGCCAACTAAAGCACTTCAGGGTGTCTGTGTGTGTGTGTTAAAAAGAGTTTTAGGGCAACGCAAATAAATAATGGCTGGTGTACTTGCAGAAATGTAGGAGGAGGAGGAACCACTCCCACTCTAATTCATAAAGTAAGGAGGAAGTGCTCTGGCCTCTCACGCAGTTCATTTTACACATACCTTAGTTTCAAAGTTACATAACGTCTTTGGTGTCTCTCTGTTGCCTATGTTTTTTATGATCGTCCAGCACTCTCTGGCCCCGCAGGCCTGCTACTCAATGAGTCTCACCTATTTTAATGCATCAGATGGAAAATCACCAGTGCCTAGGAAGGTTTAAACCTAAGGACATTAACCTCAATTGCACGGCCAGACGGGAGTCTCACCTGTTCTTCGCAGGGCGAGGTCCTTACGCTGGTCACAGGGTGTAGGTTGAGGCTTTGAGGAAATGTCAGGAACGGGTAGCCTTGGTAACCAAAAACAATATCAGATACACCGCCTCAGTCATGACTGCGTGCAAAGATAGCTGCCCTTTCACTTTTTTTTCAAATTTGAACTTGATTTCTTTCAGTGTAGTCAAGAAAGAAGGAGATCACT
Organism: Kryptolebias brasiliensis; assembly: GCA_028566095.1. NCBI lineage: Eukaryota > Metazoa > Chordata > Actinopteri > Cyprinodontiformes > Rivulidae > Kryptolebias > Kryptolebias brasiliensis. The sequence continues at coordinate 18,894,994 of JAOXNZ010000166.1, forward strand.
AAATCCATCATTCACACAAAATAAAAAAGTAGGATTTTGCAGAGGATGTGCTGAGTTTGGAGCTCTCTCAGTAAATATTCTATGGTGAAAAATCAAAGATGCCTCTCTCACCTGTATCCTGGGGGAGTACTACAGTGGCTTGGGGGGATCCTGTCATGGGGAGGCTGGTTCTTCATGATTATATGTTCCCGAAGTTTCTGCCTTACAAGTGGACTGGCAACAGCACCTGCCGGGCAATTAAAGATGTCCATGTTATGTGCTAGACAATGTTTGTAATAGTGAAATCAGGAAATTTCCCTTTGAATTACAAAGCAGTACAGACTAAGGTGGGAACTGGGATATCTGTTACTTCCCTTTGTCTGCTCTTAGTTATTTTGATTGTAAATATCCTTGCAGTACTGATGGAAATTCCCTTCATTTTCTTTGAAACACACTGAACAGTGTGTGATGATTCAGATAAGGAGTCTGTCTACAGCCTGTTTCACAGAACTTATTAAAACACAACAGTATGAAGACACAGATGAGACTCACTCTGTTCATTTTTACTCTTTTGTATCAGCTGCTGCAGCTCTTCTCTCTTCTCCTCCTCCATTTCGCTTTGCCTTCGTTCAGTGTTATACTGAAAGGAAAGAAATACAGAAACATTAATGCTGACTTATTTAGTCTGTATAGATAAAGCACACAAAAAGAGACAAACACTCTATTGTCACTATTTGACAAGCAAATGTCTGTATGCCAACAAATACTGTAAATGTCAATTTTGTATAACACTCAGTCAGAAATGACGAGGTGTTCTGGTACCGGCAACCTGACCTGCTTCTAACTCATATCTGCTGAGTGTTATATCTGGGTACAGCTTGTGGTGAAAGCAGCTGCTTCTTCCTGTGGTCTTTCGGCTCTAAACTTAGTGTTTCCGGTGCAAACAAAATGATGATGCTGCAGTGCTTAAACAACATCAACATTATCGCCCAACCGCCGAAAGGCAAAGGCGGAAAATAATGTTTTTGCCTCGTTTTTGTTTTATATGAATGTGTTTGTGTGTCTGTCAGTTGGCAAAATATCTCCTGAACCACTGGACAAGTTTAATGATACCTGCAGAAAGTAATCACCTGATGTACATCTACAACTGATCACTTTTGGAGACAACACGACTCAGAATGGCTGCCACAGCCAACACTTGAAAGTTTTACAGATACTGACCTAAAATTTGGTGTGGTAGTAGCTGAGACTGATCCCCAAAACAAGGTTTCAGATTTTACCATTTACGATTTCGAGTCAACTCTGTCCATCTGTCAGCAAAATACCATATCTCATGAATTACTGAATGGATTTAACTAAAACTTTGAGGAATGTACCTCTACAACTCATTAACTTTTGGAGCCAACCCAATTCAAGATGGCCACCTCAACCAACTCACCTTAGAAAACACAAAAATGGCTAAAATTTGGTGTTGTAGAAGCTGAAAATCATCTCCATTCCACACTCTGAGCTGATCTAAGATGATCTAAGTCTAAAGCTCTGGCAAGGAATGCTAGGCCTTTATTTTATTGTACAAAACCTCATTTTAATCGCTCTTTTTCACAGTGATACTGATGCCTACATTTGGCCTCACCTGCAAGTGCTGCTGGGAAAATTGAGAGAATTGCTCAGTGGTGAGGTGTCCCAGGAAAAACGAAGGATGGGGGGTCAACATGGCCGAATCCGGGCCTCGGTGTATCAACCTGTGTGTCACACTGAGGTCCATGGGGTCGCTCTAATGTGTTGGTGATGAGATCTGACTGCTGATGATCACATCCACTGCAGGAAAAAAACAGAAAAAGAAAAGATAATAGTTAAAACATGACGCTATGTGAATGGTTGAAATGTTGGCTGTAACTTCAGGGATGAAAACTTTGACAATGTCAGAACTTTGTACTTTAGTAGTTTTTCAGACACATATATGCGTTTCTTGTCTGTTTTGTGTGCTGGTTTTATTATTATTATTACTGTACAAAAAGAAAGATTGTGCAACATCTAATTTCTAGCTAAAAACTGGTCTCCTGAGGAAGTAGGCATCCTGGAGAGTCACAAACTGTGATTTAAATAAGTGTGATAAAGGGCAGACTTAGTCTTGACTCAAGAAAAAAAAAAAAAAAAACATCTGTAAAGTTAATCAAAAACATTAACCGGAAAGCAAACAGTTATGGTATTTTTTTTGTATGCTGAGGTAAACGAGGAGTTAGATACAAACTCTGGGATTCAGGGATTTTGGTCAAGTTCATCAGTGCGTCACTGCTCTTTTTTCAAAACTTGTTTTCCTTAAAGTGAACAAAACAGAAACCAAAATCTACGTAACAAGACAACTGAACCACGCTTCAGTGTCCTGACAAAACACAAATGCCTTTTTCACAGGCACAAAAGAGGGCAACATTTTTAATCCAAGCCTATGAATATCAGCCTCTTATTTCACTCACGATTGGCCCAATTTTAGCCTCATGTGCGACTTCTGGAAGTTCAATAACTTAGGCATGTGCAAACACAACAGTGCAACAAACACCTTAAATCAAGAAACATCCCGAGGAATGTTTCAGTGTTGATAGTAAAGTGTAGGACACATAATGTTTGGAAGAAGACACCTTGTTCCCTTTGGGGCAGAGCGACAGCGAGAAGGAGGTGAGGGTGTGGAGATTCACTGAACCTATTATTGTCTGAATGACTACGATCCAAAATGACAGCATTACTCATAACTCCTGCAGTTAAACCTTTTGTTTGAGGCAAACCCCATTGAATTACATAACCTGCTGTGGATTGTTCTGTAACAACACGGAGGTGACAACAAAGCCTTCAGCTACACAACACCTTCAAAGTTTTCCCTTGTTTTTGAAATTATCCAATTAACAATCAGAATAAGCATTGTCAAACTACACTAAAAGATATCTAATTGCATTTCTGAAATTATATATCTTGCACTTTTATAATCAACAGTCCCAGCTCTTTAGCTCTACTTCCTTTCAGTCAAAATAAAGGACCGGGCTGAGTGGTTGGACCCTCATTCTGAACAGCATGAGTGAGTCAGAGAAAATGAATGTGTGTAAATGAACTGAAAGTTGGCAGAATTCCTGTGAAGAAAACACTCCTGCACACTTTTATTTTTTTAACATCGGTTATGTGAGAGCTAAAGAGAAAATGAAAAACGCAGGTGGGGAGTTGATAATAGAGCAATTAAAATGTTCAAATTATGCTTTTAATCCTGTCGTCTTTTTTAATGTTAAAAGAGTACACTATTTGTTGACAGGGTTGGTTTAGGTTTACTTTCGCTTTTCCGTCTTTGTGGCACAGAGAAAACTTTGATGTATTGATGTATAAACTTTTGTGCTGCAGCTGAAAACATTAGCGTTTGATTTCTCGTACTTTTTTTTTTAGAAAGAAGAAAGCACATGGGAATATAAAAATCTTTTTGCAAGTTTGAACAGTGCAGAAATATTCTGAGGTGCTCCATGGTACAGGAGACTGTACGGTACAATTCATCATTTTCAAAGCTGATGGGGTTTGTTTGTTTCAGCTTCAAATGTTCTTTTTTTCATTCAGTAATAAAAAAAAAGAAAGGTGCAACAGGAAGAGTCCGGCCACAGCAGCACAGAATGAATTACCAGAAGAATAGGGCCGTGTTTTTAAAGGAAATCAGACAATCACTAGAAGAGTGAGACGGTAGTGGTGGTGGGGGCTCAGATAATTTAAAAAACTTTCTCACACACACACACACACACACACACACACACACACACACACACACACACACACACGAACACACACACACACACACACACACAATCAGCAAACAAGTCACCTCCCCTGAGAAAAAGGAAATAATCAGGAAGTCAGAAAAGAAACACCTGTGGTATATTTTTACTCAGAAAACAGCAACATCCATTTTTCAACTATTCAATTTCAGACATCCGTTCACTTTAAACAATGTTAATACAAATACTTTCCCCGTCTGTACTGATTTTTTTTTTTTTGCATTACTAATTCTGTTTTCAGGAAGTTGTGCAATCTGTGTAGAAAAAGACAAGAAAACCAAAAAATGGATAAAATCATTTGCGAACCATTAAAAAAAAATCAATCTTAAGGAGACAGCACGGGATACAAGCAAACAACTATTTTTTTAAAGTAAAACTGAACAAAAAGAACAATAAATTAGTAATGATTGGAAAAAATTCAAATTTAAAACTAAATTATTTTTGGCTGTGATCTCTGGGCAGTATTTCTTTGTGCAGTGGCAAACACTGCATATAGTCCATGGGCCAGACCATTTTTTAGTCCATCTCAGGGTGGACAACTTTGGAAGGGCTATCATACCAAAATATTATCTAGAGACATGTATCTTTTTAAAAATTATCATTAGGCTTTGCCACCCTGAGATGGACCAAATTGTGAAATTTTGGCATCTGGCCCATGGACTAATAAGATGAACAAACCACTGTCACTGAAGAGTCTGTTAATGTGGCCACAAATGCAACATAAAATCTTAAAACCAAATAAAAAAAACCATGTAAAAAATACAAACATCTAAACAAAATTGAAGGACCTAACTTTCTCGTGAACACCAAATTTAACAATCCTCCTAAACAAAGGTGTTTGGAGTTTTTGCAGTGACACCAAAGGTGCTATTTTAAAAGTTTTCAGTGTGACTCATTACGACTTGACAGAAAACCAGCTTGGTCACTGGATTATACATTCAAAGAGCCAACTAAACTGCTTTCAGTCACCCTGAGGAAGTTTAACAACTCTTAATTACTTCCTATCATATTACAAGTGTTCTTGAAGAGAATTCAGACTAAAAAGTGCACATTTAATTTCAACACTACACTGCAAAACGTATAGTATTTTTAGCAAAATTATTTTCATCACACGGTCTAAAAATCCCAAAATAACAGAGAAAAAAAATCTGGTACATTAGAAGAAGTACAAGCTGATAAGAGCTGCGTGCTCGCTTCTCTGTCTCTCTTTTGAGCGTTGTGGCACTAAAAATAGCAGGAGGCAAACTTCTGGTTTCTGTAATAACATATTCGTTTCACACCTTCATCCTCTTTCTGTGGGCCCATTGCAGCGACACACTGCAATACTGACACAAACACAACAAACACACATGCAGACTTTACTGGCGTGCAATGCACACCCATGCGCAGACACACACTCACAAAGAAACAGTGACTTCCTGTTTCTAAAGTTAGTCTGCACCATAACATCCTCTTGGTTCCTTTAGGCAAGCAGAAGCTGCTATTTTGGTTGAATGGGTTTGCTGCAACTCGAGAGATTCACTGATATTCTTTTAGCAGCATATCTACCCAGGCTGAGCCTTAAATTTGCATTCAGTTTGTTTGGGCTGGAGAGGAGTCCAATAAATCAGGTTACTGTGAAATATTTGTAGGAGGTTGGCTTGTGCACAATTATCTGAGAAAGAACAGAGGAAGAGAAGCAGTTCAGAAATAAAATGTCGCTTGAACATAACAAACCTACACCTACAGTCAACTTCTTACCATTAGACCTGCTCGTGCAGACAGTAATATGGCCACTTATTTACCGTTCTGCCCACTTTTTCCTCTGTCATTCTCGCTTTCTGTACGTTTATAGGAATCCACAGCTGCTGGGCACATTCTGTCCCTCTGCTTCCGAGCAGCTGGAGTATCAATCTCCTAAAGTGTTCATCCTTCTCTGTGTGACTGTGTATGTGTCCATCCTATGCACCCCAAGATATTAATAGCTTGCAGTTGTTTCTTTTGAGAGTACACAGCAGGTCTTTGTGTTTGCATAAGTCAGATCTGTTTGTGTGACAGTTGATGGTGTATGCACAGCGTGCGTTAGTGCATCAGTGCCGGTGTGTGTGTGAGTGTGTGTTGGTGCGAGTGTATTATTAGTCACCATTTGTTTCTTCTGAAGCAGCACTATGGCTCTCTTGTGCAAGTTACGGTACATGCGAGTGGACTGGTGTATTTTTAGTGTCACCTGTCCATAAACACTTGTGTTATTGTGTGTGATCACGAGAGAGCGCATGTGCTTGAGAACAGCCACTTCATGGATTTCTCTTCCTCAATATATTAATAGCAACACACCACTTGTTTTTATAACCGTGGCGTGTGTGTGCTTATAGTGTAATGTTAGTGATACCAATTGGTAACAAATGCTTCTGTATGACCTGAATTAAGTGGCTGCCAATAACTTCAGCACTACTGCAAATGAATGTGAACAGGGCATAAAATTATGATAAATAACCACATTATTTTAGCCAATATGTTTCCTCTAAAGTGCACAATGTTTGGTCCATCAAAAATGTTGAGCCTGAACAATAAATCTTTGGTAATCTTATGCAGTGGCCTGACATGCACCTACCCAGAAACCTTAGTACGCTTCATTGAAACAACTATAATTGCACCCATTGGTATGCAATGTTGTCATAACATGTTGTTTTAGCTTTTTTGTAATTGTCTTCTCTTAAGGAGTTTTAAATATAAAATGAAAAAAAAGCGTATGGCTGACGTTACAGTAGATAATAACTGCTGGAAAAAATATTACATGAATTCCAAAAAAAAAAAAGAAGAAATCCACAATATAAAATTAGCTTTGAGCACAGAAATATTTTGAAGTTTGAATTGTTTTAAATAACAACAACAAAAAAAGTCAATTTTGATCAGCTTGACTTAAATAAAAAACTTTGACAACTGTCTGCAGCAGGTAAGACAATGCCTACAAATACTGTTTACTTGTTCACAGTGACTGTAGCTGTATGACAGCAGGGCTGACCTAAAACAACAGGACGTGCCTATAACAAAGTTATCAGTTTTAACTAGCTCATAAATTACCCCTCATATAAAGTTAACTTTGGGTGACCAGAAAGCTTGACTTTCTGGAGACAGTTCCAGTGTTTGATGGTTTGTCCCTAGCTTATGTGGTTGTTATACTCTGTGTATCCACAACTATGTGAGGCATGTGATTTAAGCACCACCAGTAAAGGCTGTATAAGCTGCTCACTACAAATCACCAACTATCCATCCATTGCAGCAAACCTTTTATTTTTGTTGATTTACGTACTTTAAATTTCGGAACTCAGACACCTGCACAGAAGCCGTTTCAGAGGACCAAAGTAGTCCCTGTGTCCCCATCGGAAAACAATCGGCCTCTTGGCCCTTTCCTGAAACTTGCAGTTTCAGTCGTGCACATTTGGCAACTCTCACACTTTTGGTATGATAAACCCACATTTCATCTGTGTTATAATTACCCATCAACTCCTAATCCAAATAAGATGAAGGCTCTAAGCCACTCCTTTATGGCAAACCAGTTAAATGAGAACACAACTATAAATAACAGTGAAGGGTGGATTGGTTGTGAAATAGGCTCTCTGCAGAAGCATAAACCAAGTTTTAGTCAACAGTGACATGTCGATGTCCAGTAGATGCTGGTGTCACCAAGGCAGTGGGTGTGTACAACTAAATTACCTCTGTTCCTACTCTGCATTATGGATAATAATTACCTGCCAATTGGATGTCATTTTTAGCAGTTTCACAAATTACGTCCACGTATCCCGAGGCGAGATGAAGTTTCAGATTCTTGCCAATCTCAGGGCACTCGAGGCCATATTTAGCAATGTTCTTGCTTCTAAAAATAGAAAACCTGTTCAACCCACATAATAATAATAATAATAAAAAATGAAATGTTCCAACTTTATCTGTAAGAAATTAACCTGCTTGCCCCACCTTAAAGAGCATGTGAACCAGTGACAGACTTAACTGACTTGACCTCAACATTTCCACTCTCCCTTACGAACAGTATCAGGGCAATATTGCCCTCATTTATGCAAATTAAGTCTGGGCCAGGACGGATGAGAGACACCAGCTGACTTCCTTTACCTGCTTCTAAAGGAATAATGACTGAGTGTGGAGCGTTTAAGGTCAGCGGCCTGTGCGCCTCGGTTCCAATCACAAACATCCTCCTCCGCTCTGAGAGCCTGGCCTTAACAGAAAGTTTTTAAAGGAATGCGTTCACACCAAAATAAGTACCTGGTTTTTTTTTTTTACTTTTCAAACCCACCTGGCATAGGGATGATTTGACTGAGAAAACTGGTTCTCATGTTAACTTCCTACTCTAAGTCAGCCATGTGTTGGCAGCATACGACCTGATATTGCACACGAGGTAAGAAGACTGTGTCCACACAAAAGGGCTTCTTTGTTTCAAATTCACCCTGAAGTCAGTAAGAATAAGGTTACTGTCTTGTGGTGCTATCCAGATTTTGCTGCTGGTTTTGATAAAGTTCCTGTTGTCTTGATTTCCCCAATAACCCTTGCTCTCTTTCACGCACACAAAAACACACACAACCCAACAATAAACAGCGAAGTGATGGTCTTGTTGCTGTATTTTTTTATCAGTAGTCAGCTGAGTTGATCTTAAATCAGGAACAGGAAATGTGATCTTGGCTTCTGGCCGGTCCAGAACACTATTCCTATTGTCAGCGCGGCGCTGCGGCTCGCACGGGGAAAACACTGGTGACTTTTAAAGGTTATCTGTCCCGGGGAACAGTCGATATAACTTCACACAACGCTGCAGCACAAAGACGTAGCCAAAAAGTGAAACTGTTCAAATGTCTTCGTCTCGATCTCTGCAACATAAAAGTAGAGGGCTATCTGCAGTTAAAAAAAACATCCAATACTCTACCAACGTTTAACAAGCTACAGTTAAACCACTGATACTGATAAAAGTGACTAATCCTCGCAATGGACAGCCCCTGACTTAGTGATCCTGAACAAAACCTAAAGCAAAAGCTATTGTCTTAAACTGAGTCTAAAATACACTGATAAGCCACAACATTATGACTACTGACAGGTGATATTAGCAACACCGCTGCTGACACAGCGCAGGGTTCTGCTGGAAACACCTGCATCCTGGCATTCATGGACATAACTGTGACACTTGCCAGCTACCTTGGCATTTCTTTCACACACACAAAACCCACGAGGCCCAAACGTTCCTTATGCTATGTCTCACTACGACGCAGCTTAGGAAACTCCCAGATGTTTCTTTGCAGCGGCTAAGCAGAGCTGTCTTGGCAGCAAAATTTGGTCGATTTTCACAACGGGGGCCTGATTGTTGTCTCAGACCACCATTTAGAGTTAATGTGATGAGTCTGCAGTGCAGCACAGACTTGCAATACCTAATGTACTGCCAGTTAAACGCAGCGATCAGTCCAGACGGTTTGGTTGTATTTGGCTCTAGCTGCATCCCATCGACATCTCATTTCGTCCGTCCGCTTTGAGACGTCCCTAATCATTTGGTCATGTGGTTCTGAATCAAGTTTGTGACGAACTGTGCATCTACTTCAGAAAAAAAAAAAAAGACAAATGCCCTGAAATGGTCATTGTTGCACTTTGACATAACTGGAGTTGCTCTCTATGGTTAGAAACTCTGAAAACTGAAACTGTGCTTCGAGTAAACGCGTCATGGCTTGAATGATTAAAAATAGCACACATTTCTTCAGCTAGTTAGGTCAAGGTGTGTCTGGTGGCTCAAACTAGTAAAACAGATGCAACTTGTGATGTTATGCTGGCTGCAGATTGCCTTTGTGTGCTTCTCTCGCACGCCTTTGTTGACACTGGGAGACATGGAAACAACAATGAGAGGTAGAGGAGGCAAGAGGAAGGACCATCATCCTCATTAAACTAATGCATCTCTGCAGAAAGAAGGAAGGACGGGACCTGATTCCCCGAGGACCTGGACACATGAGAAGATTATAACGCACTGTGGCAAATATTTATTCTCTAGTAGCAAGTCAAAAAAACAGGTTTAAAATGACGCCATAATTGCTCAGTTGTTAGAGCAAGTTTATTGCCATCAATTAGTCATGATCCCTTGCAGGTCAGAGCAATTACTTCAGTTGCAGAGTCGGTTTAAGTGGGGTAAGGCGTACACCAAAATGGGACACAAGGTTGAGGGAAGTTTAGTCGCACCTGCTGCTAATTACGCAGCGCGCGCGTTCAAGTCCCTGTTTTTCTGGGCGAAAAAACACTTCAGTTTACACCGACTCACCGTTGGAGAAGAAAACAATGCAGCCCCTTCTCCTGCTAACACGGCATTAAAAACAAAACAAACAAAAAAGTTTTAGTTTGCGGAGCACGCCAGCCCGCAAACGCCGCCCTACCTCGTTTGTTTTGGAGGTGAAGTTCAAAAGCGAGACACGTTTTCTGGTTTCACCCCAAAGTGAATCAGACGGAGGAGCACGCGGAGGGTGGAGACGTCGTCCTGCAGTCTCTCCTTCTCATCCTCGGCGTCATTTTCTCCCCGTCCTTTAATGACCCGGTTGTTACAGAGTCAGGACGCTGCTCTCCTCTGCGCCGACACCTGAAGTAGCGCTGATCCAACGGTCGGCGCGCGCCGCTGTTAGCTAACCGCTGCACCCCGATGAGCTCCTGTAATGAACCTCTGAACCGGAAAACAAGGAGCCCAGAAGCTGCTCTCCGTTCATCTGCCTCTTCCTCACCGACTGAGCCCGTCTGACGGCGCTGAAACTGCTAATAAACCCAGCTGGAAGTCTCACTTTCATCCGTGAGAGCCGCTGGTGTGAGAGCTCCATCTGCTGCTGAACTCTGCCAGTACGGCAAGCCCTTTTACCATATAATAGATACACGGCCTCTTCCAAGCGGGTCACCCTAAAGCTCGTTGCACTGCCATGAAGACAAATGAGCAACTAACAAAATCCGCACAGTGCTTCTCCCATATTGAGGTGTCCTTAAAATAAAAAATATGTAAGCCAATATTTGTGCCAATGTGTTTGTTTACCTATGGAAACAGCCCAAGTGACTGAAAATAGGTCAACAAAGGAGCCATTTGAGAACAAGAAGTCAGACAATTTTGACGTATTGGTACATATTTACTCTCAGATTTGTTGGGTAAAGTCTGCAGATGAAAAGGTGAGGTCGAAACAGTAAACTTATCCGTTTAGAAAAAGTTTTGCATAAAAAAACAGTGCGTTTAAATGCCGAGGTCTGTCTATATGGCGCTCCACCTGATCCCTGATATTTATTCTTGCCAGCTGTCTTACTCGTTCTTTCTCATTTCTTTCACGTTTAGCAGCAGATCGGCTCTATATTTCCACCTGAACGTCGTCTCCCAGATTCTACACCTGTCCGATTTGACCATATTTGTTTACCTACAGGCTGCACGCCATTTTCATGTGTGATCTGTGTGAGGAGTGTAAAGACAACCAGGGTCAAAAGAAATGTCAAAGCTGCTGTCAGTGGCTCATTCGGGTCACCATGGTAACCACACACACGTGTGTCTGTCACTCCCTGACAACAGACTGAAAAGCAAGCCTCAAACAAACAGTTGCTAGGCCAAAATTACAAGTCAAATATTAAAAATGCTTGAATTGCAAGTGGCAGAAGTCTTTTTTGCCCAAATCCCATTGATCACTGCTTTTTCCTCACATTTTTTTTTGCGGGGGAATTTTTTATACTTTATGGAACACACATCTGACAAAAGTCACAGCACACTATCATTTAAGCTGCTCGCCGAGATGCAGGACAAACATTTATTTATATATTATACACTCGCACCGTTAGGTAATAGTGCAGATGTCATTCTGCCCAACACAGATAACATCACTTTTTTTATTCATGTCTCACATTTGGCTCCAGATATTCACAGTTACATTAATCCTGTTTAGAATGAACACTGTAAATATTGGAAAAAGACTTGTTAGTAGGAGAAACATCTCAAATCCTATTGTTACTCGTCACATGTGCCATTTTAGATATCCAAAATCATTATTATAAACTATTAAACATCTCTAATATAATTTTAATATCAAAAAAAGACAAAAATAGTCCAAATGACAATAGTATGCATTTTATAACTTGTCAAAAATAAAATGTAATCATATATAAGGGAATTAGTGACAATGTAATTACAGAAACCTGCAACAATATACAGTATTAGGAACCTGATGAAAATTATGACGAATAACAACTATATTATAAACAATTAAAATGCAAGTTCGTCATCATAACAATTCTCTTTTAGTGATCCACAAATTTTGTTCTAGATGGGAAAATGCACCTGTGAACATCTGGACTGGTTGTTGATTATATGCTACATGGACCTGCCGTACCCTCAGAGTGTGGGTGTGACAGGTTTATTGTTCCGCTTACATTTG